>LPNX010624281.1:361284-433038 GCA_001517045.1 Pseudotsuga menziesii
TATTATTTATATCAAATAAATATATAATATTTGATTTATTTTATAAATATAATATATATTAGAAATAATATATTATATTATATTACAATTTATTATAATATATTATATTGCTTGTTTTTTTTGGTTGCAGGTCGTGGAGGTGGAGGCTGAGGTGAGCGACGGCATGGAGGGAGGTGATGGAGCAGGCGTGGATGGAGGTGAGGGCGATGGTGGTAGTTGGGGGATGGAAGGGCGACAGGGTGGAGGGATGGAAAGGAGGCAAGGGGTGGAGGCTGCGGTGGGAAGCGGAAGGGTGCTGGAGAAGACACGGGATGGAGCAGCTGGGAGGGTGGGCGCTGAAGGGGGAAACGGTAGGGAAGGAGAGGGGTGAGGAGGGGGTGGAGCGTAGAGGATGAGTGCGTTGGGGTTTGCAAGCCGCAGCAATGGAGATTAGGGCATGGAAGGAGCAGTATAGGCGCAGGGAGGAGAATGGTGGACAGGAGGATGGACAGATGAAGTAGAAGGGACGTGCGCGAGGTGAAGGGAAATGGAATCTGTGGAGCAGTGCGAGCGGGGAAGGTGGAGGGCGGAGTAAGTGGAGAGAGGAGGTAGAGTGGAGAGTGGAGACAGTGTGGAGAAAGAAAGGGAAGGATGCTATGTTAGAGGAGGGAGAATATGTGCAAGTAGTTTAAATGGAGCAGCGGAAGAATAAAAAGTGATGAGCCGAGTCTGAGATTAAGTAGGGGTTGAAGGAGCTGAATCCAAGCTCTAATACCAAATGGAGCAACCGAATCTGGTTGTCCGTTAGTTGAATCCGACTATCATTGTAATAATGAATATGAATAATAATAATATATTGGATGATGGATAAAATGTACAATAAGCTCGCCTTTTATATGGCTTGAGCCAACATAGTGAAGGGTTACACCCTTTCACTAGTAACCTTATAGTCTAATTAATATTGTATTTTATATTTGTTACACTTGCTTCTAACACTTGGGGATGATTTTACCTCACATGGTTCAATGTTCAAGGATGAAATATATCTTTTTCTTGTGTGTTCCTCACATGGTTCGAATTCTCAAGCACTTCTTCTCTGTCATCAGTTGATTTCAGTTGCTCTACATGGGTCCAATTTTCATCTAGCAGTTGTCCATATTTATGATTCAATTGAGCATATCCTTCTTCTTACAAAGAGGAAGATTCCTCCAAACATAATAATTTATTTTGGATTCATAGTTTCTCATGCACAGATTTAGGATGTTGTTGCACAAAAGAACAAGAATACTGCTTTGTTGCCTGCATAGTGCTGCAAATTGCAGCAAAAGATTTTGCAAGTTTCAAAACCTATTTTCTTGATTCATTGCTTATCTTGAGGGGTGGGGGGGGGGGGGGTCCCATGAGGTTTTCCCTTATTTCCTTGATTTATTAAGCAACACTTTTATCTTTAATATTGTATATGGGTGACTTTTGTCCTTGCTTCCAGGGCCCACAGTTGTCTAAGTTAGGATTCAGGGGGGGTGTTAGGATTTATAATCCTCCCTTTTCCAAATTTTGTGTTAGATTATATTTTCCTAACTTAAGATTCATTTATTTATTATTGGGTCCACCAGTACCATTGGGTCCACTTGTCCTAATGGGGCCACATGTACCAGTCACTAGAGTGTGCAGAACACCGATAGAGGCTAACCTGGAACTGATTGCACCTTCATGCATCAGTTTAGGTGCCTCCTAGACCAATCCCTACATTTTAGGAACCACTTGGAGTACCGGAACCAACCTACTTCAGTTGTTGGAAGTTGGTAACTAGTAAAACTTAGTTATGCTTCAGTTACATTCACTTAGATATCCTCGTGTTCAGTTAGCCCCAGTTATGCATGGTTGCATGTGGGAAGGTGCCAGTTCTCACCTACCACTGCAGTTAGATTGGTTTGATTGATTGTAACTGATTGAGAGACTGGATTAGACATCTGGATTTAGCATGTTGAACTCCAATAGAAATTTAGACACTTCTAGTTAGCCATGTAGTCAGTCTTGAGTTGGTAGATTTGAATTCTCCTTTATGTAACATTGTTGTATACTACTGGGATTAATGAATTTTATACTGTAATTATACTGATCAATTCTTGTATGTTTCTTATGAGATCTGTTTTGTTCAGTGGGTCTTATTCATTCCTTTTCACTGCAAATAATTAAGAATATAATAGCACTCATTGCTTGAAGATTAATGGCATGTTAATTCTAACAACAAGGTTCCAGAGGTCTGATGTATGATACAAAGTATCCATAGACCACCTTGGTATTTTTTAAGACTCACCATTTCATCTCCTTTCAAACTTGGGACCATTTCGTGAAAGTTGGAACCCACTAGAGTCATGACTAGTTAAGCTTGAATTTTGCCCGAATTGCATTTTTCTCCAAAATCTAAGGGACATTACGATGGTATCATAGCATGTTCTTGGAACCTATTGAATTTATGGATGATAGATATGGATTCAAGAAATTTCTAAAGTCATATTTTGATGATACGGCCAGCCAGCTTATGCAATGGTTCGAATTGATGACTAGTCAACTTAGGGGTAAGCTACAAGGATGGGGTAGTAGAAGTTTCCATAATGCAGAGACACATAAGACCATTCATTTTGAATACTTTGATGATTGTTTGAATAGATATAGGCATAAGAATTAAAATGTGAAAACATTAAGGGACAATCAACAATCCAAAAGTTTGGAGGAGCATGAAATGAGAAAAAAACAGACTACTTGTGGAAAGATCCTAGATACACCATTAAAGGAAGAAACTGACAATTATGAAGTGGAGCATAAATTACCTCAAGGTGATTGCAAATAATAACATAAAGAGGAAAGTGAATACAAGTACAAAATACTTACTAATGGGGGTTGTTCAAATCAAAGAGAATATATTTGTGGATCATTGAACTATGAAAGAGTACCTACTGATGGGTGCTCACAATTCTATGTTGGTGACATGGGATACATCGAAGGTAATTTCATGTCACAACTCTATGTGCAACATCGAAGGTAATTTTGTGTCTTTTATTTTTTATAGAAATAATTTGGTTGAGCTTAATGAATGGTTACATGAATCCCACTTGAATAATAATGAGGATATTCATAAGCTAAAAACTAAAAATGAGAAAATTCTTGAGAGGTTGCAAGATACTTGTTATTCATCCTATCTTTCAGATTGTCATATGGTAGCTTGCTTGGAAAATTCTCATGACATGATGGATCATGAGAAATATGAAAAATTGCAAGTTCTTGATGTGTTTGAAGATGATCTTGATGAGAGCCAATCATTTTTTGTGGTGGAAGAGGAACTTGAGTTTCCTCTTGAAAATGGTTACACATTTTTTGAAGAAGTGCATGATTCCACCACCTTGGAGGTTCTTCATTCACTTCTTCGATGAAAGAACATAAGGCTGATTATTATTTTGATACATCTTACATTATTTTGGAGTAGTGTTATAGGACGTGGGATACTCACCTATGTCATTGGATAAGATATGATATAATACTTTATGCTTGTGTGTATGGGTCACATGATGATCTAGTTACTTGGATGTACAAGCACTTTCATGATTCTTTGATGAGGTACCTTCTTGATGTACATTTGTATGATGTTGTTATTTACTTTCATGATATATATTTTGTACTCATTATGTTTGTAATGGTAAAAATGCAACCAATGGGATCCTAGAATTGATTGGTTTCATCTCTCTTGGAGTAATAGTTCGATTGTTTGTTTGAGAAAGAAAACCAACCTTCAGTTGTTTGAGTTCATCTTTGCAAAGCAGTGTTCCAGTTTCCTATGTGGGAAACTTTTTGAGAGATGGATTTAATTTTCAAATTCTTTGTGTTCGTGGAATTTCATCATAGACATTTCATACCATGCATGCATTAGGATCATATGGGACCCTAGGATCATTTTTTTGTCTCATTGGTTTCAATTGTGGGGGCAGCAAGCGGCATTGGAGATTTAGTCACCACTGGAGAAGATGATTGTAATCATAGTAGTGCAATAGAAATCATGGTGGTTCCTCTCTAAAATTTTATTGGAATCTTAATCACCTCAAATTTTGGTAACTCAATACCAACTTCAAATAATTATACAGAAGCAAAAAGGGGTGAAAATTCAGAAAAGGTTTCCAAAATATGGAGGTAAATGTTAATTTTGCAAATTTGGTTTTTCTGGATTTGATTAATAATTTTGGTGTTAGTCGTGATGTTACAGGATATATAAATATGAATAATACACATCTCTTTACTTCTAGGAATACAAAATTGCAGTACATGAGTGCCACTACTCAAATTGCAGTTAAAGAAAATTAATGAGCAAAACAATAAGAGAGCACTTGGTACAAGGGAAGGAGTACCAAAATTAGGATGCCACCTGCGAATATGAAAAACATTTTGCAGCATACAAAATTTTCATTTCTTGAGGATAATAAATCTTGAGTGGGGAGGATTTTCATGTCCCCAATTAAATAATTTCCAAATAAGACTATTTGCAAATAATGTTTCACCAACCTACTAGTTCCCTAGGTTGAGATGGAGAAATAAATTTTGTAATAAGGGGCTATGGGACCCAAAATAACTTTATTTTACCATATTCGCATTTAAATGGTTCACATAAATGATAAATTCTAAGAAAATAAGGTGGCATGGGTTCATGAAGACACTTGGAAGCTTGTGGAGCCTTTGGGTGACTAGATTACCCACACACTTGGCATGATATTCATCCAAATTCAAACACATGGGTAATGTAACATTATTGGATGGTTATGTGGTGTCAAATATCATATAATTATCCAAGTAATTTGACTTGGTAAAGGAGGGTAACTCCCATGTAAAAGGAAGAGACTAGAAGACAAGGTGTGCCACTTGGAAGGAGATATTATGCACTCTATGACAACAAATCATGGAAGATTCTATGACAAGTATGAAAAATTCAGACTGGATTGCTGAAATATGAAAAATTTGACATGACAGGGATAAAAATATCCACCAATAGGTAGAAATTTGGATTTATAGGCAACCATTCGAGTTGGGTAAAGAATTGGATCATGAAGAGGAAGACAAGTGTCATGGGAGTTACTAAACCACTAAGATGAGTTGGAGGAAGCCCATGGAGGGAAATTAGACCTTAGAATACCTCATGAAGTTAATAAAATGATGTCATGAGGAATTATAATTGGTTTTTATCATTTTTTAATTGGCCTTTGGCATTTTGGATAGCTTTTGCTTGCCCATTGCACGGTGACTGTTCACTCTCCTTGCTTATGAATCAATTTCGAGGGTGTTGGGTTCCTTTCCAAGTTGGTTGATGGAGATTCCATTCAGACCTCTAATGGGATATTAATGAATGATTTTTATTCACAATTTGAAGTTCCATATACTCAATTTCTCATCTATCTCCCGATTCTCTCTTTCCTTCTTCTCCATTCTTCCACGCTCTCATTTATGGCGCACTTGTTGGAGTGATTCTTGTGCCTTGCTGAGGATAGTTGATGGAAAATATTTGATTTATTATGTATGGATATGTAATATCATATACATATTATATATAATTATAAATCTCATAAATACATGTATGAAGGACTCGCATTCCCCATGCTCTTGAATAACTAGTTTTCATGGATTTGGCTTCAATATTGAAGTAACTTTATATCAGATTTGTATGAGGAAATTTATATGAGTTTTATGATGATGGGTAAGAAATATATGATGTATGGATCTGTAATATTATTTACACATTCTATGTAAGTCGGAATATCAAAAATACATGTATGAAAATCTTGCATACTCATGCCCTTGTATCACTAGTCTTCATGGATTTTGGCTTCAATCTTGAAGTAGTTTTACACCAGATTTGTATGAGAGATATTGTATAAGTTTTAGGATGTTGTGATAGATATATATTATGCATCACTCTGTAATTTCATTTACATATCCTATGTGGATATAAATCCAACAAACTCTTGTGTGAAAAGATTGCATTCCCCTGCCATTGGGTCACTAGTTTCCATGACTTTGGCTTCAATCTTGAAGGAGTCTTGTATCATGTCTGTATGAGGGATGTTATCCAAGTATTATGATTTTGTGACAAACATGTATGATGTTTTAATCTGTAATTCCATGTCCCTATTCTCTATGGGTTGAAATCCAAGAAATCCATATGTGAAAACTCTTGCAATTCCATGCTACTAATTCACTAGCTTTCATGTATTTGACTCCCATACTGAATGAGCTGTATACAAGACTTGTATGAGGGGATTTATATGGTGTTTAATACTATTTGGGAAGAAATTTTTATTATTTATATGGTCTCTATATGTCACATTATTATCTATTCCTTTAACTCTACCTTTCATATGTCAAAATCGAGCTAGTTATGCAATTTCACTGGAACTTATCGAAAGAATGTGGAACTCTATAACCATTTTGTAGAACTAATAACCATGTCTAATGACATTCCATGTGGTATTATATAAGTCCCAATACTCTTCTTACAAATTTTTTAGGTTCATACATGATTTGGTAAGCCTAGTTGGCTTACACCCTAGGGGGGGTTTCATCATAATTTCCTAGTAATTTTTTGTCTTTTACCATCAGCCCCAAACAAGGTTGCATAGGTATGAAGTATGATACAAAGTATCCATAAACCACCTTGGGATGTTTTAAGACTCACTATACCATATCCTTTCAAACTCGAGACCATTTGGTGAAAGTTGGAACCCTCTACAGTCATGACTAGTTAAGCTTGAATTTTGCCCGAATTGCACTTTTATCCAAAATTTTGAAAAAGGGACATTACACATGACCAAAATATGAATTGGAAAAAAATATCAGGTATTCAAGCAAGAATCACTCATTCAAGGATCAACATCATAATGAATTAAAACCAAGATAATACAATGAATGGATGAAGCAACCTATATATTTGATTTTAAACATTTAAAGGGAGGGGCCCCAACAGTGGGCCTAAGGTGTTGTCAAGGCCTCAAAAAAACCTAAAATAAAGAAACTAATGATTTCAATATACACTGGAATTCATAAATATGATACGTTGATTATTTGGAAACCAATCAATTGAGATTTACTATAGATGTTGCAGTTGATAAGTAAGTTGGACCTTTCCAATATTCTTCAAAGTTCAAAATTACCATGGAGCTTCCCATCATGGCTCAATATTCAGGTGCTCAGCTCCAAATAAATCCACCTAAATGGGGGAAATATTTTGTACATTTTTAGGAGTATCCCAGACCCCCCTTAGTAATTTCTTATACAAATATCCCAAATCACTATCAAGATTACAAGGAGCCAAAATTGCAATGATGATGAGGAGGTTTCGAAGAAGATACCCAAATGGTGGCACAACACTATTGGGATATATTATAGAACTAGAAATGATCAAGGGGAAAACATCGATAGTAAAGAGAAAATAGAAAATGATCACAATTAATTTTTCTCTTATGTCCAATGCTTAAGAGGTATAATATCCATGGGTGTTAGAATAAACAAAAGGGAGACCTAAATGGGAGAAGGCCATAAATATTGAAAATGAAAGGTTAATTAAAAATAAGACTTCATATCTCGCAATGCTTCCACCAAGGAAGAAACCCATTGATTACAAATGGGGGTGCAAGGAAAACAACACAATTGACAAGTTAAAGGCATGGTTGTTAGAAAAAGGGTTCTCTTAGTGATAGGGCATTGATTATGAGGTCACCCTTGCTCCTATAAAGAATATGATCATCATCTTACTATTTCTATCCATGGAAGCATAGTGTGGATGCAAGGACCATTAGATGGACACGAAGAGTGGCTTCCACAAGAGACATTTGGAAGAAGATGCCTATATGTATCAACCACAAGGGTTTGAGGTTTCAAGGGAGGAGCATTTTGTTTATAGATTAAATAAGTATTTATATGTACCAAAGCAGCCACCCATAGCATGGTACATTAATATTGATAGGTACTTGGTTAAAAAAGTCCAACTAAGTCCTTCATATGCTAACCAATACATCAAAAGCACTTGCAACGATATCATCCCACTGGTCATTTATGTAGATGACATCATTATTATAAGTAATGAGGAGAGCATGATTGAGCAAATAAATTCAAAAATGAGTAATTTTTTTGACATAATTGATCTAGGCCTCCTACATTACTCTTTAGGTGTAGAAGTTTGCAAAATAGGTAGCAACATTTTTGTCTCACAAACAAATATGCCAAGAGTTTGCTTGAGAATTTTAGAATGACAGATTGCAAGATCTCATCTACACCTATGGAGAAAGGGATAAACTTTCATCCAATACCTATGGATAATTTTGAAAAGGACACTTTACTTTGGAATTATGTACATCATAACCAAATACCCTTGGTTGTGTGGATATATAGATTTATATTGGATAGGTTGTGTGAATAACAAAAAATCAACCTTTGGATATGGATTCAACCTTGGCATAAGTATAGTCACATGGACCAACAAGAAGTAACAAGTAATATCTCTTTCATTAACAAAAGTAGAATATAGAGGAGCAGTGAAAGGAGCATTTGAGGGAATTTGGTTAAGGATGATGCTTTCAATATGAAGATGTAACAAATAGCACTAACACCCCTACTCTGTGAAAATCATGGGGTGCTCAAACTAGATAAGAATCTAGACTTCCATGAGTTTACCAAGCATTTTGAGATACATTGGAATTCATTAGATAGCTTGTAAAAGAGGGAACTGTCGAGTTGCAATACTATCCCACAAAGGATCAAACTGCAAAAAAAATTACCAAGTCTTTGGGTCTTTAAAAGCATGTAAAATTTCAAGATAAACTCAATATAGTTAGTAGATTAACCATTAAGGAGGGGTGTTAAAATAAGATTCATTTTATATAATGGTTAATTAGATATTACACTAAGTCATTAATAAAGTTACTCATGATTTTATGTTATTTTACACTAGTATTGTTTATGTCCCTTTATTTTATTTTTTCAGTCTATCCCACATGCATAAACTGGATCGACATGCATAAGCTTACATATATTTTTTAATGAAATATAGTCTTTTTTTTTAATGGAAAAAAAACTGGATTGACTCAAACTCATTATAACCCTGTATAAGAAAGATTTTGATTTATCATCTATGCACTATATTCTTGCTTTATTTATGTGCTTGATATCCATGATAATTATTTAGGAAAACTGGGAACCAACCTCTGACAAATAAGGGTTAGCTATTAAGTACAAACAAGGATGAAATATAAATAAGTTATTTAGTTGGTAGAGAAATTTTTCTCTAATATATAATGGAAATTATTAAATTATAAATGCACCCCATAGATGGCTACAAATAGTCGTTGTGCAAGAATGCATGCAATTAGATAAAGGTCTTGATTTCTAAGAACTTGCTAGCTTACTTTTCCAAAATCCATCAAAGTAAAAAAGCATCTAATCAACATTGATTTGTTTGAAAAAGTGAACAAGAAATATTTCAAGATTTTGAAAATTAAAGGATAGATACCACACTCACTTGATTTCTAAGAACTTGCTAGCTTACTTTTCCAAAATTCATCAAAGTATAAAAACATCTAATCAACATTGATTTGTTTGAAAAAGTGAACATGAAAGCTTTCAATATTTTGAGAATTAAAGTATAGGTACCACACTCACTAAGAATATGTAAAATAGGTCTAAACCTAAGAATTCCTTCCAGGTCTCAAAATAACTTTGCTAACTAGTTGCATGAGTCTTTGTTATGATGGTTATCAAGGTGGCATTTTTTTACAATTTTTCTTTTCCTTAGTGATCAAGGGTAAGACACTTAGCCTAGGAAGGAAGGTGAGAAACTATAGTACTTACAATAATTCGGGTTTGTCTTCCAACTTACATAAAGATGTTATCACTTAAGGTTTCGATTGATAGGTGTTTATTCTATAATTTTCTAATGAAAAAGGTCATTTGGTGTTCTCATATTGGATGAAATTTTTCTCGGCCAATATGCCATTAGGTGATGATTGGAAAGGAAAATCAAATATTTGTATCAGTATTGTTCGTCCTCACATAATCATCCTCTGATTGGTAACTAAATTCAAATCTAATTTATGAAATGCAATTTGTAAATTATTCTTGTTACTAAAGAAAATTCCATGGTATGGGTAGTGTCAAATTTTCTCAAGGATGTCACTACCAAAAATGACATGTCAATGCACAAATTTGAAATTTAATATGCTTACAAACTTCTTATAGGTTTTTTTTAATGTGAAATATCCATATCCTTATTTTTAGAAGCATTATGTTATTTTTTAGGGTTATATAACACAATCATCTCTTGGTTGTGTTTCATTTGTGATAACCATTACAAAGGAGACATAGGGGATGGTTAGCATATTAGATTTCCATTTAA
Organism: Pseudotsuga menziesii; assembly: GCA_001517045.1. Lineage (NCBI taxonomy): Eukaryota > Viridiplantae > Streptophyta > Pinopsida > Pinales > Pinaceae > Pseudotsuga > Pseudotsuga menziesii. Next base: position 371,687 of record LPNX010624281.1, read on the forward strand.
CACTTACTAGTTGAGAATAATATTGCAATCTATCTAAGAGTGATGATTGAATCGTAATTCCATTATAAATCACTACTGCTATAATGTTAACAACTTGTCGATTATTGTCTATTTGAGTTCTACAACTATTGAGCAATGAGAAAGTAACTACTAAAAATACTTGTTATCATTTTTCTTGGTTTCATTTTAATAATATTTCTAGATGTATGAGCCTTGATTGTCTTTTAAAGTCACTAGGAATAGACCATGTGATTGACTCTACAAGCGACAATTTAACGCTTAATTCCAAGAAGTACTTAAGTGTAGAAACCTTAAGATAGTAGATGTTCTCTATGATCCTGTAGAAGGAAATCCCTTGAAAGATAGTTTGAAGCTTTTAAAGTAGGGAATTGAGATTTTGATTATAGGATTTGAAAGTGGAGAGATTCATATCATTCATGCAAATATCACCTTTGTAAAGGTAGAGTTGGAATTCTACACCTTTCCAGAAGGATAGATATATGACAAGACTTGTCTTGAAGTTCGTTATATAAAGTGGAAATGTAGTTCTGATTCACAGTTTTATTTTCTCTTGTTATGAAATTTATAGATAGCGGCTCTTTAAATTTATAGATCATGTCTCTTTTCAATTTATTAGTGCTCAATTACACTCCCAATACAATTTCCAAAACATGTTTTGGATATTACTTTATTTTTGATAAAATAATTATGTCAATATCTAAAATCAAAATGTCAATCCTCGTCCACAGATGTATTTCTAATTTACTGGAATTTGTACTAACTCTCAATATGTAAGTTGAGACATTTTTTAATGTAATATTTGATGTAATATTTTGTATATTTTGAGCCTTAAATTTTGGGAATGATTTTTTTTGTCATCTTGAATAGAGATTGCATTAGTGAAATTAGGAATCACTTGCAAGCATGTACAGAATGTAGTTTTGTTAATATGAATCAAGTTTAAAAAAACAATAAAAGTGGAAAGGATAATGCAAAATCATTACAACAAGGATGGAAAGTGGAATAGGCAAGGAATGGAGTGATATCTCTTATCAAAATTATAGGTACAACACCAAGGTTCACCTAAAATTTATGCCTTTAATTTACGTAAACAAATCAAGAGTAGGAGAGGAATCGGGTGGTGTCTCTTTATAACATGGTATAAATGTTAAACCACATGGAATAATGTAGTTAAAACATATAGGATTAGAGGATTATTGGAAAATGTAACATTGCCATGTAAAACAAAAGAGACTATGAAAGAATAAAGTCATGGCCTTTCAAAAGAAAAGCCACAAAGAAAACCACAAATTAATATTGTAAATTGTATTCTAATTTCTAAGAGAGATCACTGAAAAAAACATGAAAATAATGCTTCCATAAACTTTGTTCTCATCATAAAATAATAATGATATTTCAACCTCGGATGTGGGTGTTCGTCAATATATTTTTATGCATGTGGACAGGAATGTAGATCTCCCCTCTTCCCACCATGTGGGTCGTTCTTGATCTGCTTTCCATGCATACTAAATTGCCCCAAGTTTTGAAGTCTGGGTATTTAATGCATTCGGCCTTTCATGCTCTGAGAAGAGCTAGTGATGGTATGTTGGCAATCATGCCTTCATTCAGCAATTTTACGGTCCCTCCAGAAGTTAATTTCATGGTTTTTGGCAAGGAAAGTTTCCATTTCTCGATGGTTTGTAGTTGGAGTACATGTTCTGTTTCCCTTCATCATCATGGAGAAAGCATTATTCTGGGTGCTTCAATATCTATAGCTTTAGTTTTCTCCCTCTCTCCGATTCTTATTCACTTTGGATCTCTTTCATCCTTCTTTGGATTTATCATCTAAAAGATAAAGGATTTGGGTCTCGGTCTTCAGCAATAATCAGTCCAAGAGGCTTTGTGCCACCCCTTGTCGTGCTAGTAGAGGTAGGAGAAGTTATAATCATCAAAGGCATAGAGGTTCCTTTATCCCTTGGCACTTAAGGACCAGATTGGACGACTGGGAGGAAGAGGTGGTGGTGAAATAATTGATCATTCAAAGATCTCGGGTCTGTCTCAAGCATTACTAGATAGTAAAGAATATTCTATCCTGGGTCTTCATGCACTCTCGGGACTCTACCCAGGATAATAATCCCCCTCCTTCTCCTTCCCTTGCTCTAGTTCTTCAATCTCCCTCCTCATCGAGTCCTTCTTTGGTCTTTAAGCCGCCAGAGCATCATGGCATTCAGGAAAGAAAGGAGGCCTCTTTGGTTTAGGAAAAAACAAACATTGTCTCTACAAGTGATCACAAGAAAAATCATGTGGAGCGCACAATTCAGGTGGACTCCTCCTTCAAGAAAATAGAGGCTCTCCCTGTGAAAAAATCTCTTGACAACACTTCAATCTCGGAGGATTACTGATGTCCCATATTGGAAGAGAAACTTGAAGATGCAAAAGTCATATGCAACCCTAAGTAATCTCTTAGTTTTTATTTCTTCAAGTATTCTAGTAGTTGTTAGCCCTCAAAGATCTCTCTATCGAAATTGCTAGTCAATTTTGTTTAACTTTCAATGCCCTTTGAGGTTTTTTTGCTAGAGTTTTTATTTTGATTATGTACTCTGGCATAAGCGTTTTTAGCATATTTTTTATTTCCCATGCATGGGAGGCACACTTGGATAGGTTTATGTTTGGTACCCCATGCATGGGAGTCACACTTGATAGGTTTATGTTTGGTACCCCATGCATGGCAGGTTATTTAAGTTCAAAGTTTGTTGTCTTGGGTTTGTGAAAAGGCACCATGAGCTCTCGAACATCATAATCCTCTTGTGCCTATACTTATTTTTTCTATTTTAATATAATTTCTCCATAAAACTTTAAAAAATGATATTTCAAAATATTATAAATACAAATAATACTTCCATAATAATCACATTCTTATCCACGTCATTCTAAATACATAAATTACAATTTGCCAAAAATTTCTTCTCACCCATGTAATCATATTACTTTACATTAAACATATTGATGATGTAAAAATGGTCCAAAAAAAAATTAAAAATTAAAAATCAATTCAAGATGTTCCTATTACAACTACCTATAAGTATTCCCATACATTTTTTCACCACGTGATATTTTCTTGCTTGCAATCTAAATATAAGCTCATTAGTTAATTGGGTACAAATATATTTTTTTAACAATTAAGACTAGCCAAATTGGGTACAAATATATTTTTTTAACATTTTACTTTACATAGCCAATAATACCATTATCGTTCATTTCCAAGGTGGAGAATATACGTTAATATACATTCATACCGAAATCAATGATGTGCAAACATACCAAATTATTTGAATTAATGAGATATATTTAAAAAAACAGATCTTTTTTTCCAAGGAAAAAAATCGTAAATAACTTTATTTACATTCAACAGATGGCACAAAAGTCCATTAACACATAAAAACCCAAACTTAAATCTGGTAGATACAGTCAAGATAAATCCCCATAATGAGCTCAAAAAAACAAAAATTAAGTCCAAAGGCATTAACATCCATATCAAAAAAATACTAGACAGTTTCACAAATTGCTCACAAACTTTATCATCATTACAGAAAACTGCTCAACAGTTTCAAAAAATGATATATGTGCATCATCAACCAAACTGAACAGGAAGAACATAAGTTGTTTCCATCACAACAAATATATACACAAGGATATGTACCCCATTTCCCAAAAAACCTCTTTAGAAAATATGAAAGGTTTCCACAACTTCATCTGCGCAATATTCCTTAATGGACCAGAATCCTTCCAATATCCTTCCTCCAGCTTTAGCCAAAGCATCTGCAGAAAAGTTTCTTTCCTGATAGATATGTTTGAATGACACATAATTGAAACAATCAGTAATCCTGTTAACATCCTGAAGAATCATGGCTAATTCTAAATTCATTAATTGGTACTTACCAGATGCCCGGTTAATTACTAACTGAGAATCACCGAAAATCTGAATTTTATCCAAAGAGTTCCTTCGAGCCAGAAAGAGAAGCAGCTTGAGGGCACATAATTCTACAAAATTATTAGTACCCAATCCTAAACCGGCTTTAAAAGATAAAAAGTGTACATCTGATAAAAACAGCATACCTCCAGCTCCATAGATTTTTGGATCACCAGCTGCAGAGCCATCTAAAAAACCCCATGCAAAGGTTTTATCAATGACTTCCACAAAGATAGTTCTTATCGAAACCACAGAACTCTTCTGCAGAATATTCTTCATCATTCCCAAACTGAAACTAGATACCTGTGTTGGTGTTAAAGAAAGATCCTCAAAACAAGACAAGTTTCTGGCCTTCCAAATGAACCATAAAACAATGATAGGTAATGGTTTAATATTTTCCACCTCCAAATTTAAACACCAAGTTTTGAAACATGCTGACACAGTTTCTCCACTCCAAAGATTATTGAGTTTCAATTTTTTCTCAATAATTAACCAAACAGTCTGAGTAAAAGGGCAATCCACTCCAATATGAAAATTGAATTCACATTCCATTTTGCACATGTAACACCTACCAGGTCCTTCTCTACCTTTCATGATAAGAACATCCCAGGTTAAAGCTTCACCAGAAAGGAGAAACCAACAAAATAATTTTGTTTTGAGAGGACATTTCAGCTTCCATAAGACTTTCCACCACCAGATATGATCCACATCCATGTTCATAAGCTGAGCATAACCTTCTTTTGGTGAATACCAACCAAATTTAGATAAGTTCCAAACTAGAGTATCATCATCATTTGAAATCCTTACATGACTAGATTTAAGAATGGCTACATAACCATTCCACACATCAATTTCTTGAGGATCAGTAAAACCAATGGATTCTGCAGTAAACCATTATTGATCCAACAATGTTGTCATACCATGAAGTTCAATGTCAGATAAAAAATAAAAACCAGCCAAATGTAATTTTTCAAGCATGGAAGAAGGTAAAGCATGTCTCCATTTACATCCTATCCAAGGATCTAAACCAATACAAACAGCAGTACCATTACCAATCTTCCATACCAAAAAATTACCAATAATGTCAAAATCCCATAGAATAGCTTTCTAGCAAATTGATATATTCTTTTTCTTTTTTACAGGAGATCTAATCCATTCCAGAATATTCAATGGATGAATATATTTTTGAACAACAATCTTAACCCATAACCCCATGCCATGAATAATATTCCAAACATTTTTAGCTGCAAGAGCTTTAGCAAAAATAATAGGAATTTTGAGTCCCCAACCACCCAAAGACTTTGGATTAGCCAAAATCTTCCAGGATATCCAAGGTAAACCATAAGAATTCTGTTTACCAAACCAAAGAAATTTGAAACAAAGCTTTCTGATTTTTTCAATAATCCCCATCGGTATCCAAAAGTGCATCCAATAGACCGGAATGGCCTCTAATACTTCTTTAATCAGTATCATCTTACCCCCCTTGAATAACCAACGAAAGCTCCAATTGTTAATCCTTTTCTCTACCTTAATAATCAGCCAATCCCGGTCCTTTAATAGATATCTGCAAGGTTTGAGATAAAACCCAAGGTACTTCATACCATTTTCAATTATGTCAACTGAAAATGTAAAAATATTCTGTAAATTAATAACCTTTGTTTCTTCCAGACAAGAAAAAAATAAAGAATATTTATCATCATTTATCTTCATCCCAGATGCCTTACAAAAGATCATTAAAATCTCATATAAAGTATAAAGAGATTGTTCAGAACCATCATTGACCATAACAATATCATCCACAAAAAGAACATGAGTTAAGACAATATCATTACCAAAAGATAAACCATGATATGTCCCACAATATTTGGCAAAAAGACTAGCCCTTCCTAGACCTTCCACCACAATAAGAAATAGTAAAGGTGCCAAGGGGCAACCTTGTCTAAGACCCCTACCAAATTTAAAGAAAGTTGTGGCTACTCCATTTATAAGCAGGGAGAAGGATACAGAGGAGAGGATACTCATTACCTAAGAAATGAAATTCCCAGCAAAACCCATTTTGGAAAGTATGACCCGAAGATAGGTCCAGCTAACACGATCATAATCTTTAGATAAGTCAATTTTTATCATTACAGCCTTTAAGCATTTACAATGCATAGAATGCACACCTTCCTGTATGACCCCAACTGCATCATGAATCTGTCTACCCGGCAAAAACCCAAACTGTTCACCAAATATACACCTACCGAAAACATTTCTGATCTGAATAGAAATAATCTTACCCATAATTTTGTAAACAAAATTACACAAAGAGATAGGCCGAAAATCCTCAAAAGATAAGGGATGATCAATCTTTGGGATAAGAGCAAGAAAAGTTGAGTTGAAAACCGCATGAATTTTACCACTTATCCGAGAAAGCTCAATAACTCTCAGAAGGTCCTCACCCAATACATCAAAAAGACATCTATAAACCTCTACAGGAATTCCATGAGGTCCCGGACTCTTGTCATTTTTGCTAATCGAAAGGATATGCTTGATATCTTGCAAAGTAACAGGCTTCATAAGCTCACAATTATCTTCCTCGGAAACAGATGAGGGAAAAAAGTCTGCACTGTGCACAATCTCAGGAAGATGAAGATCAACTTCTTCCTTAAACAGAAACTCAAAATGATGAATTCCAGCCTCAGCAATAGCCTCAGAACCTTCAACAAGATTGCCAGAATCATCATTAATTTTCCAAATAGTATTAATATTCTTCGTATGAGCAGAAAATTTATGGAAAAAAGGGGTATTGTCATCTCCACAAATCATCCATAAAGCCCTACTTTTTTGTCGAGCCTCCTTTTCCCGATCACATATAATAGTTCTCTTACGAGATTCAAGCTCAATCAAGGATAATTTATCCTCCTCCAAAATAAAACCAATAATCACCCTATCAAAATACCTCTTCATGTCCCTTTCAATGTCAACTAAATCCTTTATATCCTGAGCCTTTTTCTTTAACAACCACTCTATGAATATTTCTTTAACTCTTTTAAGGTTCGCAACAAACTGGGATGCAGGGGATACCTCAGACAGAGTATCAAAAACCACCTAAGCGCCTTTTAATAGATCAACCAACTCATTGTTTTCTAACCAACATGCGTTAAATTTAAAAGGACAATGAGCCTTAGGAGTACTAGAAGAGATTTGTAAATAAACAGGTTGATGATTGAGAATCACCACAGCACCCAATCCTATGTCTCCTTTGTAGTGAGTGATGTAATCTATGTATTTCTTTTCATATTGACAGATGTTGTGTGCAGGAAGAAGTTAATAAAGACTTAGTCTCTTCAATGCTTAAATATATAAGTAAAATAATAAAAAAAATTTAAAAAAATTATTTGGAAAAATAACTCATTAATATTAATAATAATAATGTCTAAAAAAAACATCAAATCTTAATTGTGAATAATCTTTTAAAAGTATATAAAATATATATAAACAAATACCATCATAAAACCAATAACAATAAAATAAAATATTTATAATCATTTTCATAATCTTTTTTTTTTCATCAAACAATATCAAGTTATACTTAATTAAATATAATAATTAAAAAAAAAACATATTAAATATATATAAAAGTAAATAACAAAAAAATTATCAAAACATTAATATATTTTAAAAATTAATAATGATAACATGGAAAAAGATGTAATTATAGAATTAATTTAAATTTTAGAGAAAAATTAAAAATATAATTATGTATTTAATGAATTAATTATTATTGATTTATTATGTACATTACAATGATGAAAATTCCTTGACAAATGCATACATAGATAGACTGAACCCTTAACAAAATAACTTCGAACTCCAAAAACACCTTCCATTAACACCATTACCATTATTATTAACCATCTCTCAACACTAAATTGTACCATAAATCACAAACAAGAAATCCATTCCTTGTTGCACTCAATAGCACAAATAACAAATGAAAATATAACTTTGTGCAAGGGCAAAGACATTGATGCATTGATGTATTAGTACTACAAGTATTGGGGAATTGCTTAAACATCAAGCTACCCTCTAATAGCAATAATCCTAAAAAAAACCATGTCCATAAAGGCATTGCAGAAATTTTGAGGTAATGCCTACATACAATAATCACATGATAGTTACAAGTATTTAAACCTACATAATTATCACAATATAGAGAGAGAAAGAGAAATTTTCTTCTAGTATTTCAAGTATCTTTATAAACATAGAACTATGGCTATTAACTAATGGAACCCAGATATTTTAAACATTAGATATATTGCCAAGAAAAAATGTAATGTGAAACCAAGAATTGTATGGTAGGCAAAGTAACAACTTTTACATGAAATGGTGACCCATATTCAGATCCACTTTTAGCTTTGATTTACAATGTATTTGATGTTTAGCCTAAATTAGAGTGTCAAAAAAAATTAGCTATCACTTCGCTTCTTATTATACCATGTTATGAATAATGCCAAGGTTGGGTATTGGTAACTCTAGCATTGTACCATGCTTAGATTATGTTGTTGGTAGCCATTGTAAATAGCATTGTAGCATTCAATTTAAAATTAATAATAATTATACTATAAAGAAAGAAATTTAAAAAAAAACATATATTTTCAAAAAAAAAATGGTATCTTATTTATTTAAAATACACTTATGCTAAACATATTTACATGATACCATTTTTAGGAACCTTCAACAAAAGTCAACATTTTCTTCCAAATGATAAATAAAACATATATGTGTGTGTAGGGGGGTGGGGATGATATACATGTCTGGGTAATTATGCAAGGGATTGTGTAATGACCCAATTCGAAAATTCCAAACAAAGGCAGAATTTGGGGAAAATTTATATTGACTAGTCTTGACTCTAGGGGCTTCGAATGGCACAAGAGGGTCTTGAATTTGGTAGATACTGATATGATGAGTCTTAGTACCACTCAATGGACTCTTTGGTCTCTTTAGGACAGGTTATAAACATTTTAAACTTGATTTGGGGACATTGGAAAAAATCGTAAAATTACTAGTAAATTGTGGTGTGATTCCCCTAGGGTGTGAGCATAAATGGATCTCCAACTCATATGCAACCCTCCCAAATTATAAAACAGAGTATGGAGACTGATGTTAGAATTTATTTACTGTCATTTGGTGTGGTTATGAGTTCTGCAACTGAGATGTAAAGACTCATATTCGAATGCATATATTCAGTGATATTCACTTTAAGGGAAATGACATGTGCTAGCTTAACTTTAAATCGTAAATTGTATATGTTGTGGAAATTGAACCCAGTGATAGAACAATTACACTCACAACAATTATCAATTGTACATGCAAACTTACTCACAAAAGAGACTGAATATGGAGCTGAACACTAAACTGTATTGAATAAGTGTACAATAGCCAACCTTGTGAAGTCATAGGCTGCCACAATAAATAATTACATGAGGGATTCGAATGCATGAAGAGGCAATTCGAATCTAGTCAAAAGCAGGCTTACTAAATCTAAGCAAATCCCCCATAGGTGCATAAAGTAGTTTCCAAAACTATCAAGGAGCTCACGAATTGGCAAAATCAATTAGGCAAGCTAAAAGGTAATGGAAGGACAACTCATACATGCTTTTCATAGGAGAAAAGAGTGGAGGATGTGGAGGACAAGAAACAAGTTAACTTCACCTAGTCAAACTTTCCCAATTTCCTTAAAGCACTGAAAAAGCAGGCAATAAAGCAGAAAAATCAGAAGGGGGCTAGGAAGGCCAAGAATAAAGCAGCTTTGATTCTAGGAGGTTTCCCAAGCGCTCCATGAGTCAAAATTATCAATTTTGACCACTATTGATGTGTAGATGACAACTTGCATAAGGTGGAACATGGAAACTAGGCAAATAAGACAAAATGATTTAATTAATGTCTAAGGTAGCTAACTATGGGTTGATTATTCTAACATATGTAATGGTTAATAACAGAGCATAAGGAATGTATAACATTAACATCATATAAATATATCGCCAACAACATATAACATCAAAGCAAATCCTCAACACAAATCAAACATACAACTCCATTGAAATGGGAAACCAACACATGGAAACTAGTCACACCATAGCTTGGAAATGTGGACATCTTTGCATATGAATTTATGCTAATTTTGAATTGTAGAGAGGATAGGAGACATATTACAAATCCATAAATCATTCACCCATTCTTGGGCATCAACTGAACTCAACAAGGCACAACCACCATTCACACAAGTACGTCATCATAGAGAAACATGGGAATATTGAAGTAGGGATTGAGAGAATGGGAGGAGAGATGGATCACGAACTGTAGTAGCCTCCTATATGAAACAAAAAAACTCCATTAAAATAAAAATTATAAGTCAGAGTGGCCTCTCCAGCATCCAATTTGGATGAGAATCCAACTCTTTCAAAATTGGCTCACTAGCAGGGAAAGTGAGCACTCACAGTGCAATGGACAAGCTAGTGCTTTCCAAAATTCCAAAGGAAAATTCTCAAATGATAAAAATCCATTCTCATTCCTTGTGACATATTTTTATAACCCTCCTAAGTTCCTCCAAGGTCAAATTCCCTCCCATAGTATTCCTCCAACTCGTCCTTAATGTTTAGTAACCCCCATGACACTTGTCCTTCTCCTCATCCCTTAATCTTCCTCCAAATTCAAATTGATGCTACCAAACCCCAAGTGCACCCTCTTGGAGGATATTTTTATCCCTGACATGTCAAATTGTCATAGGTCTGAAATCCAAGGTCTGATTTTTCATAGAATCTTCCATCATTGTTGGCATAAAGTGCAAGGAATCTCTCTCCAAGTGGCACCTAGTTTTTTCCTAGTATCTTCCTCTTCCATGGGGAGTTATTCCTATTCACCTATTCAAATCCTTGGGATCATGACATGTTACTTGACAACTCTTCACCTTCTAATAATGTTCCATTACTCATAATTTCGAATTTGGGGTTAAGTCATGACATGTGTAAGGAAGAATCTAACCACCCAAGGTCTCCATGAACCTCCAAATGTCTTCATGAAGCAATGCCACTTTATTTTCTCCATATGTATTATTTGTATGACCTAATTTAATGTGTAAATGACAAACTAAGGTTCTCTTGGGTCTCATAGCTCCCTTATGGTAATATTTAATGCCTCCTCCCCAACCTAGGGAACTAGTAGGTGGGTGAAACATTGTTAACTAGTAGTCTCATTGGGATGGGGACATGACAATACTCCCCACCCAATATTTCTTGTCCTCAAGAAATTCCAAGTTTGGATACTGCAAAAAAATTTCATCTTCCCAAGTGGCTTCCTCACTAGGAAAATCATTCTATTGTACCAAGTATTCTTTCATTGTTCTTCTCCTTAACCTTCTTTCCCTTGTTTTCAATATTTTGTCTGGAATGAGGACAAGTTGTCATTCATCATCCAATGGAGGTAATATATTTGAAATTGAAATATGATGACCTATAACCTTCGTTAGACATGAAACATGAAATACATTATGAATCTCTCTTCCTATGGGAATCTCCAACTCATAGGCCACTTCTCCAACTTTTCGAATCACTTTGTAGGGACCATAAAACCTTGGTTTGAGATTTTTTGAACCTTTACCCTTTATGGTGGTTTGTTTGTAGGGTTTCAACCTCAAATATACCAAGTCATCCACTTGGAAGTGCCTCTCTGTTGTAATCTCACAGATCACAGAGGGTTACCAATACTACACATTGAATCATAAAGACATAGCAGACAAGAGATAAGAACATAGATGTAGAATAACAGATTATATTATATCATGAGGGTCCATACAAAACACAGAACTGAACCGTGTTCTCATTTGGCTCAACAGCCTGATATATATGATTTACAAACAGTTACATATAATTACCTGTCATTTCGGTCAACCGACACGACCTTAAGAGCCCGACCTAATCTCTAATTAGTCGGCTATTTGACTAGTCGGCTCACCGACTAGCTCCTTCAACATCTCCCCCAGGAACAAAATCTTTCTTCGTCCCGATGAAATAGGGGAGGTACGCAAAAAAAATTACTATCTGAGATAGTTACAGTATTGTTTGTTTTTATGGGCTATGCAGTTGGATGGTTGGTCGCTTTTGTATGCATACTTCAATGATTGCTTATGTTATAACAGCCAGTTGATGTTGAAACTTTGTCCAACTTTGTAGTACTTTCTGGATGTCGATAGTCAATGTTGTGATGCTTGATAAGGTCGACATCTTCCCCTGAATGGAAAGGTTTTCTATTCTTTCCATGTCGGCTCCCATGAATTGGTATTTTTCTTCTGTTGTTTCCAGTAGTATTTTCATCTGCGAGCAGATGGTATCTAGTTTCTCCAAGCTTGGGAGTGCTTGCTGTACCCACTAGTGTGCTTGTCTTTCTAGTCTCTCTAATTTGGTTGTCTCCAGTACGATTTGATCTTGTATTGTATTTCTCAGTGCTTCTTCAGTGCTTTTTCTCTTTTCCAATGTTTGAATCTGTTCTCAAGTCTGTCGGGTCTGCTGAAATACTTGTCCGTAATAAGTAGGCCAGTCCCAGAGTACCTCTTATGTAATGACAGATTCTTATAAGTGGTCTTGCAGCACTTTGTAAGCTTCTGAGAATGTTGTGTACTGTTGCATTAACAATCTGGATGTCTCTTCTTTTTTATCTTCTTTTTTATCTTCTTTTGTATTCTGCATGTGTACTTGTAGGGTCGCCACCACACTCTCAAATAGTTGATATGATTTTTCTAGTGGCTTGTCGGTTCTGACTTCCATCGGCCCTGGTATTATAGATTGGGCTACGTTTCTGCATTTTGACAGGAATTCGACTTGTTTATTCTCATTGCCATCCATCTCCTTGCGTCTAATTTGGCTTCTTTTTTTTGCTTCAGTGGCCAGAGTTTCTAAGAGTTGTCCCAACTCTCCGTCTTTTAGCTTTGTTTCGTTGACTGTAGTAGTCGATCCAAGTTGGATAATGTGGACCATTGTCGATTGTGATTCTTTTTGGTGTTCCTTCTTCTTTATGTCTCTTTTTCTCTTGTGTTTATGTTGTTCTTCCTACTATTGTGCCTATGCATCTGCAAGTGGTAGATTCTCCTGTGGTTGATTTTCTTGTGGTGGGTTTTCTAGTTACTGATCTGCAACGGTCGGTGGAACTTCTGGTTGATTTTCTTGGGTTCGATCTGGAGCTAGATGTGTATCTGGAGGGTTTGGTACAGAGGGTTTAGGGTTTGGTAAAGGTTCTGGATTGGGAAGTGGTGGTGGAGATGGTGAATGGTCAGGTGTAATTGGTGCAGTGGGGATATTGTCAGTTGGTTTCAGGTCCTCGACTTGTGGTGGTGAATCATCTAGGTCATCAGAGAATAGGTTGTCGATCACCTGGTTGATTTCTTCCAGGTTTTCTTCTTCCACATATCTTGTTGGCTCATTAGCTAATGGAGGGTGTGGGATGTCGGAAGGGATAAAAGATGAAGTGCGACTTGTGACAACTTGAGATGTTTTGTCGAGGTTCCTCAAGAATTTCGACTTGATAATTCCCACAAATATTGGTTTCTGGAGTATTTGTCTAGGTTGTTGAGGAAAGAGATGCATTGATCCACTAGCTTCAATCAATGGACATTTGGTGGTAATCCTTTGGACAGAGGTGAGTAGTTTAGGAATTTTTTCAATGTATGCCTAGAAATCACTATCCTAGTCGAACCTCTCTTTCAGGGTTTCTGGCATAGCATTTTTGAAAATGTCGATTGGGATTATGGTGGGTATCTATGGATTGTCTTCTTGTGTAATCTGGGTTGGAGATGGGGGTGGAGTTGTAGAAACTAAATCAACAATGTTTTCAATCGTTGAAGTGTTTATGCTTTTTACCTTTTTCAGTCGACCTTGCTGTGCTGCTGACTCGACAAAGCATTTGAGCTGCGTCTTGACCGAAACTTTGTTCGCTACAGCATCTTCTATGATGTCGATGGCCATAGCTACTAGTTCATCTTCATTTTCAGATTTGAGAGGATAAGCTTGCGCTTCCCCTTCCCTTTTGCCTGAGTTTCCTTTTTTCTTATGGCTGCTATTTCCCTTGCTAGTTTTCTGATTTTTTCTTTGGTTATAGGGTATTTTGGGTTGTCATATTCAATGTCTTCCTCTAGTCCTTCTCCTCCCTCCTGTGATTGAACTGGACTAATACTTTCTCAGCTAGTTTGGTTACCTGTTGCTCAGTCGGTGTACTTCCCCTTTGGGTCGTTGGTGGTATGATTGTTAATTGTAGTCTTTTGGTGTCCTCTGCTGGTGTTTCCTCCGACACGAAGGTGCTGATGTGTAGTCGAAGTTCATAGTCCTCTTCCTTCTCCTGGTCAGTCAGTGGTTCTTCAATTTCTAGCTTTACTTCCTTAGCCTTTGCTGGTATTTATAACGTTGTTTCAGATTGTCGAGCTAGCTCGTGGAAGATCTCTTCGACTGTTGGGTAATAGTCGAGAGGATTTGCTTTTGCTTTTTAAGCTTTTTAGATTTTTATAGTTTTTTTTTTAACTTGTTTTAATTTTTCTACCGTTTTAGTCGGGCACCATTAACAAGTTTCCAAAATATTATGCCTTGTAACGTCCTTAGTCGAACTGATCCGTTGGCATGAATCTCTTCGACAACATAAGGTCCCATCCATTTTGTTGTGACTTTTTGGTTTTTCCTTTTACTCGACTGTTGTATAGTAAGGCGAGGTCCCCTACCGACAGATTTTTGTTTTTGATATTGTGATCATGCCAAGCCTTCTGCTGCTATTTTTGGATTTCTTGATGCTGTAGAGTAATCAGTCGGTGTTCCTCTAGCTTGCTTAATTGCATTAGTCGGTCCTTCTTGCCTTCTTCAACAGAGAACATGTAAAATATCTGCTATGATAGGTGTTTGCTGTCAAAAATGTAGTGGAACAACTGCTTCTTGTCCATAGACTAGTCGGAATGGTGTTTGGTCGGTCAAACGCTTGTATGTTGTTCTGTAAGCCCATATTACTGCAGGTATCTTTTCATCCCAATAATCTTTATCGGTATTGCAGATTTTTGTTAGACCCATTGTTAATGTTTTGTGAATTCCTCTATTGCTCCATTCGACTGAGGGTGATAAGCTATACTATGTCGGTGGTCAATTTTGAACTGGTCTATTAGTGCTTTGATGGTTTTGATAATAAAGTGTGAACCTTGGTCACTGATTAGGGTTATTGGGCATCCAAATCTAGTAATTATGTTTTCATAGATAAATTTAGCAATTATCTCACTGGAACATGTGTCGACTGGTTCTGCTTTTGCCCACTTGGTTACATATTCTACTGCAGTTATTATGTACCTTTCACCTGGTCTTTTTGTCGGTATCGGGAATGGTCCTATGAAGTCGATGGCCCAAAATTTCAAATGTCAAACTTGGGTTTACTGATATCAAGGGAATTTCTATACTAGGCAGAGGTCGACCCAATCGTTGACATATGTCGCATTGGCGAACAAAATTTTGACAATATTTGTATAGTGTCGGCCACCACAGCCCTGACTGTTGGATTTTCTTGGCAGTTGTGTCTGCTTGAAAATGTCCTCCCGCCGATCCATAGTGTGCTTCGTACATGATATTATCTCTTTCATGTTCTAATACGCATCTTCTAAGGATGTCTTCCAGGCCCATTTTATATAAAAATCCATTTATGAGGCTATATGGTGCAGCTTTCATAGCTAAGATTTGTTTCTTTTTCATGTTCATGCCCTCTGGTGCTTGTCCATTTTCTAAGAATTGAGTTATTTCCTCTAATTCTACTGGAACTGCTTCTATTCGAAATAAGTGTGCATCCGGTAGGTCATCTTCGACTCCTGTCGGCTCCTCCCCTGTGTCGATTCGTGACAAGTGGTCGAGTCCGACATTTAATTTTCTTGTTCTAACAACGACTTCAAATTCAAATTCCTGGAATAGTAGTATCCATCAAAAAATTCTCCCATGGTGTAAGGGTTTGTTTGCAAGGTATTTTAGTGCTTGGTGGTTGGTATAAAAGATGGAAGGGTTGGCTAGCAGGTAACGTTGATACTTCTGTAGTGCAAAAACCATTCCTAATGCTTCTCTCTCTGTTGTCGAATAGTTTCTTTCTGCCTTAATTAGTTTTATGTTGTTGTAAACTATGGGGTAACCCATTCCATCGTCCCCTGGTTGTGTTAAGATCACTCCTATTGCTAGGCCTGATGCGTCGATGTGTACGTGAAATTTGATCGACCAATTCAGGAACCTTAAAATGGGTGCCTCTACTAGCTTCCTTTTTAGTGTTTCAAATGATATGTTACATTCCTCTGTCCAGTCGAACTCCTGATCTTCTCTTAGTATTTCTTCCAATGGATAGGTTATATCTGAATAGTATCTCATAAATTTCCTGTATGACCAAGTAGTACCCTTACTTGTTTTGGGTTCACTGGTGGTTTTAAGTCGAGGATCATTTTTATTTTTGCAAAGTCAACATTGATGCCTTATTTGCATACAATTTGTCCTAATAGTATCCCTATAGGAGTTAAGAATATGCATTTCCTTATGTTCAGAGATAGCTGGATTTGTCGGCATCGTTCCAACATGAGCCTTAACCATTTGCAGTGATCTTTTAGCATAGAGTATATTGTCCAATCGTCGAAATATATTGTCATTGTTTTGTAGATATATTCTTGAAATGTTTTGAGCACAATTCTCGAAAATACTGCAGGTGCATTTTTTAGACCAAAAGGCATAACTCTGTAGGAAAATGAGCTGAATTCACATACAAATGTTGTATTTTTCTGGTCTTCTTTGGTTATTGGTACTTGGTTGTAACCTGAGAATCCACTTGTAAATGAGTAGCATTCATGTCTTGTGACTTCATTTAGGATTTCATCTGCATAGGGTGTTGGGAATGGATCTGTTAAGGTGACCTTCTTTAATTCTCTGAAGTCAACACAGATCCTTAGCTTTGTCGGGTCGTGTTTCTTTGTTTATACAACCATTGGACTTGCCCATTCTGATTGGTCAATAGGGTAGATAATTCCTGCTGCAAGCATATTATCAATCTCTTTCTTGACTATCTCTTTATATTTATGAGCTAATTTATATGGCCTCTTCTTTACAGGTCGGACATCAAGTTTAATGTCGATATTCATTTCACCCATTTCATGGACTAGACCTTTGATATCTTTGTAGTCTTGAGCGAATACATCCTGGAATTCTTTTAGTAAGTTTACTATTTCGATTGTTTGTTCCTCACTCCAGTAATCGCCAATTTTTTCCATTTTTGGTCGATCATCATTTGAGATGTCAAATTCTTTAGTTTCTACTTTAGCATCTAACCATTCTGCTATTTTGGCTTCATTGATTGGTCGGCTACCTTCTTTGAATTGAGAAAATGTAGCAGGAAATTCCGCTGCAATCATTCAGTCGATGTCTTCTTTGTCAGCTATCTCGACTTTAAGTACTATGCGAATTGGTTTAGTTGTCTCTGAATGGTATGATTTCCATCGAAAGCTTTTCCCTTCTGGATTTTCATTTTCCATTTGTAGTCTTGTTGACTGTGGTATTGTCTTGGTTTGTATGTTATTACATGTTATTGTTGGTCATTCATAATTTAGGGTATTGTTCCCAGTCATTTCTATAAACACCTTGATTTGTTTTGCGGTTTCGACTAACTTTTTGTTTTGTGGTATAAAGCTGAAGTCTTTGATGAAGTTCTCTCTAAGTTCATGCCATTAAAATGTTTCACCCCTTGCTTCTTCCATTTTGTACCATTTGTTTGGTAGGTCGGATAGCATCGATGGAAACAGGTGTGGTCATGTACGTTTGTCTTTATACCCAAGTATTTTCCACTCTTTTTCCCATGTTCTTATGTGTTCTTCTAGATCCTTCCTTTGGATGAACATAGGTATTTGGGCTTGTTTGGTTAGCCTCTTTCCTCCAAATATTTCTACAAAGTAAGTTGAATTTGTTGTCCATGTCTGCAATATTGATTGATGGGTTTCCCGCCATCTAGAAGCTTGTCCTGTGAATGTTTCTACTAAGCTTTGTAGTCGGCCATGTTCACCAATGTTTTTAGATACTTGCTCTATATGCATAACTGGTGATTCTCTTTCTTTGTATCTTGGGATTTGTTTGATACTTACGTTTGTTGGTTTTAAGGTAGGATATTCCCTACTTTTCTTTTCAAATATTTTTGGGATCATGGAAACTAAGAAACATTGTTGGACTGGTTTCTTCTGTACTGTTTGAATGGTCTAGCAACCTCTTGCTTGTGTCTCGTAGTTTTCGACTTCCCAATCATATAATTCTGCGTCTTAGTTGTATCCTACTGAATCTTGATTTGCTAAGTGAAGTTCGCCATAGACATTGGGTTCTGTGTAGTCTTCATTATTTTGTATTTGATATAATTGTCAAATGTCAACTTCTTCATCAATAGGTTATATCCAAGGTTCTCCTTGGTATGGATGGATAGGTACTATGACTTTCTGTCCATTCCCTTTTAGTTTGATCCTTTCTTTATCTAAAGATATTGATGCTTTCATTTTTCTTCCCCAAGGTCGACCTACGAAAGCTGGGAAGGAACTGGATCCTTCCTTAGGGTCAATAATTTCAAACTTAACTGTGGTCGATATTCCTTTTATTGTCGTATCGACATTTCTCCAAACTCCGATAGGTCCGATCAGTCCTTGGTCGGCTAATTTGAGGTATATTCATGACTCATATATTTGAGGTCTACCCAATTATTCCCAAGTGTCGCGATTCATAATATTTACTTGAGAGCCGAAGTCGAGTACAACTTGTCGAACAACGGTATCCTTCAATTTCTAGGTCGACAAGTGGGTCGGCACACTTTTGTCCTTCTGGTTTAGACTGCATATGTTTTTTGTTTTTTTTTCTATATTATTGTTGTGTTTCATATTATACAATAATTCAATGAATTCAAATACCGCTTTATCCTCTTGTATTAAACGTACTAATTCTTTAATGGTGCCTTATCGACTATCATCGGCTTCTTCTTGTCTAGCAAATTCTTTAAATATATTCGTTGCGTCTTTATACAATTTTTTTTGTTTAGCTAGGTTAGGATAATCATTCTTTTATTTTATTTTACTTATGCGTCGATTATCACTCCCAATTTTTGTCCCTTGTCGGGTTACTATATGCAAATTCTTCGTATTGATTACATCATGTTTTTGAACGCACAACAAGACATTAACATTTTTCTTTTTATTGATTTTATCAAGTATAGTAGGGAAATCCTCTAATGAGTGATCACCAACTCCACATCTAGTAAAAAAAATTAAATCGGTATGTCCTTGTATGGGCAGTCTGCATATCGATGACCTTCTTTATAGCATGTGAAACACTGGATGGGTCGACGTGGTCGATTGTCGCGATTCCCAGCGAATTGACCTCGACCTCCATATCCTCCATGACATTTGTCGAACCGACACTCATATCGATGGCCTTCATATCTTTGATTATTCTGTTCATTTTGATCATTGCCTCACTGGTTGTTATCGTTGTTCTGCACAACCGCGTTTGTCTGGTAGACTACTTGGTAGTTTTGTCGATCCTTTAAGTTTAAGTGGCAGTCGGCCGTGGCATAACTTTTTACTTCGTAGATGGCACACCAAGAAGCTTTGTCATTTTTCATGTTATATGGGAAATCTTTCATTGTGTGTTCTCCATGTTCTTGGCAGATGTCGCAAAAGCACTTTGTCTGAACAAATCGAACGTTTTGTCGGTCGATTTCTTGTCGACAGTTATATTTAGCGTGTCCAGCCGTTGAGCATTTTGTGCACTAGACATCCTGATTCTTAAGGTTCAACTCTTTCAATGATTTATGCATGATTTCTAGTTGTTCTTCCAGTCTAGTATCCATGGGATATGCTGGGAAATCTTCGTCCATCTCCACTTGCAGAGCTTTAGTAAGCGCATCTTCGTACGCTTTAAACGTCTCCAAGCTTATATGTCGTTGAATTTTCTGTGATAGACCTGCAAGCAACCACTGAATTAATAGTTGTTCATCAATTACGTAATCCAGTTGGCTGAGGAGGTCTTTCCATCATTTTTCATACTCTCGGACAAACTCTGCTGGCTTTTGAGATGTTGTTTTCAACTTTTTGGATGCCAAATGTTTTGCGTTTGGAGTTTTAAAGAAGGACAAGAAGTGCACTTTAATTTATGATTTAGATGCTTGAGGGGTTCTCTCAATATAGTTCATGTACCACGTTAGTGCTCTTTTCCTCGAGGCACCGACGAACTGTGCCATCTGTCGATCTTAACCTATAACCTGATTTGCCTCCCATGTCGACTCACAGATGAACCAATTTCATCTAGGATCTTCATCACCCTCGTATAGAGGGATATGTGTTGATCCGTGACCCATGCCGAAATCATTGTCACTATCTCCTCCAGGAGGTGGCGATGGTGGGGGTGGTGGTTGGGGTATTGGTATGTTTTACTTGTCACATTGTGCAGAGTTATTGTCGACGGAACTTTCATCCCTGTCGGTCATTTTGTTTGTCATTTCTTCTCCAACAAGCAGTTGGTTCAGGTCGAATTCTCCTGTCGATGTCCAACTGCAATTATTTGTCTGCAGGTACGACTATTCTATATTTTTAAAATCTGTATTTGGCAGGGGGTGTTCTCCTTCATGTGTCGGGTAAAGTAAGTGGGTACTTTGATTGGAAGGGTACGCCTGAAGCGTGACCCAGTTTCCTTCCTCTGGTCGACGGATCACTAGATGATTATCATCATTTACCTCATCGTCTAGTCGACTCCATATACCAAACTCACCAGCTCTTAGTCTTAGGTCTTCTTTGACAATGGCTTGCATCCTAGTACTCGTATTTGTTGGAGATGGAGGTCTTATCTCCTGGGGAACTTCTATTTGGAGAGCTTCACGTTGCTCTATCCACAAGTCTTCTTCCATGGGTGATGCTTCTTCATCCACACCTTCTTTTTGTCGGTCATGACCCGACTCTTGCGTATTTCTTTCCTTGCATGTCACCCTAGTATTCATTCTTATTTGGAGTGCTATAGCCCTTTCTCTTCTTTCTTCCCTTCTTTTCAGCCTCTTCTCTCTCTCTATTTTCTATAAATCCATCGTACCTTTGTGTGTCACTATTCATTTGATTTCTTTTTTAGGTTTACTTTTCATTGTTGGTGGTGGTATCTCCTTCTAGTCAACTAGAATCCTCTTCACATACGACTAGCTACCCCCCATAGCCTACCCGATGCTTTATAAAGCTCGGATAGTTTTGTTTACTTGCTTAGGAAGTATTCCCACTCCCTTTTGGCAATAAATTTCTCCCACTTTTTCTGTTTCTCCGCACAGCTAGAATTTGGTGGTGGTTCGTGCAATGATGGACAAGATTCTACAATATGACCCACTCCTTTTTCTATCAGGAATTTGAACAATAGGGTCGGTAGGGAGCACAGGAACTGCTCAGTAAGGTATGTATAGAATCTTTTCTGAATGGTTTCTACCGAAGTTCTTTCTTCTATGGCTTCCTCCTCACAGAATTCGTCGGTGATCTTTTCAAACCACTCTGACAGGTTTGTTCTTCCCCCTCAAATCAGTTCCGCTAGCAGCTATTGGTCTTTAGTTGCTTCCGGATTTTTCATCCATAAGTTTTTTCAAAAGCTGGGGTACCAATTCTATGAACTTCTCATGAGTTTCAGTGAAGAATTTCTCCTTCGCCTGAGAAATGGTTAATTTGTTTCTCCTCGCATAATTCTGCAAATAATTTGTTATCTTATGCTCCCACCAGTTCTTAATCTCTTGTTCTTATAGCATATGCTTATAGTCATCTCAGATATGTACTACCGGCAACGGAACCAATGTTGTAATCTCACATATCACAGAGGGTTACCAATACTACACATTGAATCATACAGACATAATAGACAAGAGATAAGTACATAGATGTAGAATAACAGATTATATTATATCATGAGGGTCCATACAAAACACAGAATTGAACTGAGTTCTCATCTGGTTCAACAGCCTAATATATATGATTTACAAACAGTTACATATAACTACCTGTCGATTCAGTCAACCGACACGAACTTAAGCGGCCGACCTAATCTCTAATTAGTCAGCTATTCGACTAGTCGATTCACTAACTAGATCCTCCAACGCTCTCCACTCTATGTTGGTCTGCATATTGTTTTTTGTTGATTTTGAGAAACCTACAAGTTATCTTTCAAAAGCTTCAAAATTTCTTAACTTTTTTCAACCCAATCCTTAGCCTTTGGATCTCTACTATCACCAAAAATGTGTTCAATAAAAGTGGATGCATCAGAACCATAAAGTGCTTTGAAAGGAGACATGCCAGTGGACATATGAAAAGTAGTATTGTAGCAAAACTCACCCAAATGCAACCATTTTATCCATGTTTTTTGTTTCCCACTAACATTGTTACTCAAGAATCCTTCCAATCATTGATTCACCCTCTCTATTTAGCCATCAGTTTGTGGATTATAGCTTGGGCTAGGTGTCAATTTTTTTCCCACCATTTTGAAGAGTTCATTCTAAAATGCACTCAAAAAACGGTTATTTCTTTCACTAACAATGCTCTTGGGAAGCCCATGCAATCTGAAAAATTATTTAAATAATAGTTTAGCCACCTGTACAGCAGTGAAAGTGGTAGTAACAACAAAGAAATGAGAAAATTTCTTGAGTCTATCCACCACTACAAATATGCAATCCTTACCAAGTACCTTGGGCAAACCAGTGATAAAGTCCATGGAAATGCTCTCCCATTTTCGTTCTGGAATAGGAAAAGGGTGTAAGAGGCTTGTTGGGTGAGTTTACTCCACTTTATTTTGTTGACATGTGGGGAATTCATTAACATATTTCAGAATATCATCCTTCAACCCTTTCCATGAGAACCTTTCCCTCCACATTTTGTAAGCTTTCTTTAAAACTCTCTCTTTCAAACTCGAACCATGGACAAAATAGATTCTATATTTGTAATATATGATTCCTTCCAACACCTTATACCTATAATCATGGTTATTCCCATCAAAAAATTCACAAGAAAACTTATCCTTGCCATATTCTACTTCTAATATGGATTTCCAATTTTATGTTACATCCATTAGAGAAATAGAAGGTATTCTAGATAAGGCAACAGTTACCACATTATTCTTTCCCTTCACATATTCAACATCAAATTCAAATGATTGACTATTACTCACCCACTTTTTATGCCTTTCATTTAGATCATTTTGAGTGAGGAAGAACCTTAGGCTGTTATGGTCAGTTTTGACCACAAATGTGTTTCCCACCAAGTGTTGCCTAAACTTTATCAAAGCATGCATGATGGCTAAAATTTGTTTATCATAAGTATATTAAATATTCTCATGTAGTTGTATACTCCTACTCTCGAAATTTATTGAGTGTTGTCCTTGCTTTAGGACTGCTCCAATGCCTTCTCTTGATGCATCACATTCTAAGACAAATGGTTTAGAAAAATCAGGCAAGGCTAGAATAGAACAATTGCTTATTACCTCTTTAATTATTTGGAAATGTTTTTCATCCCCTTCATACCATTGGAGAACATATTTCTTTGTCAAATCAGTGAGAGGTGAAGTGAGTTGGGAGAACCCCTTCACAAACTTCCTATAGTAGGTACGAATTCAAATGAATCCTCTCAATTCAATGAGATTTTTGGGACGAGACCATTCTATAATGGATTTTTATTTTTTCCATATCTGCCTTCACAACATATTAACCAATTATGTGTACAAGATAAAATATTTCTTTCGAACCAAACTCACAAATTGACAGCTTAGCAAACAAGATTGATCATGCAGAATTTTTAATACCACTTCTAGATTATGCAAATGTTTCTTCCATGTTTTACTATAAATAAGAATGTCATCAAAGAAAACTAGTACAAACATACGAATTTGATTGTGGAAGATATTTTTCATGCATGATTGGAATGTGGTAGGAGCATTTGTCAAGCCAAAGGGCATGGCAACAAACTCAAAGTGACCATAGTGGCATCTAAAAGCAATCGTTGGTATGTCTTCTTCCCTCACTCGAATTTGATGATAACCAGATCTAAGGTTAATCTTTGAGAAGAACTTGGCTCCATGGAGCACATCCATGATCTCATCAATCCTTGGGATGGGATATATATTCTTCAATGTCTTCTTATTCAAATCTCTAAAATCAATGCACATCCTCAAAGCTCCATCATTTTTCTTTACCATAACAACTGAAGAAGAAGATGGGATTGAACTAAGTCTTATGAGACCCAACTCGAAAAAAAATTTAATGGCCTCCTCAATCTCATATCGAATCCTTTTGGGGTGACTATAGGGATGAATTTCGATAGGTTATGTTCCTATCTCTAACTCAATGATATGCTCCACCCCTCTGTTTGGTGGTCTTTCTGGGGGAAGGTCTCCAGAAACCCTCTTATACTTACTCAATAACTGCTCTATCTTCTTAGGATGCTTGGAAACCTTCAAGTGAGGTTTATAATATGTAATTAAACATTTAGCAACCCATTCTATGTCTACATGCCTAAAGATAGATCTCATACTATGAGAGAACACCACTTGATTTGGGTAAGTTGCATTCCCCTCAACAACATGGGTTTCCCTTCCGAATTTTTGAACCTCATTTTAGGGACTTGATAGTTCATTGTATTCTCCACTAAATAATACAACCATTGGACTCCCAAAACCACATTTTTATCATCCACATTCACTGCATAGAAATTTTCAGTGATAGTATGATTTCCTATAGTAACTTGAAGCTTCATAATCCCTTTAGTGAAATCCATAGAATTGTTACCTGGAATGATGACTATGAAATCATTGAAAGTTTCAGCTTGTAACTTTCTTCTCTCCACCTATTCTACATCTATTAATTTATGAGTGCCTCCTCCATCCACTAGAACCATGACATTTTGGCCTTGTATGTTACCCTTGAACCTCAGGGTGTGAAATCTAGGTACACCTGAGAGTACTGCAATATTTTATTGTCTCGGGAGTGGTTTGTTCTTCCTGTTTTGTTCCATACCCCTCTTCTTGGGTTGCAAGTTATGCTTCTTCCTCCTCCCCCTCTTCCTCATCTTCAGAGAAAACTTAAATGTAGTGTGCCTTCCCCTTTTCACACTTATGTCCCGTAACCCAAGGTTGTTGGCATGTAGAACATAGCTTCTTTATCCTAATTTCTTCTTTGCTTGGACCTCCTTTATTTTCTTTGGAAAATGAATCATTTTTCCATGGTTTCTTACCGTCCTTGAGTTTGGAAGGGAAATTAGGCTTAGGGGGGTATTTGGTTCTTTGCAACACATTCTGCAAATCTCTTGTCAAATTCATGGAATCCTTCAATGTAGATAGCTTGTGGGATTTTGAGAGCCCTCTCAAAGTTTTTGCCAATCCTTCAGTAAGTAGTAAAACCAACCTAGCCATACATACATCAGAAACCATTACTAAAAGCTTTTCAAATTCTAACATATATGCTTCAAGAGTTCCATCTTGCTTCAATTGTGCTAGTTCTTTGAAAGGAAGTACAGGGCTTTCCTCTCAAATATCTCCATTAATGCATTGGAGAAACCCTCATAAGATAAAATATGATCATGTCCCAAGGTTATAAGACCATGTAAGCACCAATCACTAGCTTCCCCTTCAAGATGCAAAATGGTCATTTTCAATGCATCTTCTTCAACCACAGGATTTAACGAAAAATACACACTTAATTTTTGCAACCAAGCACTAGCAGACATTTGGGAAGAACCATAAAAGGAAAGAATAGTTACTTTTCCCATGGTATACTTTAATTACTTATTAATATGAGGTTCCCTATCCCCACTACCTCCTTGATTAAACTGAAGAGAGGCCCTAATTAGTTGATCTAAAGGAATGACTTTCCTACGTTCATCACTTAGTTGTTTCCAATCATTTGTTGATTCCCTCACATCATAAGTAGTGTAAGGTCCCTCTTTGGACTCTAAAATATTAGGTATTGTAGGTCCAGTCTAATTCTTGAATTCATGGGGTCGATTATGAGGTCCAGTATTTGAAAAAATGGCTTCCCCATTGGTCTTCTTCTCATCATGAGGTGAATAACTACTACTCTCGGGTGTTGACTTGCCCCCAAGTTGACTAGAAAACAATTCAAACCCTCACATACAAAAATCGTTCATACATTCAATAGATTCCTTAATGAATGTTTTAATTTCCTCATTATCCTCCTTATCATCTATATCTCCCAATCCTAGTTTTTCCTTAATGTCCTTGTAAAAAGAACTAACTTCCCCACTTCCTTCTCTTCCATTGATAATGTCTTCAGCCTCAATTTCTAATGGAGGGAGGTCATCATTAGGAAACATTAATAGAGAAAACCAACATGTGCTAATATCATACTTTGATACCATTGTAATGACCCAATTTGAAAATTCCAAACAAAGGCAGAAATTGGGGAAAATTGTATTTACTAATCTTGACTCTAGGGGATTCAAAAGGCATAAGAGGGCCTCTAATTTGGTATATACTAACATGGTTAGTCTTAGGACCACTAAATTGACTCTATTTTAACTTTAGGACAGGTTATAAACATCTGCAGCTTGATTTTGGGGCATTGGAAAAAATGGTAAAATTACTAGTAAATTGTGGTGCAATTCCCCCTAGGGTGTGAGCAGAAATGGCTCTCCAAATCCTATGCGACCCTCCAAAATTATAAAACAAAGTATGGGGCCTGATTTTATACTTCATTTAATTTCATTTGGTATGGTTATTATTTTTTCAACATATATGTAAAGCTTCATATTCGAATGCATATATTCAGTGATATTCACTTAAGGGAAATGACATGTAATAGCTTAACTTTGGCTCATAAATTGTATATGTAATGGTTCATAACAGAGCATAAGTAATGTATACCATTAAAATCATATAAATATCTCACCAACATCATATAACATCAGAGAAAATCCTCAACACAAAGCATACATAGAACTCCATTCAAATGGGAAACCAACACATGGAAACTAGTCACACCATAGCTTGGAAATGTGGACATATTTGCATATGATTTTCTTATAATTTTGAATTAAAGAGAGGATTTGAGACATATTACATATCCATAAATAATTCACCCATTCTTGGGAATCAACTGGACTCAACAAGGCACAGCCACCATTCACACAAGTGCGTCATCATAGAGAAACATGGGAATATTGAAGTAGGGATTGCGAGAATGGGAGGGGAGATCGGTCATGAAATGTAGCAGAATCCTATATGAAATAAAAACACTCCATTAATATCCAAATTAGAATTTAGGTTTTCCTCTCCAACATCCAATTTGGATGAGAATCCAACTCTCTCGAAATCGGCTCACTAGCAGGACAAGTTAGAACTCACCGTGCAATGGACAACCTTGTACTTTCCAAAATACCAAAGGAAAATTATAAAAGGATAAAAATCCATTATCATTCCTCATGACATATTTTTATAACCATCTAAGGTCCTCTAAGGTCTAATTCGCTCCCATAGGATTCCTCCAACTCATCCTTGATGTTTAGTAACCCCCGTGACACTTGTCCTTCTCCCCATCCCTTCATCTTCCTCAAACTTCGAATTGTTGGTACCAAAATTCAAGTGCACCCTCTTGGAGGCTAATTTTATCCCTAACATGTCATATTTTCACAAGTATGCAATCAGGTCTGATTTTTCATAGAATCTCCCATCATTGTTGTCATAAAGCACAGGGAATCTCTCTCCAAGTGGCACTTAGTTTCTTCCTAGTATATTCCTCTTATATGGGGAGTCATTCCTCTTCACCTATCCGAATCCTTGGGATCATGACATGTTACTTGGCATATCTTCACCTTCCAATAACATTCCATTACTCATTTTTTGTGCTAGAAATTGTCCCTAGACTACAAAGGGAACAAGCTAGTACAATCTCAAAACAACTAAAAGAAAATGGGAATTGTTTTTGTATTTTTTGGTTTGAAGCTTTCATTCACAAGAAGGTAATCAAACATCAAACTGATACAAGAACTAAATCATTAAATAATATCAAATAACTAATACACAAAGGTTTGAATGACAAATATAAACCATAAACATTCATATCAAAGTATTGGTTTTGTCCACAACATATGAGCATTCACATGACTAAAACATTAATCAAGAAATGAAATCATAAGCTGAGTAGTCAAACTAGCCATAAACAAAATCAATATATAAGATAAAGTGGCTTATATTGTATATATAAATCAGTCTCGGTCTTCAAAATCTTACATGAGAGTCATGTGTATCAGTCTGCATATAAATCCAAAATCCTTATCTCTATAGCCCTTCTTGAAACAAAAATCGAACCCTACTCCACTAAAATTTTCTCCTTTTATCATTTACAAAATGGAGCAACTTCATAACTGTATTTTAGGCCTAATCTCGAGGAAGTTACAATAAGTAGTTATATGCTAACTTCGAATCTTTAAAGACAAAAAACTATTAACACTTATATAAATTATAACAAAAATGAAATACTTGATAGCTGGACATTAGGTGGTACTCATAACTACTTGGTTGCTTCTGCTAGCATGACAATTCCTTCCAATGCATGAGACTTCTTCTTATATCTAGCTTGTTGTATCTCCAAGCTTTTAAATCTGCTTGAAAACACTTTATTCTGCTTGTTTAAATCATGGATTTGCTTGGTTAAATCTTCAGCTTGATTCTATATTTCTCTCTTCCTCTTCAATGCTTCTTTCGACACTGCTATCAATTCTTGATAATGTGCATTAATGTATTCCAAGTTCTCCCTTAATCTATTATTTGTAGTTACCAGCCTACTATTAGATTCATAAAGAAAATGTATTTGTGACTTATGTTGTTTCAGAACTTTCCTGAGATTCTCAACTTCAGAATCCATATGCACCTCTCTAGGCAATGTCGAATCCTGGTTTGAAAACCATGGAATATCCAACTACTTAAAAATAAAATCTTCTTCCTTATTGTCCTTCATTATCTCCTCTACAAATGAGACTCCTGAAGTCATACCCTGTTCCATAATGGAAGTAACTTACTCTTCTAAAACTTCATGGCTTACTTGAACTGGTTCTGGTGATATTAAATAATCTTCTTGAATGTAAACTTGCTGTGAGCTCAATTTTTCTTCATTTTCCTCATTCTCCTCACTTGAAGAATCTTGAATGATTGTAATCTTATCTTTTCCAGTTTAGGGTTCAATATTATTTTCACGTTTAATCTGATCTTATTTGTAGCTCTGGTCTTTTGCGTCCATCTTGGTTTTTCCAGCTGCATGAAAGACTTTATCTCTGCCTTAAAATCTGGAGATTGCAACATGTTATCCTTCTCATCAGCTGCAACAAATACTGTACTTATATTTTCTTGTGCAAGTATTGTATTATCTTTCTGTTCTGTGGAACTAATATCCTCCTCAGATTTCTCTATTATTTCATATTCCAAAATATACTCCTGATCATTTTCCAACGCTTTTTTCTGATTTTCATTGCTAGGGTCTTCAACTCTTTGACATGAACTAGATTTATGAGATTTGTCTTGTACTAAGTCTTCAAACACCTTTCTTTTGAATTTATTAACAAAACCATATTGTTTATTAAGTAAACTCTTATTTACATGATCACCCTGCTTGATGCCAAACCCTGACCAAAATAGAAAGTGATCCCAGCTTCTATTTTCCTTATGTAAAATTGTACAAATGATTAATTTGATCAAACCATGATGAAATAAAAATTGGTTTGTATGGTCAGAATGTCCCTTGACTCTCTTCAACATCTTCTGAAGGGTTTTTAGAAGAAAATGTTAGCACCAGAATTGAGCCCAAAGGTTGCAGAAGGACCGCTCCCGGGTAATAGCAGAACCACTTTTGAAGAGAGAACTGGCCTTCTGCTCTTCCAAGAGGGATCTCTCACCAAATGTTAACAATGCCAGATATATATTAATGAAACTATAAATTGTTTGTAGAATTGGTTGAAACAAAACCCAAAACCATTGGGCGATGGAATCAAGATATATAAGAGAACTAAACAAAGCTTATACAAGCGATTTCAACACAGGGGCAAGATAGCCACTCAGTCGCAGTCGATTTATAATTGTCTGGTGGAAAAGAAGAACATGAACAAATCATCAACACAGAGAATTGAAAAATGAAATCTGTATCAACTTTGGAAGAAAACTTTTGTGATATCTAAAACAACAGACAGAGCATAGCAAGTATGAATTCCAAATTGTTATACACTACGTTTCAGATATGAAAGAAAACAAAATGTAAGAGATAAACTGGAAAAACATTCACATAAGAAAAGAAGCTACAGACTGAAAATACGAACGACACATTAATCCCTGTAAGAAACACTAACCTCGGCTCTGCAATTTTATTATAATTCTCTCAAAAACATGCACAACAAAAATTACATAGATTTCAACCCTTTCTCCTTCTTCAGGAGGTATATTTATAGCATTGGGACTTCCCAGACCGACATCCGGGAATCAAAATTTGTTACAACAGAAGGACATCCTTTAACCAACTCTTAGGTGGCACATCGGCTGCAATTTGCATAAAACGGCTTAACAATGAAATGTGGAATGCAGGAGGGAATAAGCACGAGAGTTTCTTATATTTCCATCTGGCGGGTGACAACTATACAAAGTCCCAAGAGAGGCGACCTCTGGGATGGGCATGCAACGTAGATAAAACTTCCCGGATATTATCATTGCCACTCCTACGGATGCATTTTGAATTTGTTCGACCCATATTGCTAAATGACTTTCCATAAATCAGGACCAGGAAGGGGCGCAACGGCCATGTCGTATGCTTGTGCTTTGAGCTCCATCGCTTCCAAGTATGAAGTCTCAGGGACCTCGACGCATGCGGCTTTAAAATCAAACAGCAATTCAAAATGCCTGGTCAATCTATCAAAAATGACCTTCCCTAACAACAATTGTTGCATATCCCCAAACTTCTTGTTGTCCAATCGCCAGTGCACTAGGCACTCCTGATACTCCTTCTGGGACATTAAAGGACCCTTTTCCTCCCAGAAAAAGGGGAGTCCTTTGCTAACCAGTGGTTTGAATAGATTGATGACCTCCTATACTTTGTGCTCAATAACTTCTATTATGGCCCATGTAGTCCCCAGCATCATGTGCTTAGCAACTACATTTCTAGCTCCGGAAACAACAGCAACCCTGTTTTGGATACCGTATCGGTTGGCGGAATCGTCTGAAAAAGAGCTTGTGAAATTAATGGCATTCTCTGTTGTCGCCAAGGGCGTTCTTTGTATTTCTCCTAATACTATCTGGACTTTTTTCTTAGCTTCTGCCATAGTGCTTTCCTCCTTTTGGAAATTATCTAGTGAGGGTAATAATGCACCGCTTGTCCCAGGGAAAACTCCATGCCTCTAAGCAAGTTGGTAACAAGGGGCAAAGCAGCCCTGTTTCTCTAGATGATATTTTTGTTAGTTGATTCTACCAATCCATTCCCCTGGGGGTAACAAGGTGTAAAATGCTTTAGAATAATTCCATTTTGCTCGCAAAAAGTAACGATGGCCTTTGACTTAAAATCCTTAGCATTATCAGTCAACAATTTCTTAGGACAACCGAATCTACTCAAAATATTTTCTTGAATGAAGTCAATGATTACCTTATCAGTTGCATTCCGTGTAGGAATGGCCTCCACCCATTTTGTGAAAAAATGAGTAGCTGTAAGTATCCATTTGTGTTGTCCAGAAGAAGCAAGATTGATCTCACCTATAAAATCTAGACCCCA
Organism: Pseudotsuga menziesii; assembly: GCA_001517045.1. Lineage (NCBI taxonomy): Eukaryota > Viridiplantae > Streptophyta > Pinopsida > Pinales > Pinaceae > Pseudotsuga > Pseudotsuga menziesii. The sequence goes on from LPNX010624281.1 coordinate 403,461, forward strand.
CTGCTGGAAAGGAGCATTTACCACAATGGGTTTCAAAGGTAAGGATACAAGTTTATGTTTTCCAGCAAATTTTTGACACTGAATACAAGCCCTGACCTAATGATAAACATCAAAAAACAAATATGGCCAGTAGTATCCAAATCTTAGAATTTTATAAGTTGTGGCTTTCCAATATTCGTGACCTCCACAGGCACCTTCATGTAATTCTGAAATGACTTCTTTAGTTTCTGGTTTCTCCAAACACCTGAGTAGCACTCCCCTTATATCTTTCCAATGTAACTACTGATTTATTAGACAATATTTGGTGGCTTTCAACTTTAATGATCTAGCTTCCTTCTTATCCAAATGAGCAATACACTACAAATGCAATAAAAAAATGAACTGTATCAACATACCATTCTGATTTTGAATATTTATCCATGATCTATTCTTTATCTTGCCTTATTTGTAAGTCCTCCTATATTGGTTGACTTGTTATCAAATGAATACCCAGGGCTTCACAATTTGAATCTAACAATAGTCTTGCTAGACCCTGAACTTTTACAAGCTCGGTAGGTTTACTCTCCACATCATATTCCATGATTTTTGTAATCCATTTCCCCCGCTTTCCTTCACTATCTGGCTGAGTTAAAATTTCTTTAATAGCATCGTTAGGTACATATGAAATAATCTTCGAATGCATAATATAGATCCTAAAGAACTTCAATGTTTTTACCAGTGCATATGCTTGTTTCTCCAGCGTATTGTATTTTAATTCAGAATATCTAAGAGTTTTGCTAAAGAAAGCTATAGGTTGTTCTAATCCATATGCATTTTTTTGTGATAGAACAACAGCTATTGTGTCCTGAGATGCAAAAGAGAAAGTCAAAAAGTATTTTGAAAAGTCTGGGCGTACCAGCATTGGTGCTTCTATAAGGTCTTGTTTGATATTTTCAAATGAGGCTCTGGCTTCTGCTGTCCACTTTACCTCCTGGTCTTTCCTTAACATAGATGTTATATGTTTTATTATTTCAGCAAAGTTTGGAATGAACCATCTCAGAAAAAATGATTTTTCCAATGAATGACTGGACATCTTTCTTACTTCTTGGAAGTCTGATTTTCAGAATATCCTTGACTCTTTTAGGATCTATTCTAATTCCATCTGTTGAAACTAGATGTCCCAAAAGCTTACCCTCCTGAACAGCAAAATGGGACTTCTTAGGATTTAATGACAGTCCAAACTTCCTACATTTCAAAAAAAATTGTTTGAGATGTTTTAAATTCTCTTCATCAGATTGAGAAAACACAGTGATATCATCCAGATAAATTACTATAAATTTTTCTTTTTCTCCCACAAAATCTATATCCATATCTATTTGAAAAGTTGCACCAGCATTCATCAAACCAAACGGCATCTTATGATACATAAATGTACCTTAAGGGGTAGTGAAAGTTGTTTTCTCCCTATCATCCGGATGCATAGAAATTTGATTTTAACCTGAGAATCCATCAACCATTGAAATTCTCTGGGCACCCACCACTTTCTGCAAAATTTGCTCAATCTTAGGCAATGGATAATTATCCTTCAGCGAAGCTCTGTTCAAATTACAAAAATCCACACACAGCCTAATATCTCCATTCATTTTTCATACTAGAACTAAATTTTCCACCCATGATGAATATCTGAGTGGAACAATTATCTTCGCATCCAATAATTTCTTAACTTCTTTTTCTATAACTAGAAATAAAGCTGGGTTAATTCTTCTCAATTTATGTTTAAAACATTTCACATTTGGCTTCAAATGAACCTTGTGTTGAATAACACGGCTATCATAAGTTCTTAAATCTTCATAAGACCAAGAAAATATGTCAACAAACTCTTTCAATAATTTTATATACATGTTCCTTTGATCAACTGAGAGAGATTTGGAAATTTTCACAATATTGGGTTGCCCTTCTGTACCAATGTTACAATTTATAATGTTATATTTTGAGGACTGCATGGTTGTATTTAACAGAGTATCGTCTTTAGAAAATATCCTATCCAAGGGAACCAAACCTTTAGGAATAAAGTTTCCCTTCAGCTCAATAAATTTATGCTCAGCAATTGTATTTTTTGAATATTCAATAGTATTATCAACTCCATCATCCTTGTCTTGATCAACCAGTGAATTAGAAAAATCTCCAGTTAACTCTAAGAATCTTTTTATTTCCAAATAATCTTCAAAACTCTCCACTGTCAAATATTTCCTGGTGCAAAAGGCCTATATCTGACTTCAATTGAATATTTTAACTAGGTCTGTTTTAGAATTTTGAAGTTTGTGGCTGCCAAAGCAAGTGAATCTGTTGTTTGATTATGATCCTTGGGAATGAAAGAAATATTTAATGCTATGAAGAAATTATCAATCATATCCCATACCTCATTTCTATATACCTTCAACAAATCCTATTTTACCTGATATCTGTCCTTTACTTGTTGGACAACTAGTTCGGAGTCACCATAAACCAAAATCTGATGAATCCCGAGGTCCTTTGCAACCCTTAATCTAAGTATTAATTCCTCGTACTCTGGTTTGTTATTAGTAGTCACAAATTCCAACTTATACATCAAACTAATCACCTCTCCATAAGGGGAAATCAAAACAATGCCAACTCCTGCTCCTTCCTTGGATGAGGAGCCATCAAAGTACATTTTCCATAACTCATCTTTCTGCTCAACACTACATTTGATTGGTGCTTCCTTTTCTACATGCAGCATGCCATTTGTATCCTCGTCGCTGAAATGTAGCATACAAGACCCCAAATCTTTCTCTACGGCATAAATGGGATGGTTTGTTGGGTTCTTATCATCTGTGACAATATAATCATATTGTAATTCCCTATACAATCTTCTATTTTCTCCCGCAAATATAGGAACAATAGCATATGATAAATCCATATGCAACATACCACCTGCTTTCTTTTCCCAAGACATTGAGAGTAATATACCAAATTTAGGAGTGATGTCAGCAACCACCACATCCATAATAACACTCTTCGTGAGTAACTGAGTCAAATTTACCACGAGGTCCTTAATCACTCCTAGGAACTTAACAGCTCTGGAATCAAATGCATATAAATCATGGTATGGCTTTGTTATACTCAAACCAAGGGCCTCCATGACTGCTTTAGGCATCAATTTATGATAGGCTCCAGAATCTAATAGGAAGTTATGAATCATTTGATCATGGATAGTCAGGGTTATGTAAAAAGGTGGGGAAGAATTCGAATCATTTTCAGGCTTATCAGACAAGGTAGAACCAAGAATGATTGAAGGGTGTTCTTCTTGAAGATTCACAGTATCTGAAGGCATTTGATTAGCATGTGAACTTATCATTTTTAAAGCAGGATTCTTATAACAAGGATTCTTCATCAATTCAGTTAATGGCATTGGAATCTTGATCTTTCATAGTTCATTTTCAAAATTAAAAGTTTGCACATTTTTGTTAATTTATTCAATCTCTGATGCCTTGGCTTGGTCACCATGATTAGGTAACTGCTTGGCAGGAGAAGCTATCTTCTTTTTGGGAATATGAGAGACTTGTTTTGGACCAGACCTCAGGTTTTAAGATTTCTTAGGCTCAGATTGACATATACCAGCTAAAACTTCAGGGACAAAATCACTTTCTTCTTGATAAATATGTGAATCAAAAAATTTAGAATTCTGATAGTCATATTCAATTAGGAAACCCTCTGATAATAACTCCCCAAAATAATTTATATCCTGATTCGAATCTTCATACTGCACATCTTCATCTTCTTCCACTTCATTTGTTACATTATTTTGGAGTGGAGGAGGAACTCTCTCATCTTCATTCTCCCTTCTTTTCCTCTAAATTTCATTGTTTCTTATTTCTCTAGGGATGAATCTAGGAGCAAATGGACACCAAAACTGATTAGGATTTCTTTCTTCTTCTTATGTAGGTTTATTTGGATTCTCATCTAATTCTAGCTTATTCAGTTTTGCAGTTAAAGTTCTAACCAATTTAGTCATCTCGTCTATTTTACTTTATGTTGTCTGTGATGTAGAAGTTGGTGAGATCATTTCCTTTTTACCCTTTCGGTCATACACCTGATGATCTAAATGTTCTTTAAGCCTATTTGAAGCTAAAATGTTTGATTCCACCTCCAATGCAGCTTCCTACATGTTCAATAAATTCACTGACCTTCTTTCTCTTAGATGCAAGGAAAACTCATGATCAAAGGAATTGGCATAGGTTAGCTTAGCTGAGGTTTCAGAAGGCTTAATTTCAGTTGGGATCCTACCATACATCTTATTAAAACGTTTAGATAAATCTGCTATAGTTTCATATTTTTTCCTTTTCAAAGCTCCAAGTTTTGTGATATAATAAGTATGGTCCTTTGTGTCTCCTCATTCTCTCATAAACACATCTTGTAGTTCTTCTATAAGAGTTATTGAATTAGTTGGTAATTCTCGGAACCATCTCCTTAACTCCCCATCTAAACTCTAAACAAGCATCCTCATCCACACATCTTTAGCTTCAATATTCCGATTATTCGCATAACTTAGAAATGCATCCCAATGTTCTTCAGCAGTAGTCTCTCCCTGACCATTAAACTTAGGAAGGTATTTCTGATAATCTCCTCCAGGGAGAGAATTTAGGGGCTAGGGAAGAACTAAGGGAGCATATCTAGCAACTACCATTATGTTGCAGCTGCAACTGTTTCCACAAATTTCCGAAATTTTGGACCCCCTGTTAATTTTATCTTGCCTAGAATCGTTTGGATCCATGAACTCTATTTTGTTTTCCTTTTGCTACAAGTTTGGACTATTTTGAGGATAACTCTTTTCATGATTTTCGGAAAACTGCTTATGTCTGAATTCAGAGTTTGGTTTTGCATTTTGATCTGCGATTTCTTTCTTGTTCTCGGAAGCCTATTTCTCATTCTAGCCACTGTATCAACGTATCGGAACCATGTTTCCTTATGGAGCCTCCGTTGCGGCAGCTGAACGATGAGTGTTCCGCAGGATAGTCCTGACTTCTCCGATGTCGTGTTGTTTTTGTTTTGACTTGTTTACATTATCGGAGGTTGGTCAAAGTTGAGTCGGGTTTGTTTGATCTTTGTGAAGCCGCTGTTTTGGAAGTGGGACAAACTTTTTGGGCTGATGCATGACTGTAGGTTTTCCAAACACTTAACATTTGCGTGATGTTTCTGCGTCGTATCAGAAAGCTTATGATTCTGATCAAAGGTTGTAGTCTTTTTTCTTTACGCCATTACGGCTCCCGAGCGAACTAAGTGTCTGCCATATAATTGCTCCACTCTCCGATGCTTTGTCCAGGTTTCCCCATTTCGTCTTTTGACAGCAGGGCCCGTAGTATTTTCATCTTCTGCTATCGCGGCTGCATAATTCACTAATCTCGCGACGTTGATGTCATTTCGTTCGCCGGCAGGGAACTTTACCGCTCGATGCTTTGACTTTTAGTTCTTTCGATTCCAATAGACTGAACGGTCCTACGGAACTCGTTGTCTGTTTGAAACCCACCGCTGTGGCTATAAGTAAGAATTTCCGGCCGATGTATCAGTGTTTCAAGCCGCCGATAAGGTTGTTTCCCGCCATTTTTGGGTGGCGTTGTTTTCCAATTCTTGTTAAGATTTTCGTGACAAGAGCACAATACAGGGCCTCATCTTGATAATCAATTTTATTGCTAGTGTGGTTTAAGTATTGAAAAGATGCAGTCTGTATTAATGATGAATTTTTGTTTGATTGCAGACGAACTTGGAAGATTCTTCATATCGCTGCTGCAAGAAGACATAGATGAAGGATAAAGCTGAGGAAAGTTGGCTGAAAAGTGATAGGCAGATACATTCTGAGATCAATAAAAGACAAAGCAGAATCAATAGCTACAAAGGCCCGGTTCCGGGAAAGGAAGTTACTGAGCTGGTCCCGCTATACGAAGTACTCGTAATACTAAAATCCGAAATGTAATGCATTGCTTAAATCATGAGCACTCGCAAACTGACAAAACTGTGAGATTAAAACGGTTGGGAAACCGGAAGGTCAAGGGGCAGGGCAACCCAAAGGTTTTGGGGTCTTTGTATAAAGATAGGAAAGTTAGGGGAAGAGAGGGATTTTCCCTGGAAAAACTTGTGAACTATTGTTTGTAAGAGGAACTACTTCATTTTACAATAAGAAATTGCAAATTTTGCCTGTTGGAGAAGGTGCTGTGTGGAATGTTCAAATGTGATAAATGAACAATGTTGAAGGGGAACTATTTCGTTTTCGACTGTGTTTCATTAACTGTGAGAGAGTTCTAACTTTCTGAACCTATGTTCCTGTATGAATGTTCCCCGGTATATTCTGTGATAATTTCCACTATGAGTAATGGAGGTTTTAATCGTTGATGAGCTATCTTGTCATGTATATATTTATTCATGTTTATGTGTTTGGTTCTAAGAACAGCTATCTGTGATTTACCGTAACATGTGAACAGTATTACATTACTCATGAATTAATATCTAGCTCTCTAGAGATAGCTTAGTTAGTATGTATTTTCTAGTTGTGTTTGATTTAGATGCGAGAGAGTCTAAGACGAGAGGTAAGAACCTGCGCATCACATTGTGACCACTCCTTGCATCCTTAATCAATCTGCATCTTAGATAGGCACTTGCATATCATGCTTAAAGTCAAATTACAAAAATATATACGGTGGATCGGGCCGCAACCGGTAAAACCTTTTATTTTTGTTACTTGACCTATGGTAGTCGAACCATAAACCGGACGGATTCCCTATACCAAATAGTCACGGGCTAGTTGGGAACGTTGACTGGGGAGAATCCCTTGATGTTGTTTCCTACGAATTTCCAGGCCTCAACAGTTTTTGGCGCTAGAAGGAGGGCCACCAGTGCATGGCTAGCCGAGGAAACCCGTTTTCCCGAGATTATTCCACCGATGACAGTTCAGAAGGCAGTTTGTTTCCTAATCCAATTCCTGAAGAGAAACGTAGAGAAAATTTGTATTCTATGGACAACAAAGTTGTTAATGATCTGAGAAGACACACTAGGGCATATGTAAAGAAGATTGGAGGATTACCTATTATTCCTGAATTGCCCAGAAGAGAATATAAGAGGAAAGATTGTCCTATAATGGAAGACTCAGTGTTGGTTGGAGATTTCGAAGAACTCGTAGAGACAGCCTTATAGGAAATTGTACAGCCTTTGAATCAAGTAGGCCCAGATACTCCTTATGGTTCTCCTCTTCATACTCCTATTCATTCACCACCTCACTCTCCACCCAGACTCGTGGCAGGCGTGAACGCAAATCAGCCACCCAACCCACCAAATCCACCACCTGCCTAGAAAGCCAGATCACCTTTAAACTTAACACCTCCTTTGCATGATTTACCTCAATCTTTTGAAAATATGCTGCCCAAGTTTGATCCAAATGAGAAGATGTTAGTAGATGACCACTTGCAAAGTTTCTATCTAGCTATAGAAGGATTAAGGGCTAGGGAATATGAAGAAGTGGTTTGTAGACTTTTCCCACACACCCTTAAAGGAGCAGCAGCATCGTGGTACTTTGGATTGCCTGCAAACTCTATCCCTGATTGGGATACCTTTGAACGGATATTTAGAAGTAAGTATGCAACCCAAAAAACTCATGCATCTCTAATGAAAGGACTATGTGCCTTAAAGAAAGAAAGAAAAGAGAAGGTGCATAGTTTTACCCAAAGATTCGTCGCCTATCTTAAAAAAAATTCTGAAGCTGACAAACCCTCGGATAAAGTCCTGATTGAATATTATACCTCAGCTCTAGGACTTGAGTTGGCCATGTTTGCCAAAATGAAAGCCAAACCTACGCTAGTAGAGACTTATGAGGAATCGGAGAACGTAGAGGCTGAAAGGGAAAGTATCGAAGATTATCCTGAACAGTCAGGAGAAAAAAATGTTGGGAGGAAAGCTTTGTTGTTTACTAAGCCTACAGAGGATCAATCACCAGATTTCGAAGGAATGGAAAAGATGATGCAGAAGCTTTCTAACAGAATCGTAGACTTGGAAAAGGAAAAGGAAACCCAAAAGTTCTACAAGCCCTATTACAAGAAAAGGGAAGATAATAATCAATCCCAACCCCCTCCGCATAGCCCTGCGTCTATGAACTTAACGGAGGTAGGAATGGATAACTTTTGCACTTTCCACCAACAACCTCATTCTGAAAAGAGTTGTCCTCAATGGATAAACTCAATGAAGTTGGTTATGAATTAGCTTCTGGATTCCAAATTAACTAAAGACAACGAGGAAGAAGGGAAAGACAATAATAAATCAACAGAAAAATAGGAGGATGAAGCTACGGTTTTATGGGACTGTGTATCGTTGTTTGATGCCGAGGAAGAAAAAAATCTAAGACATGAGGGCCTCCTGGATAAAAATGTAATGACAAGAATCCAGGGGTTGATCAAGGAAAACAGTCTTATGCTCCCGAAGATCAAAAGACTGCAAAAGAATGTTAAGAAATTTCAAAATAGCTCCTCGGCAAATAAGATTCCGCAGTTTACCATCACCAGTCAAAATCCTGGACATATTCACATGCCTACTAATCCCAATGAAGAAAATAATGTTAGATCGAATCTCACAGAACATAAGATGGAGTATGACATTGTGGAGGATATCAAGAAGGTGAGGGCAAACATCTCATTATTTGAAATGTGCAATGTGCCACAGCAAAAAGAAAAGCTATTGAAAGTGCTTGAAGCATCAAAGGAGAAGCTTCCCACTGACAATCAGCCCCAAGAAGAAGAAATTGGTCAAACAAGTATGGGAGGTAAGCCTAAAAGTAAGAATCCACCTTCTCTCCGTACTTTTGAAATCTTCAACCATAACGTGCATAACTGCCTAGTAGACTCGTGAGCATTAGTCAATTTCATGCTGTTGTCGGTCTGCAAAAAGATAAATGGACAAACTAAACCATCTACCTGGAGGGTTGTTCAGTTGGATAGAACGAATGTGAAGGTAATTAGAGAAATGGAGGATGTTCTCGTTCTCTTATCTTCAAATGATAAGGTGTGTCAAGTCATTGATATTGTGGTGGCTGACATACCGGAAGCTTATGGACTTGTTTTGAGCAGGATTGGTCAGCTAAGCTGAACGGATATTTTGCCTCGGACTGGTCGCATCTGTGGCTGCCATATAAAGGAAGCCCAAATCAAATTAAAGTGTTGAGGGAGCCCCAGATGAAACACAATGTCACTCAGTTCGAAGAAAAAAATGAACCAGTGGATTCTATTTTGGGAAACTGCTTTATTGAGTTAGAACCAGGAAACTATCAAGCAGAAGAAGCCAGCGATACATCAGACGCTCAGCCTGATCTCCTTTGGTTTTCACAGGCTAATGAAATCAATTGTAAAATAGTAGACTTAGCTATAGATGTAGATGTTAGTTCTCATGCAGTAGTAGGTAGCGATTTTTGGACGCTTTTCTTTGAAGGTTATAAAACTTTAGAGGGGTCGGGAGTCGGCTGTGTCCTGATTGACCTTATGAAAAACAAACATTTTCTTTCATGTAGGTTAGAGTTTGAATGTACCAATAACACAGCTGAATATGAAGCCTTAGTTTAGGGGTTAAGGAAATCAATTGAATTAAAGGCAAATAATCTGAAAGTGTTTGGAGATTTTGAAATAATTGTAAAACAAATTCGGAATCAAATACATTGCATTTATCCTCATTTAAAAGCTTATCAAAATGAAGTATGGGATTTACTTAAATGTTTTAATGCATTTAACATTGTATCAATTCCAAGACTTAGGAATGCAGCAGCTGACTTGTTAGCCACATCCACTGCGAGGCTTGTGCCCTCTAATAATCGGTGCTCTGTTGAATTTCTTTTCAGGCCCTCGGTTCCAGATATGATTACCAATATATGAGTGTTTGATGACGATCAGCAGATTATAGAATGCTTAACGAATGACAAGGCATTCAAAGCAACGATTATTGTTGATGAAGAACATCAGGCTGAGCTGAAATTCGATAATTTCATTCCTAAGCGAGTCAGGACTTTAGAACGGATGTTTGATTTAAATTTGAAATTTAGAAGACCAGCAAATGTGAAGACTCATAGCTCATCTCTACAGTTCGAGTTAATTAATTTGGGGACTGAGATGGAGCCTAAATATGTGAATCTAGGAAAATGTTGTTCCCTGGCTGAAAGGGATAAGTTCATCGTTCTTTTCAAGCAATACAAAGATGTTTTTGCCTGGACGTATGAAGATCTGAAGACATATGACACCAGTCTTATCCAGCATGTTATCCCCATCAAATCTGGAATCAAACCTTATCAGCATCCTTTTAGGAAAATGCATCCAAAATTAGAACCTCTAATCCAGAGTGAAGTTAAGAAACTATTGGATGCTAGAATCATTTTTAAGGTTAGACACTCGGAATGGGTTTCAAATCTGGTACTAGTGAGGAATAAATCTGGAGAAATCAGGTTATGTGTGGATTTTAGAAACTTAAATCGCGCTTCAGATAAAGACAATTATCCTGTTCCACCCATGGAGCAAATACTACAAATGGTTTCAGGTTCTGAACTATTCCCTTTATTAGATGGATTCTCAGGCTACAATCAAGTATTAGTAGCTGAAGAAGATAGACTAAAAACGACATTCAGGACCAGGTGGGGAACTTTTGCTTACAGAAGGATGCCCTTTGGACTCATAAACGATGGAGCTACCTTCCAGAGGGGCATGGACATAGCTTTCCATGGTATGATTGGCCACAGTGTTGTATTATACCTCGATGACATCACGATATTCTCGAAGAAAAGAGAACAACATGCATTTCATCTAAAGCATATTTTTGAACGCTGTCGAAAATATGGTATCTCACTAAACCCCAAGAAGTGTGTGTTTGCTGTTACAGAAGGTAAGTTGTTGGGTCACGTGGTGTATAAGAAGGGGATCTCCATAGACCCAGAAAGGATCAAATCCATTGAATAGATTCCCTTGCCCCATAATAAAAAGGGCATGCAATCATTTATGGGGACAATAAACTTCGTGCGAAGGTTTGTGCCAGATTTCGCTCAAATCGTTAAACCTTTGCAGCAACTGGTAAAGAAAAGTGTACAATTCAAATGGACTGATGTAGAGAAGAACACATTCAGTAAGATTAAAACAGTTGTTGCGCACACACCCTCCATCAAAAGTCTGGATTTTGATAAAGATTTTATTCTGTACACTTTCGCCTCTGATGATTCACTAGCAGTTGTGCTGACCTAGAAAGAAGATGGGGGAGATGAGTTCCCCATATCATTTATGAGCACTGGTCTGCAGGGGGCCGAATTGAATTACCCTGCTATGGATAAACAAGCTTACGCAGTGTTCAAAGCGGTGAAACAATTCAGACCATATATACTGAAGAACCAGAAAAAGGTAATAGTTCCACACCCGGCTGTGAGGTCTCTTTTCATACAAAAGGAGCTAGGAGAAAGGAGAGGCAACTGGGTAATAGCTCTACAGGAGTATGACCTCGAATTCAAGCCAGGCTCCATAGTCAAAGGGCAAGGATTGTGCAAACTAATGACTGAAAGTAAAGACAATGAAGAACATGAATGGGAAGACAAAGCTGAGTTACATTTGATGGATGTATGTCCTCTTTTCATAGCTCTGGACTCTTGGTATCGAGACCTTGTGCATTACCTTCAAGCGGGATTGTTACCAGAACATTGGAATTCTAGGCAAAGAAGAGCACTGCGTCTTAAATCATCCTCATATCAAATTATTGAAGGAATATTATTTAGGAAGAATTATGATGGAGTTCTTCTTAGATTCTTAGAGAAAGAAGATGCGAAGAAGGTAATGATAGATTTACATGATGGCCCTGCTGGAGGACATTTTCCGGGAGATACTACAACTCATAAAATTCTCAGAGCTGGATACTATTGGCCCACATTGTTCAAAGATGCACACGCCCATGTCAGAAAGTGCGACATTTGTCAAAGGTGTGGTGGAAGACAAGCTAAAGCAGCAGGACCGTTAAAGCCTATGATGATAACAGAGCCTTTTGAGCAGTGGGGGATGGATATCATTGGGGAGATAAAGTCGAATTCTTCTTTGCAGCACAAGTATATTCTGACAACAACCCATTACTTCACTCGTTGGGTTGAAGCCATTCCATTGCGTAAAGTAAATGAAGATGCGGTCATGGACTTCTTGCAAGACCATATTATGACCAGGTTTGGAGTTCCAATTTCTTTAGTTTTCGATAATTCTACCTACTTTTCCTCGATTAGATTAACTGCATTTGTTCATGAGAAAGGAATTAAGTTGCATTACTCTGCTAATTACTATCCGCAAGGAAATGGTCTAGCTGAATCTACAAACAAGAATCTGATTAGGATTTTAAAAAAGATGGTGATAAAAAATCAGAGGAGTTGGCACTCAGCGTTACCAAATGCTCTTTGGGCTAATAGGGTCACCCCCAAGACTTCGTTATGTGTGTCCCCGTATACCCTTGTTTATGGGAAAGAGGCAATTCTACCCCCCAATATCATGTTACCCTCTTCCATAATCGCTCAAGAATCCAGAGGATCAGATAATGAAGTCTTGCAAATGAGGATATATAATCTCCTGAAGGCAGAAGAGTCTCGATCTAAGGCCGGAGAATGCTTTAAACAACAACAAGAGGTAGTAAAGAGATGGTTTGATAAACACAAGGCTGAAACAAAAAAATTCGAGGTGGGAGATTTGGTTCTCAAGTGGGACCACCCCCATGATGAGAAAGGAAAACACACGAAATTTCAACAGTTGTGGGTAGGTCCTTTCCAGATTGTGGCAAAGCTTGGCCCCTCAACCTATAAATTGCAAGATTTATAGGGGTGGGAAGAGAACTTACCAATAAATGGTTTAGTTCTCAAACCTTATTTTTCTTGAGTTTTGTTTTTGTTCTTTTATCTTGCATATAGATAAATTGACTTGGCTGTTTATTTTGATTTATTTTATCTCTGTTTTGTTTTAGTTTAGATTTTGACTTATTTCAATAAAAGGAGGCAAACTCTTGGTTGCATGGAGAACATCATAATTCTGGAATGATTAAAGTTCTTGAGTGTAAGACTGTGTATTATCATTTTATCTGAAAGAATTTCTTCTATTTTAGCAGTTTTCTCGAATGGCTATGAACACATTGAAGTCCTTCTTAATCCTCGTAAAATAAACCAGGATCAAGAGGTCTGGAATACTATTTTGAGGCTCCGTCGATCTCACATTTTAAAAATGTCCTAGGGAGTGACAGCAAAGGGCCCATGGAAAGGAAGCAGGGTAAGCAGTATATTATATATAAATGATCCCATGCCAAGAATTGAATGCCAAAAGGTAGATAAGAGTCAAAAGCTCCTATGAAACCAATATGTATCAAAACAAAATACTGAACCATATAAGTACTAAACTGCCAAAATTTCCTCTCCGTCCGTGAGCTGAAAGTTGAATACATCTCTCACACAAAAGGACACTATGGATAGAGGAGACTGAATGAAAATTCAGAAAGAAAGGCATGCAGGAGGACTCGTATGCAAAGGACAAAAGTCCAAAAAGGCACAAAAAGTGCAAAATGGCATGGGAATGAGGAACAAATGAATATTTCTATTTACCATATGTCACAATCCTGTGGTGTCCAAGCTGGTAGCTACCTGAAGACAGAGGTAACAAATGAAACTCATTTTCCTGGCCTCAAAAGAGTTATCTTGACTTGGAAATCTTGGTTTCCATTCTCCTAAATTGGACTATCATCAATGATTAAAAAGTACATATATTCGCCATTTGAGGAATCCAAATATCTGGAATAATTCAACATGTTTGTTTGTTGTTAAACAGTATGTTACTCAAGAAATAAATTGTCCAGAGATCTAGGTTCACCAGGTAGTCGCCAATTGTTGCAGCTGCAACTGTTTCCCCAAATTTCCGAAATTTTGGACCCCCACGGTTAATTTTTATCTTGCCTAGAATCGTTTGGATCCATGAACTCTGTTTTGTTTCCCTTTTGCTACAAGTTTGGACTATTTTGAGGGTAACTCTTTTCATGCTTTTCGGAAAACTGCTTATGTCTGAATTTAGAGTTTGGTTTTTCCTTTTGATCTATGATTTCTTTCTTGTTCTCGGAAGCCTATTTCTCATTCTAGCCATTGTATCAACGTATCGGAACCATGTTTCCTTATGGAGCCTCCGTTGCAGCAGCTGAACGATGAGTGTTCCGCAGGATAGTCTTGACTTCTCCGATGTCATGTTGTTTTTGTTTTGACTTGTTTACATTATCAGAGGTTGGTCAAATTTGAGTCGGGTTTGTTTGATCTTTGTGAAGCCGCTGTTTTGGAAGTGGGACAAACTTTTTGGGTCATGACTGTAGGTTTTCCGAACACTTAACGTTTGCATGATGTTTCTGCACCGTATCAGAAAGCTTATGATTTTGATCAAAGGTTGTAGTCTTTTTGCTTTCCGCCATTACGGCTCCCGAGCGAACTAAGTGTCCACCATATAATTGCTCTGCTCTCCGATGCTTTGTCCAGGTTTCGCCGTTTCATCTTTTGTCCGCGGGGCCCGTAGTATTTTCATCTTCCGCTATTGCGGCTGTGTAATTCACTAATCTCCCAACGTTGATGTCATTCCGTTCGCCGACAGGGAACTTTACCGCTTGATGCTTTGACTTTTAGTTCTTCCGATTCTGATAGACTGAACGGTCCTGCAGAACTCGTTGTCCGTCTGAAACCTGTCGTTGTGGCTGTAAGTAAGACTGTTCGGCCGATGTCTCAGTGTTTCAAGCCGCCAATAAGGTTGTTTCCCGTTGTTTTTGGGTGGCGTTGTTTTCCGATTATTGTTAAGATTTTCGCAACAAGAGTGCAGTACAGGGCCTCATCTTGATAATCCATTTTATTGCTAGTGTGGTTTAAGTATTGAAAAGATGCAGTCCGTATTAATGATGAATTTTTGTTTGATTGCAGACGGAATCAGAAGATTCTTCAGATCACTGCTGCAAGAAGACATAGCTGAAGGATAAAGCTGAGGAAAGTTGGCTGAAAGTGATAGGCAGATACACTTCGAGATCAATAAAAGACAAAGAGGAATCAATAGCAACAGAGGCCCGGTTCCAGGAAAGGCAGTTACTGAGCTGGTCTCGCTATACGAAGTACTCATAAGACTAAAATCCGAAATGTAACGCATTGCTTAAATCATGAGCACTTGCAAACTGACAAAACTGTGAGATTAAAACGGTCTGGAAACCGGAAGGTCAAGGGGCGGGGCAACCCAAAGGTTTTGGGGTCTTTGTATAAAGATAGGAAAGTTAGAGGAAGAGAGGGATTTTCATTGGAAAAACTTGTGAACTATTGTTTGTAAGAGGAACTACTTCGTTTTACAATAAGAAATTGCAAATTTTTCCTGTTGGAGAAGGTATTGTGTGGAATGTTCAAATGTGATAAATGAACAATGTTGAAGGGGAACTATTTCGTTTTCAACCGTGTTTCATTAACTGTGAGAGCGTTATAACTTTCTGAACCTATGTTCCTATCTGAATGTTCTCAGGTATATTCTGTGATAATTTCCACTATGAGTAATGGAGGTTTTAATCGTTGATGAGCTATCTTGTCGTGTATATCTTTATTCATGTTTATGTGTTTGGTTCTAAGAACAGCTATCTGTGATTTACCGTAACATGTGAACAGTATTACATTACTCATGAATTAATATCTAGCTCTCTAGAGATAGNCATCCTTAATCAATATGCATATTAGATAGGCACTTGAATATCATACTTAAAGTCAAATTACAAAAATATATACGGTGGATCGGGCCGCAACTGGTAAAACCTTTTATTTTTGTTACTTGACCTACGGTAGCCAGACCGTAAACCAGACGGATTCCCTATACCAAACAGTCACGGGCTAGTTGGGAACATTGACTAGGGAGAATCCCTTACTGTTGTTGCCTACGAATTTCCAAGCCTCAACACATTCTATACATCATGTCAAGAGGCTATTGTCTTGCCATCTTGAAGCTACTTTGGTTTAATGAAGGAAAAGGCTGACTAGCGTTTCTTGAACTTGGATGAAAAGAGAGTTTATACGGTTTAAACTGAAACAAGGGAGTCTTACCGGAACTTCAGTTTTTACTTTTTGACAAGACTGTGGATTAGTGAAAATATGAAAGGTGTCAATTGGTGTAGAAGGGACTAACCAAGACATATTTTGTTTTTCCTCTTCTGAATATGGAAAAAAAGATACCAACTCTAGCTGATCAGGAATGAACAAAGAAGGAGAAGACTGAGATCTTCGAATTTGTCTAGCTTCTTTTAAAATCTGTTCTGGATCTGAGACACCCAAATGTAAAGGTGAAGTAGGTTTTCCTCTTGTTCCAATCTTTCTAGTAGGCACTGTCAACCACTGCTTGGTGAAAATGTAGTCTGAAATATTTTCTTATTTTTTCAACCTCTCAAAACCAGATCAATAATGATATCCCAGGGAATATATACTTCACTATCGTCTCCGGAAACGGCGCCAAAGATGTTTGTGCTGGAAATTGTCCCTAGACTACAAAGGGAACAAGCTAGTATAATCTCAAAACAACTAAAAGAAAATGGGAATTGTTTTTGTAATTTTTTGGTTTGAAGCTTTAATTCACAAGAAGGTAATCAAACATCAAACTAATACAAGAACTAAATCATGAAATAATATCAAAGAACTGAGACACAAAGGTTTGAATGACAAATATAAACCATAAACATTCATAGCAAAGTATTGGTTTTGTCCACAACATATGAGCATTCGCATGAATAAAACATTAATCAAGAAATGAAATCATAAGCTAAGTGGTCAAACTGGCCATAAAAAAAAATCAATATATAAGATAAAGTGGCTTATAATGTATATATAAACAAGTATCAGTCTTCAAAATATTACATGAGAGTCATGTGTATCAGTCTACATATACATCCAAAATCCTTAGCTATATAGCCCTTCTTGAAACAAAAATCGAACCCTACTCCACTAAAATTTTCTCATTTTATCATTTACAAAATGGAGCAATTTCATAACTGTCTTTTAGGACTAAAATCGAGGCAGTTACAATAAGTAATTATATGCTAACTTTGAATCTTTAAAGACAACAAACTATTAACAATATATACATTATAACAAAAATGAAGAACTTAACAATTGGACATTAGGTGGTACTCATAACTGCTTGGCTGCTTCTACTAGCATGACAATTCCTTCCAATGCATGAGACTTCTTCTTATCTCTAGATTGTTGTATCTCTAGGATTTTAAATCTGCTTAACAACACTTTATTCTGCTTGTTTAAATCCTGGATTTGCTAGGTTAAATCTTCAGCTTGATTCTGTATTTCTCTCTTCCTTTTCAATGCTTCTTTCGACACTGCTATCAATTCTTGACAATGTGCATTAATGTCTTCCAGGTCCTCCATTAATCTCTTATTTCTAGTTACAATCCTACTATTATATTCATTAAGAAAATGTATTTGTGACTTATGTTGTTGCTGAACTTTCCTAAGATTCTCAACTTCAGAATCCATATGCACCTCTCCAGGCAATGTCGAATCCTAGTTTGACAACCATGGAATATCCAACTTATTAAAAATCAAATCTTCTTCCTGCTTGTCCTTCATTATCTCCTCTGAAAATGAGACTCCTGAATTCATACACTGTTCCATAAGGGGGGTAAGTTGCTCTTCTGAAACTCATGGTTTACTTGAACTGGTTCTGGTGATATTAAATGATCTTCTTGAATGTAATCTTGTTGTGAGCTCAAGTTTTCTTCACTTTCCTCATTCTCCTCACTTGAAGAATCTTGAATGATTGTAATCTTCTCTTTTTTTCAGTTTAGGGTTCAATATTCTTTTCATGTTTAATCTGAGCTTATTTGTAGCTCTGGTCTTTGTCCTCCATCTTGGTTTTTCTAGCTGCATGAAAGACTTTATCTCTGCCTTAAAATCTAGAGATTGCAACATGTTATCCTTCTCATCAGCTGCAACAGATACTGTACTTATATTTTATTGTCCAAATATTGTATTCTGCTTCTATTCTATGGAATTAATATCCTCCTCAAGATTCAAATTAATTGATTTCTCTATTATTTCATCTTCCAAAATATACTCCTAATCATTTTCCAACGCTTTTTTTTAATTTTCATTGCCAGGGTCTTCAACTCTTTGACATGAACTAGATTTATGAGATTTGTCTTATACTAAGTCTTCAAACACCTTTCTTTTGAATTTCTTAACAAAAACATATTGTTTATTAAGTAAACTCTTATTTACATGATCACCCTGGCCGATGCTAAACCCTAACCAAATAGAAAGTGATCCCAGCTTCTATTTTTCTTCTACAAAACTATACAAATGATTAATTTGATCAAACCATGATAAAATAACAACTGGTTTGTATGGTCAGAATTTCCCTTGACTCTATTCAACATCTTCTGAAGGCTTTTTAGAAGAAATAATGCCAAATTCATCTTGGATTGATGGTTCAGGTCCTGTAAAAACCTAACCTGATTTTTAAATACTGATGCGAACCTGCCATCACATGTGATGTAGCTTTGTATAATTCCAATTTCTTCTCTCCATTCTGGCTTAAAATTTTCTAAGTGAACCCCTTTGCTCCAGTCTAGGGTTTCGTTTCCTGGAAATAAGAAATCATTAGGATTAAAATTAAAGGATGTATTCTTAAACCATGACTCTTCGTCCATCGGGATACCAATGGCTTCAACTACTAAACCTTTAGTGAGCTCCAACTTGAGAGTATTAAACATTAGAGCTCCATTGATGAGATTCTAAGCAAAATAATGTGAAACTTCAGCATTAAAACTGGTAATTCTCTCAAAAAATTTAAACCATCCCGCTGCCCTAAACAGCGCTGCACACTATACGAATTTCGTGACCCAACTGATGTCTGTGGGCTCGAACCTATTGATTTTTCCACTCCTCCCCATATGTTACTGTAACTTTTCTGATTCAGTTCTTTGGAAACTTCAAGAACCTTCAAACTACGTGCCTACGGTTATGAAACTCGTAACCACAAACTTGGAATCGTGGTAGTTCAAATCCTAAATTTCCTCAATGATATTCACAACAGCTTTGTACATGTGTCATGATATATTAAACAGGTGTCTAAAATTCTCCCAACATCATCAACCGTAACAAACCCTGTTCTATTATCAATCGACCATTCATTCCACTGATTCATGATTCCTGCAGCGCTCTAATGTATATAACTTGGATTTTGCGCTACGGGAATATCTCAACATGAAATATTTGACAAAGAAACTCAAAATGAAGGTTAGACTTTGGATATAAGTATTGCAGTAAATTTAAATTAGCATTTGAATACTTTGAAAAGATATGTAATACTTAATAAACCACTCAATAGAAAACTTAAGAAAAGATAAAAATAAATTAAAACAAAAACTATAACCTAAAGAGATTTAAAATCATTAAAACTTAAAACAAGCTCAAAATGAGAAATAAATAAGGACTAAACATTTGAGAAAAAACACACAAAAATTGGGTACAATTTCATTCTTAACACTCATAATTTCAAATTTGGGGTTAAGTCATGCGATGTGTAAGGAATAATCTAGTCACCCAAAGTCTCCATGAACCTCCAAATGTCTTCATGAAGCAATGCCACTTTATTTTCTCCATATTTATTGTTTGTATGACCTAATTTAATGTGTAAATGACAAAATAAGGTTCTCTTGGGTCTCATAGCTCCCTTATTTCAACATTTAATGCCTCCTCCCCAACCTAGGGAACTAGTATGTGGGTTAAACATTGCTAACTAGTAGTCTCATTGGGATGGGGACATGATAGCATGATGATTTAGCTTTAAATTTTTTCACTGCTTATCGATTTCACCTTAATTCCTTCTTATAACAGCTTGTCTTGCAATTGAGATGAGCAATTAACCATAGCACAAGACTTGAAGGAATCCTAAAATAGCAACCTTATGCCCAAATCGTACTTCCTGATCAAATGAAAAATCATAAAAGCATCACATCCATATATTCTGACCATGGTTATCCCAAAATCCCCATCAGAGTTTGTTTCCAAGGTCTTCCATAAAAGTAATGAAATTCCTTTTGATAAAACTCTTATGGATATTTATATTGATGAATATAATGGTGTTTTAATAAGCTCAAATAACACACACTCCTTATGGTTTGTTAATCAAATTCCACCAAAATTTGTTATTAATGCTTGGTTTAAGGTCTTTATGACCCACATGGATGTAACTCTCCTATAATTTTCACCCTAATAAGAGTTTTTTTGGTTCTCAATCAGAGATGAACCGCACAGTGCTACTATTGTTTCTCAAGGCCCTTATGTTTGTGATAACATCTTAGTAGTTGTATCCCTATGGGTTAAAAACTTCTATGTTTAGCATTCAACCCAATTTTGTCGCTTCGTCTACGTGGAATTCTTATACTTTCCTATGCAATTATAAGAATATATGGAACTTTCTAATGTTTGCCAAGGTTTTTATTTACTATGAATCAATGTGCTACTTCATCCCCAGACTTTAGGAATGAGTTTGTCACAAGACTAAACTGTCAAAATATTTGAAAGAATTGTATATATATGGAAAGGGGCAAATTCCTAAAACCATTGATGATGTATAAGAACCTTCTAAGCATTTTCTTTAGATATTAGAGTCTAGATCACAAAATTTAAGACCACCCCCTCATGGTTAACCCTTGATATTCCTTACTCCTCAAGCTAACTCTACTCCTTGAACTTGATCACAAAGTGTGTCCCCTACAAATGATGATGAAGGATGTGTTCAAGTGGTGTGAAAATCCTATCAGAGTAACAAAACGACAACATCCTTGATGGACAGCATACCCAAATTGTCATTGAAAAATGGCCAACCCAAAACAATCCCACGGTGTCAATCGTTGGGAAGGAGATTGTGCAAAATTTGCAAGCCTCCTCTTCTTCAAAAGTGGGTGTTGTAGCATTATCAATATCACCACTACTTGAGAAGAGTTTGTACCCCTTTAAGCCACCTAAAGAATTGATATTTCTACCAAAAAACAAAGTTGTGCTTGATTCTCATGTGTTTCCATTTAACAACACGCAAGGGCATCTTTAAAATTGTAAAAAAGGATAAAAATGTAATAATTGTGTGTAACAAATTTTCCATTGCCCACGGTTAAGACTCGCACCAACCACCTTAACCATCTTCTTTAAGTATAAATGTAGGCCTTGAGGTTGGAAAATGAAAACCTCATGATCATCATACCTATATGCTATAAAAAATGTGCATCATTTTGCTTTTGGTTTTTTCATCCCCTCTTTGATTAGAAACCCCTTAATTATGATATATTATTTACCAATATGGAGATAGGATATTCATTCTATGGGTTACCCCCCCCCCCTCGGATTGGTGAAGTAGTAGAAGACTTGGTTTGTTGTTAGTGACACAAGATAGAGGAACCCAAGGTTGTTGAAGGAAGAATCGTAGTGGATAATTGATGACGTATTTAAGTAATATAAAATCTCCCTTCTCTCCCTTGCCCCACCCCCTAGGATAAACATTGTGTTAAATCTTGTTTGTCTTGATTTCAAATTTTGGTGGAGGACTAGTCCTAACCTAAAAGGTAGTTACTTTGATAGTTATGAGTTTGAATTTTACATTAATTCTTGATGTTATGAGTTAGAAAGGATTGATAAAAGTATTTGTTTTTAATGAGTGCAAGTATCAAGTAGCAATGCATTAAAACGCTAATATTTGGATCAACAATATCCATTGAGAATATTATCCATCTATCCCAAATGTAATTTTACATCCTCTTTTCTTATCAAATTCTCAACTTATCTGGCCAAGTAGGAGTGTTGGTGACCTAACCTTAGTCATTTAGGATTTAATTTCCTCAAACAAAATTTTTGAATCGACTACGGAGCACTTTATTGAGTGAATCCTTGTAGGGTTTTCACTCAGTTTTTCCATTTTTAGGGTAGTGGTAGGTTGTAAATTATTTTCTTCATCCTTTATTATTAGTTAACCCCCAGAAGTAAAGAAACATTTCAATCTTTTTGTAAATTTTTCCAATGTATATCCCTCACCCCTCGAGTTTTCAACCAAGCAGACGCATGTACATGCATGTTACTATCTCAACAGTTTTAAGGCCCCACAAGTTTCCTTTTTGGAATTCGCGGGTATATGTGGGTTGTCTGTTAGGAAACTGCATGGGTCTTTCCTACGGGGGAACTTGTTTATGAGGTGATTTTGTAATTTTATTGGTCTCTCTAAGACCTAGAATGGTTCTTAGCCACATATTTGGTCGGTTTATCATTCATTTGTTGTGTTGTTCTTGCATTACCATTAAAATGGAAATAAAAGTAAACTTAGAACTCTGAATTTGTAAATTTTTCAACACTTTCGGGATTTTTTTCATTTCTAGAAGCCCCCCACATCTTGTCCTAGTGAAAAAATGGGACCCGCAACTTTTAACATGAAAAAAATGTGGGTAACGAATTTCCTTCATGAAACTCAAAAGTACCCACAACTTTCCTTAAAGGATGGTGCGGGGGTCAACTAGATGCTAAAATGTCAAAATAAAATTGATATTTAATTTAATTAGGTATATTGGGGGTTTAGGTATTTCCTGGATTTTCCAAATTCTTATTTTTAAACCTTAAAAATAATAATTTTATTGTTTTTTTCATTATTCTTTTAATTACAAGAAAAAATTGAGTATTACATTAGCATCATGATTTACTCCCATTCATGTGGAATCTCTTAGGCTGTTTGATTCCCTTGAGAGTGTTTGCATTTAAAGAAAAATAATAGATTTATTTCATTAGCTTACTTCATGAAAAGTATAAAAAATTGTTTGCTTTGGTTACAACAATTTTCTAAAAAAATGCATTCACTTAGGGTTTGAAGGGCTATGCTTGGATCTTATGTTTTTTGTACGTTGTTTATTTCCAAGCATCTCTTTTAAAAATTGATACAGTGTTTTTCATCTGCAATTTTTCTCTTTTTTTCATATTTTTCATTTGAAAACATCATTTTTTTTCTCAATTCCCATCCCTTAGAGTAACAACATCCTTTAAAATAAACATGACTAAAATTAACTAGACTTGTTGTTATTTGTTCTAGGGCATTGGTTGTAGCATTGGAGAGTAAATTCTTCGCGACCATGTAGAACAAATCTAGGAGTTGGCTATTTGAATGTAAAATCCATTGGTAGCAAGTGACACTTGTAAGGAAACCACACCTCACACATGTGTCAAGCACAAAGTTAAGATAAGTGGTTGACAATATCCCCTCCTTGCTTTCTTAGTGGACTATGCATGTATGGGATATTTAGGAGAAGTGGTAAGTTCTCAGGGTGACACCATTTCTCTATAGAGTTCAGGCTCAAGACTTAGTCCTATATTCCATACCCATATGCAAACACCTAACCCATGACTATTCCGCTCAAGTATCAATTGTGAAGTGGCAACGATAGTTGTTTGTCCTGGGTTTTTTGTCTTGGTGACTGCAACTGGGAAATGTGTGTGGTGCTTGAAATAAACAATTAACATCCACCTCGGCTCCCTTGGAGGGTTCTAGTCTTCTTAAGGGTACTCACACCCTGGGTGATTGTTGTGTGAATGTTACCATAACTATCTCTCACACCTTCAGTGTTCAAACTTGGTCCCTTATCACCCTAAGTTAATGGTCGAAAATCTTATGTTTGACTCTTCACTGATTAGACTCGTGACTTGATCACCCTAGGTTGATATTTGAAAGAGTGAGTTTGCTTGGTTGTATGTTAGAGATTCTTTTATAGGTGTTTGTTGATTGTAAATTTTCAACCCCATAGAAGGCCTTAGAGATTTCCTTCTTTTGAATCAGAGGTTATGGCTAGTATTCATGAAGATACCAACCAAGGGACCCATGTACAAGGGGATCCTTGTTCTTTTGTTTTCTTTGGAAATGTTGGTGCTCCCTTAATAGCCACCTTGAATAATCTTGGATTCACATGGGGTTATCAATTTGGTCGTTTTCCACTATGGCTATCTCGAAAGCCACTGATGCTTCTCAAGTGCACCTTATGTCAAGAGCATCGAACTAATGTTAACATTTTTCCTTTTTCGCTGATGAAATTGTTTTTCTTCTCCTTCTACCTCATCTCATGAAAGTCTAGCTCCTAGTAATCATAAGTCTAAAATGAATGAAAAGAGAAATAATAAAAAGAAGCATGAAGACAAGGGGGGGAATCAATAGGCACTACAAGTCATACTAGAGACATGCAACTAAACATTACAAGTCATTCTAGGGGCAAGCAACTAGAAAATGCAATTAATGATGGGGAAAGACAACTAGACAATGCAAGCCAAGCTAGGAGTCTTGATATTGTTGAGAAACCTAGAAAATAGAACACAAGTCTAAGTTTCATTATAAAATTTGCAAGGGAGATCACCCTAATCATGTGTGCCCTACTATTCTAGAGTTACAGAGAGTGTGCTTCATGGTTGATTTGTGCCCTACTAATCGAGATATGGTTTCCCAACAACCCATTCAACCTGTGGTTGATGAAGTGGTTGAGTCGATGCAATTTTCGATTGTCTTTTATTCCAATTCAAAACCTTTTAGACAAGGGGACACTCCATTCACTTCAAGTGTTCTCCCTCCAAGCTCTAGGATTGTTTCCTTCGATTGGAATAATCTAGTTGGGATTTATCCTCTTTCTTTTTCACACTTCCAAAGAAGGGTTGACTTTAATTCATGCATGATTCATCGATGTGTTGTAGATAAAGGAGCCTTGGTTAGTATAGTTGTTTATGCTTGGAAATATTTGGGTTGTACCAACCTTGTTTCAATCATTGGCCTTTGATAGATGACCTACTCAACCCTTGGGGATTCTTCCTCAGTTTACTATCACATTAGGTGGAAAGATTATCTTAGTCAATTTTGTTGTTATGGAATTCCCATTGGAATTCAATATGCTCCTTGGGTGTCATTATGTATATATATTCTATGAATGTGGTAGTGTCTATGTTTTTTGATGTGATGCATTTTCCTCACAAAGGAATCATTGTCACTTTTGATCAACTTACATTTAGTGATCATTATCTTTATTTGTCTTTAGACCATGTGATCCATTTGTTTGTTCCTACTATGTTGGTATACACTACCCTGTCATGAGTGAATTATGTGACCTCATATCCCACGCATTCAGATGATATTAATAAGGAATCTTTGCATTTATTCTCACCTTCTTGGGACTTGATTCTGACATCTGGCAAGGTGAATGGGGGAATTGTAACGTATTATTCCCCATGTTAGTCCAAGTGAATGTTTGGACATACATTCTCTCTGGGATGATTCCCTTCCCCAAAGTGAATCTCTCCTAGAGGCTATGATCAAGTTTTACATTCCTTCGAATATTTCCATCCATTCCAAAGATAATCTCTTCAGATTGGACCCATTTGCAATCAAATCCACCCCCCATTTTCCTTTTGAGCATGACCTCACTATTGGTGGATCCGTGAACTTTAGCATTCTTGAGTCTTTAGTCTCTGTCATTGAGATAGAAGTTAGTGTTCCTTACTAGCCTAATTTCATTTGTAGATCTTCAAACCCTTGTGATAATGAGTCTTTTCCCGCAAGTTATGTCCTTGATTTCAACTTTGATATCCCTTGTGAGTCTCAAAGTATTGATTTTAGATCCACAAGCCTTGGTGTGCTTTAGTCTTTGTTGATAAACTCTGCCATTATAACAAATATTGTTCAATATACCAAACTTTAATATACCCCTATTAAAGTAACTCTTATAAAATCTTTATTTTCATATTTCTTAGATATGATCATGGTATTGTTGTTTCTTGGATACAATATTTTAAGTTAGATTCATGGTTTATTAGGGATCATACTTTGCACATTGTTCAAACATATTGAGTATATTTAGAATCTCAAATATAGGTTTAGGTTTTCCCTCTGTTATGTTGCATTTAAATATTTTTCCACAAGACTTTTCCATATGTGGGTCGAACTTGTTGGTTGCTAGTGCATCAACCTTTTCTATCTACATCTTTCACTAATCCGACCGAAAAACCTACCTAATATGGGACACTATAGTCGACACCCTCTTTCCATTTTGGTGACCATGCAGATTTTTTCTCATAGGCTTAGGAGACTTGTTAGTTGCACCACGAATTTGAGAAGAATATGCATGCCTCTTTTTCTCATCTATTTCTAGCAATTCATTGTAGATCCCTTATTTTTTTCATTAATCATTTGAATTTTCTCATAGCTATTTGCACATTTATGCCTAGTGCTTCACTGCATATTTTATACAATCATTTTTATCCTTATCATCCTCATTTCAAAATCATTATCCCTGTAACAAACAATTGATGAGTGTCCACCTCCTACCTAGTACCCTTTTTGCATTTTTGGTTTGCATAGTTATGCTCCATGCGCTTGAAACATAGTTGCAACCATTGGAGGAATTTTGAGCTCTAAAATGGGCCTCCTAAGAAAAATAATAAAATAAAAGTTATAGGTTTTTTAATAAAAAAACTAATTTTTCTATCGTGTTTTTTACTATTCATATTGTAGGTTCACTCAAAATTCAAGTGTGAGCACTTGTTAGCTGGCTACGGAATTCCACATTTGAATAGTACCCAATCGACATACTTTTGACAAACCCTCGATAGGAAAAAAAACTTGAAATATAATAAAAAAAACGTATTTTCTTTAAAGAAATACATTTTTAATGTATTTCGAGTTTTTTATCCTACAATGAGTTTGTCAAAAGTATGTCGAGTGGGTACTTATAAAATGTGGAATTCTACATCCAATGAGTTCTCACACTTGAATTCAAGTAAACCTACAAGGATATAAGCTAAAAATATGATAGAAAAAATGGTATTTTTTGTTTCCCACCAAATTATTTACCCTTATGGTTGACATCAAGTGTAAATTGGCTCACAGTTGGGATTCTCAAGCTTTCCAAACTTTGTTATCCTTTAGGAAGTGATGGAGTTTCATTTTTCAAGTCTAGTGTATAGATTTATTCATCCTGTGGATTGAACTGAAGATTTGGGTGTAGTTACGAGTCAAATCTTCTTTGACAATTATGTGATTCTTACCATTGATGTAGTGGTTTGATTTTTATAGCCATGTAGAAATATAACAAGTTAGTTGATGGGGGGCCCCAACTACAATCCAACCCCTCATCCCTTTTCATCTCTGGTAACTTGGTATAAACCCTTTTGATGGAGTTCATGGCCAATTGGGGTGTTACATATGAACCACAATAAGTGGAAAGAGGGTCTTATGGATGCATATTTTCTCACCCATACACAAAACGTAATGGATGAATATTTTGTTAAATGTACAGCATCAAGAGTCATTCTCCAAGAGACTTGTATTGTATCAAGTCTGGAACTTGCATTGTATCAAGTTCAGAAACTTGTTTTGTATCAAGTTCAGAAACTTGTGTTGTATCAAGTCAAGAACTTATGTTGTATTAAGTTAAGGAAGCTTTCATTGTATCAAGCTATGAAATTGTGTTGTATCAATTCCTACTCATGAAAGATGCATGTACTATGATCTTGTGGTGTATCATGATCAGTATCTTGTGTTGTATCAAGATTGGAGTCTTGTATTGTATGAAGATTGGTCCTGTGTTATATCAAAACTATAGACTTGTGTTGTATCAAAGTCTTGTTGACGGGCATAAGTGACTATGCACGTAACGGGGAAGACAACCCAGACCGAGATCCTTAGAGCAGGTTCCCAAGCTGTTTGGGATGGTTGTTTTCGACAGGTTTAAAGGCTCTGTTAGCCTGAAAGTCTAAAACTAAAACAAATCTATTGTTAAATCTATCAAATACCTACGAATATACACAACAAACTTGTTAACGAATGTACAAATTAAACTAGTTAATCTGATTACTAATGAATTATTAATATAATTAAATTAATCTATGAACTAAATCTATTCAATTAATCTTAACTTATAATATAATAATCACAAAATTAATCAAATATTAACATGTTAAAATAATTACAAAATTGTATTATTAACAAATATACATTAATTACAAAAATCAAAGACTAACCTCACAGCAGTATAAATATTCAATTCTGATTTAATGAATTGCTAATAACATAATGAAAAGAAAAGAAATTGTGTTATTTTGCTGTAAGTTTGATCCTGAATGTGATTCGCTGGCTTTTTTCTATAAAATAGTTTTAAAAAAACAGCATATTAATCTATCCTCGATCTTATCCTGATCAAGAGCGAAAAGAATATTAAACCTGGAATCGAATTATGCTGATAAAACTATTACATGAATACTCTTGAGAATATTAAAAGAAATTCAAATATTATCAAGATCATACAGCAATCGCAATATATCGTATAAGCTATGATAGCAATCATCAACTTCACAACGATACATATCAGTCAAATCGAAATATTAAAAGTCGATAATCAGACAAGATATATTCGCACAACTTCTTTAAAGAATATTATGACGAACACTGATAATATAGAATGGGATGAAAAGACCAGCAGATATCATAAACTATATGCAAAGTGTACAAACTGTAAACATATATTAAAAATATCATCAGTTCAACATATCGTAGCTGCAGACAGGTAGCTGTCTAAAGTCACAGGTAAATCAAACCACAATCTTGTCATTGCATTCCTCCAACTATCGACCCCAGGCAGCAGTGATTACTGAGCTTTCAAGAGAGAAATCTCTTCAGCTTTGGCAGCCCCTACATCCCCTCTTTCCATCAAATTCCAGTCTACTTAAATAAACAAAAACGGAATCCAAATTAGGTTTTACACAGGCAAAATTTTCCCGGCCGCAACTGCCAAAATCACGTTCAAAGGATCTCAAAAATCTCCTAAAATCCATCACTTTCTGGCAAAATACGCCTGAGTAAAGCTAAATGGGTCCGTCCTGGAGAAAACCCATGTGGCGTATTTTTCAGATCTGTCTCCATTTGCTCACAACGTGGCCTGGAAAAACGCATGTTATTTGAAAACGCGTTTTTAATAACTAGCAGAGAATAAAATTCGTCTCCTGGCAGTTTCTTCATCTAATGATTCCAGAATCATAACAATCTCCTTAGCATCTGCACATGAAAAACAAAAAACCTATTAAAAGAAAGAAGTGTAAACAGAATTCAATCATAATAAAATAAACAGCTTAACCAATGATCTTTTCAGCTCTTTTGGCGTTTTTCAAAATCTGCGATTTGTTTCAATATGTGCAATTACAACATTTCAGCATCTACTGGATATTTGTTTTATTATTAGTGGCAGTATAATAATCCATAGATTCGACTGGCATCCTTCAAATCTCTACAATATTGGAAAAAAGATGGTTGGCTTGATATGAGAATCCTGTTGTGGATAAAACAAAAATCCATAAATCTTTCCATTGAATTGATAGCCCCTTCAGTCTTCATTGATAACCACGTGACGTTATTCAAATAACCGGTGGACAAATCAGACAAGAATCTTCAATAAAAAGGAAAAGTATGCTCATTTCTAAGCCTTTATAAAGTTCACATTAATTCCTGGTATT
>LPNX010624281.1:434354-466290 GCA_001517045.1 Pseudotsuga menziesii
CATAGCGTAAAGGATTTATAGATAACTGATTTTATGATTAAATTGCAACTGCTTTCCCAGAACTGATTTCTAAATAAGTAATAGAATTCCTAGTAATAGTGACTTCGATATGCATTAAATCCAACAATTTGAGGATAATGATAAAAGAAACGAAATAAAGTGAAAGTTTTCATCTAGTAGTTTTCTTTGCAACAGTTCAATTTCTTTTTCTTTTATTTATGAGATAAGAACAGATTTCTAAAAGTCTAGCTTTCTTTATGTTTTATATAATCAGATTCCAATTTTATGACAGAAAAGCATTCCCAGATCTGAATCATTTCTCCTGCTTTTGAAAAATCAAAAGAACCACAAAAATCAAAAAAGAAAAATAAATTGAAAAGAAAACAACCAATATACACATGAGTTAAATCAAGATCTCATCAAATGGAAAATGGGTTTAACAACCTATGACTTATTATCAGTAAAGAAAATGAGAGATTAAAATAGATTAATATGTTTTAAAGTTTTTTATCCCTATTTTTGTTTTTAAAATTTTTTAATAATGTCAAAGTTGTTTTTTAATTATTGATGAGATGTTAATCTAATGTGTTTTATTCAAAAATAAAAATAACAAAATAAATCCTAATGAGTATGCAGCTATAAAATGATGAAAGATGCTTTCTTTTAATGAGACGATTAAAGAAAACGAGAGAAAGTAAAGAACTACTTCCCTAGTAATGATGTCGTCGTCTCATTCTTAAAATGATGTCGTCGCAACTCCATGCATCTGCATTTATTCAAATGTAAACAAACATAAATCATCCTAAATTATAAACCTGACCTAAACTAATAAAATAAAATATATACAAACTAAGTAGATGAAAATTTCCAATGAAAGCATTCGCGCAGCTTAAAACCTACCAAAAAAAACAAATCATGTATCAGCATTAGAAATGGGAATAATTCAAAATAAAGAAAAGAAACTAAATCAAATTTTGTATGTACAAAGCATAAAAGACGACACGGAAACCTTTTAATAAATGATTCTTCCCACCATGTATAAATCGGATCATAAAAATCAAGTCGGAAGGATATAGATTTCTCATGAGAACCATGACCCAAAAGACGCTTATCAGAAGTATGATTCAAAATTCATGGAAAAGAGTCAATAAAAAATGTATCTTTTAATGCAATATCTTCATGACTAAATTCAAAAAGAGCAAAATGATATTTGGGTATTATTTGGAGATCAAATACATCATTGTGTCTTTTAACGTGAAGATTAAAATTGATGACATTATCTTCAGATATGATTATCATGTTGCACTGAGGAAAATTAATTTTCAATTGTGCATCCCTTTCAATATCACAGATTGAATCATAATCCTTACTGACTAAAGATAAAATGGATGAACATGCATGAGTCTGATAAGTAACGATAGTAGAAAAATTATGATCTTCTTCATCTTCAAAAAATGTATTTCCTTGTATCCTATCAAAATCTGACCATAATGAAGTATTCCTTAGAAAATCATTAACATGTAAATGTAGTCTATGATCAGCAAAAACATCCGGATACCAAGAGTAGTAAGAGTCAAAGTATAAAAAGGCAAATGCTTCTCTGTTGCTATAATTTGTTTCATTGACTGTTTTAATAGAAGCGTCATTAACAAAACTCTGATCTAATGAATTTTGTAAAGAAATGAAAGGAACTAACTCATCATGAAAGGAAGATGATGAAATGATATCATCACTAACACATTCAGTTGAAGAATTAAGAATTTTTAGTTTATCTTCCATTGTCTTATGAACAACAAGAGTTTCGAAATTATCGCTTAATGTAAAAGTCAAATCATCATCCTTTTTCTCTTGTTCTTGAAATTGTACGTCATCACATTCTATGATTTGTCCATTTTCAACAATTTCATTTTCAGCAATGGAATTAGGAAAAATAGATTCTATATCAACTTGAACGAATGAACTAACATGCATGCTATCTATTGCATATTTTTCATTCTTTTCCAAATCATGAAAATCAGAAAGAGAGATAAGATAAAGAAACCAATTCATTTTGTCCTTTTCAGAACGCTGGTATTCTTCATGAAACCTGCAACATATTAACATAAATCTAGAAAAGAAATCATCAAGAGATTCATCTTTATGTCTACGAAGATTTCCTATCTCAAATTCAAGTTTCTTATAGCTATAATCCTCATGATCATCAAGAAATAACTGTGTGAAATGTTCCCATGAATGAATGGATTTCGCTGGCAAGAACGCAAACCAAATCAGAATTCTTCCTGTGAAAGTAGCTGCAAAAAGTCTGCATTTCTCAACCTCATCAAATAGATCTATGTAATCACAAAAAGAAATAAAATCTGAAAGATGATGAGAGGCAGACTTTTTACCTTCTCCATTGAAGCTCAGTCTTCGTAATAAATTAGACATCTCTGGAGAAAAACTTTCACCAGATGTATGAAAGCTGAAAGCATGATTTAACATAATGATATCAGCCATTTCATAGTAAAAATAAATGAAATCAAAATCGAACAACTCAAAATGGCCTTCTTGCTGGTTCAGGCCCTCCTTCTAGCGCCATTGTTGATGGGCATAAGTGACTATGCACGTAGCGGGGAAGACAACCCAAACCGAGATCCTTAGAGCAGGTTCCAAGCTGTTTGGGATGGTTGTTTCCGACATGTTTAAAGGCTCTGTTAGCCTGAAAGTCTAAAACTAAAACAAAGCTATTGTTAAATCTATCAAATACCTACGGATATACACAACAAACTTGTTAACGAATGTACAAATTAAACTAGTTAATCTGATTACTAATGAATTATTAATATAATTAAATTAATCTATGAACTAAATCTATTCAATTAATATTAACTTATAATATAATAATCACAAAGTTAATCAAATCTTAACATGTTAAAAGAGTTACAAAATTGTATTATTAACAAATATACATTAATTACAAAAATCAAAGACTAACCTCACAGCAGTATAAATATTCAATTCTGATTTAATGAATTGTTAATAACATAATGAAAAGAAAAGAAATTGTGTTATTTTGCTGTAAGTTTGATCCTGAATGTGATTCATTGGCTGTTTTCCATAAAATAGTTTAAAAGAAACAGCATATTAATCTATCCTCGATCTTATCCTGATCAAGAGCGAAAAGAATATTAAACCTGGAATCGAATTATGCTGATAAAACTATTGCATGAATACTCTTGAGAATATTAAAGGAAATTCAAATATTATCAATATCATACAGTAATCGCAATATATCGTATAAGCTATGATAGCAATCATCAACTTCACAACGATACATATCAGCCAAATCGAAATATTAAAAGTCGATAATCAGACAAGATATATTCGCACAATTTCTTTAAAGAATATTATGACGAACACTGATAATATAGAATGGGATGACAAGACCAACAGATATCATAAACTATATGCAAAGTGTACAAACTGTAAACATATATTAAAAATATCACCAGTTCAACATATCGTAGCTGCAGACAGGTAGCTGTCTAAAGTCACAGGTAAATCAAACCACAGTCTTGTCATTGCATTCCTCCAACTATCGACCCCAGGCAGCAGTGATTACTGAGCTTTCAAGAGAGAAATCTCTTCAGCTTTGGCAGCCCCTACGTCCCCTCTTTCCATCAAATTCCAGTCTACTTAAATAAACAAAAACGGAATCCAAATTAGGTTTTACACAGGCGAAATTTTCCCGACCGCAACTGCCAAAATCACGTTCAAAGGATCTCAAAAATCTCCTAAAATCCATCACTTTCTGGCAAAATACACTTGAGTAAAACTAAATGGGTCCGTCCTGGAGAAAACCCATGTGGCGGATTTTTCAGATCTGTCTCCATTTGCTCACAACGTGGCCTGGAAAAACGTCTGTTATTTGAAAACGCGTTTTTAATAACTAGCAGAGAATAAAATTCGTCTCCTGACAGTTTCTTCATCTAATGATTCCAGAATCATAACAATCTCCTTAGCATCTGCACATGAAAAACAAAAAACCTATTAAAAGAAAGAAGTGTAAACAGAATTCAATCATAAGAAAATAAACAGCTTAACCAATGATCTTTCCAGCTCTTTTGGTGTTTTTCAAAATCTGCGATTTGTTTCAATATGTGCAATTACAACATTTCAGCATCTACTGGATATTTGTTTTATTATTAGTGGCAGTATAATAATCCATAGATTCGGCTGGCATCCTTCAAATCTCTACAATATCGGAAAAAAGATGGCTGGCTTGATATGAGAATCCTGTTGTGGATAAAACAAAAATCCATAAGTCTTTCCATTGAATTGATAGCCCCTTCAATCTTCATTGATAACCATGTGACGTTATTCAAATAACCGGTGGACAAATCAGACAAGAATCTTCAATAAAAAGGAAAAGTATGCTCATTTCTAAGCCTTTATAAAGTTCACATTAATTCCTGGTATTTTTGCAAATATGATAAAATTAAAATAAAGTGTTAATTTTACCTAATTTTCTAGGTAAACATTTAAAAGATCAAAAAACTTTATTTATTATATTTATACAAAATAATTAAAAGATTTATTTATTTTGTATAAATAATAAAAATAAATAAAGTCTATTAATTGAAAAGATACTTATTTGATCTTTAATTACTCAACACTTTTTAATAATGTAGCAAAAATAATAGGATAGGCTTAGTAATATATTTTTCAAACTCTTAAATTGAATGCATGGTTTTATCCTCCAATATCCATCGTTAAATGAATCAGAATTACCAAGTTGAATAATTGAATCAAACTTATCCATTTATAAGGTGCCAAAATTACAATAATCAGCCTTCAAATTTCAAAACAAAACCACATAATCGAATGATAGATAATTGGATAAGAAATCGCTACTAGGTTATGACAAATTATTAACACTTATCCACTCAAAATAATAATTTCAAAATAGTGATTTTGTCAACTAATCCATAGTTTTGCAAAGGTTTCTTCAAAAACATTGAATTTCATGTTTCAGTAGCTTCTGGAATGTCACCATTTCAGTAGCCATCAATTCTTTAGTTATGCTATATGAAATTCAAACATTTCATCAAAACAAAAC
Organism: Pseudotsuga menziesii; assembly: GCA_001517045.1. Lineage (NCBI taxonomy): Eukaryota > Viridiplantae > Streptophyta > Pinopsida > Pinales > Pinaceae > Pseudotsuga > Pseudotsuga menziesii. Next base: position 439,453 of record LPNX010624281.1, read on the forward strand.
ACAATTTTGTTTGATGAAATAATGTTTTTTAAAGGCTGTTGGGTAGGGGCACAACAGATGGCGACTGACTGGGCGAAACAGTTATCTCTGCGAAAACATGAAATCTCACTTGTGTATGTAGCAAGATAAGAAAAAATTTCTTTAACTCAGATTAGCATTTTCTTGAAGATAAAAGAACTGTGCATTGTGATAAGACTAGATTTCAAACTAATACCAGATTCGATTCTTTTATCATTATCCAGAGATTACCTTCAAAAATTATACGAATTTTAAGTTTTTTCAGAAAACATAAGACTCCAAAAGAAATTAATCCTGGGAAATACAATGCAATTTTGATATTCGACCAGTTTTTAAAGACATGATCCCAATACTATAGTCATGACCCTCCTACCCGCAGGCGTCCATAGCCTCGAAAGGGTTGACTTTTAACCATGCATCCTACCGTTCTAGTCCCAAGATAAGATAAAACATGAATATTTAGAACTTCTCAATTTATTAATGGGTTAGCTGCATTGGAACCTCTTCACGAGTGTGGGATGACCTTGGATTCTTATAGATTTTTGTATATAGAACAATTTATGATTTGGAATCCAAGTATACCACAGACGGAGCCCTCCTACCCGCAGGCGTCCATAGCCTCGAAAGGGTACGTCTTTTAACCCATTCTACCCAACGGCTTATATCCCAAACTAATAAGTTTAAAGAAGTCTTCATACTCAGCTTTTAAGTGCTCATCTACAAGAGATTTGCATGTTTATGATGGGGGAACGTAATAGGAAACTCTTTACGAGTAAGATAGCGTAAAGGATTTATAGATAACTGATTTTATGATTAAATTGCAACTGCTTTCCCAGAACTGATTTCTAAATAAGTAATAGAATTCCTAGTAATAGTGACTTCGATATTCATTAAATCCAACAATTTGAGGATAATGATAAAAGAAACGAAATAAAGTGAAAGTTTTCATCTAGTAGTTTTCTTTGCAACAGTTCAATTTCTTTTTCTTTTATTTCTAAGATAAGAACATATTTCTAAAAGTCTAACTTTCTTCATGTTTTATATAATCAGATTCCAATTTTATGACAGAAAAGCATTCCCAGATCTGAATCATTTCTCTTGGTTTTGAAAAATCAAAAGAACCACAAAAATCAAAAAAGAAAAATAAATTGAAAAGAAAACAACCAATATACACGAGTTAAATCAAGATCTCATCAAATGGAAAATGGGTTTAACAACCTATGACTTATTATCAGTAAAGAAAATGAAAGATTAAAATAGATTAATATGTTTTAAAAAAATTTATCCCTATTTTTGTTTTTAAAATTTTTTAATAATGTCAAAGTTGTTTTTTAATTATTGATGAGATGTTAATCTAATGTGTTTTATTCAAAAATAAAAATAACAAAATAAATCCTAATGAGTATGCAACTATAAAAGGATGAAAGATGCTTTCTTTTAATGAGACGATTAAAGAAAACGAGAGAAAGTAAAGAACTACTTCCCTGATAATGATGTCGCCGTCTCATTCTTAAAATGATGTCGTCGCAACTCCATGCATCTGCATTTATTCAAATGCAAACAAACATAAATCATCCTAAATTATAAACCTAACCTAAACTAATAAAATAAAATATATACAAACTAAGTAAATGAAAATTTCCAATGAAGCCATTCGCGCAACTTGAAACCTACCAAAGAAAACAAATCATGTATCAGCATTAGAAATGGGAATAATTCAAAATAAAGAAAAGAAACTAAATCAAATTTTGTATGTACAAAGCATAAAAGACGACACGGAAACCTTTTAATAAATGATTCTTCCCACCATGTATAAATCGGATCATATGGAAAAAACAAGTTTCAGTTAAATAAGGAATCTACTCCAATTAAGACACCAATTAAGTCTTAGTTGTGGAAAAAACAAGTTTCAGTTAAATAATGAATCTACTCCTTGATTTATGCAAAGTGTTTGTTCATGGATGGCATTGGTTGTGAAGCACAAAATACATTCACTTTAACTCCTAACCAATGGACAAGCAGACAGTTGATGATTGAGTTCAGTTTAATTAGTTCAGTTTAGTTAAATCAATTCCCATTCAGTTAAAGACAGTTAACACTCAGTGAAAGAAGGAAGGCGCATATCTTCTGCATGGGAGGGAATTTGAGGTGACAATTTGACACCAAGTCAAGGAATGCACTAATGTTTTGAGTGGTAAAGTAATTTTGTTTCCCATAGTTTTCATAGTGCACTAGAAGCATACAACCATTCACTACCTTCCATTTTGTATGATTGTAAGCTTGTTATTAAAGTGTTATGCACTTGGAAAGGCTAATACACTGTTCCTAGTGATCTCTTCTATATTTCTATCTCTTATCAGGAAATCTGCTCATGTATTGAAAATCATTCTCTGCCATTATCTATCATACTCAAAGGATTGTTGAGTTTTTCATATTCTGTATTTGGAGAGTTTTCCTAGGGGACATCGTGTGTCTTATGCGATTGAATTCTTTATAAAATTAACATATGTTGTGATTGATTATTAAAGAAAAGTTTTAAATTTCAAGCATCTTCAATTTTTTTCTCAAACATTGACATGGTATCAAAGAAATGGCGTGCAAGAGCTTAATTTTGTGCAAACATTCTAAACCTTTGCATATATTGAAGTATTGAGCAAGATCTTGAAGCAATGGAATTAATCTCTATCTGACCGCAATACCGACTTGAAGGCACATCAAACTTCAAAACATGGAAGGAGATGGTGATTAACATTCTTGAAGAGCATGATATTGATTCTTTTGTGACCATTGTGATCGAAGATCCCACTATCGATGCAGGAAGAATCAATTACAAGAATAATCAAGCAAAGGAAAATAGGATCATATATGACTCAATGAAGGACAACCTCATGTCAATTATCACACCATTGAAGACGGCAAAGGAGTGTTTTGACACACTCACAAACTTGTATGAGAAAAAGGATCCTACTTAAAAGAGGGCCTTAAAGAATAAGTTTCACAACATGAATATGGAAAGAGATGAGACCGTAGCTTCATTCTTCTCAAAGGTTTACACAGGTGAAGGATCAACTAGCAAGCATCGGTATGGACACGAACGAGGATGAACTTCTTCAAACCACCATCGATGGACTCCCCTCCTCATGGTAGACCTTCCTGGATGTAGTAAATGGAAGAGAAGAGAAGACAACTTTGAAAGAATTTGGAATGATTTCATCCAAGAAGAGGGGCGCATCCAAATGAAGACACCATGCACTAAGGAGGAGAATCTTACCCTCACGGCAAGAACCAAGAAAGGGAGAAAGTCATTCTCTCCCAAGAAGTACTTTCATGCCAAGAAGAAAGAGATTAATCAAAGTTCTGACAAATCAAAGCTTCTATGCTATTATTTTCAAATATCGGTCCACTTTGCATGGGATTTCCATACAAGGAAAAGAAGAGAAGGAAGATTTCACGCTTCCACTGTTGTATAAGAAACTTCCAAGAAAGATGCACCCGAGGAGAAAGAGACAAGGAGGGATTATTACCTTGTCTCAACTTTGTTCAAATCTCTCATCACGAGAGAAGATAGATGGTTAATTGACAGTGGTGCTTCCAAGCACATGTCAGGGTTTAAGGGCACCATCTCCAACATAAAAGAGAAACAGTTTGCATGCATGGTAGAATTGGGAGACAATTCCACATATTTGATCCAAGGATTTGGATCCACATCCTTCTAGCCGCAGTTTGGGAAATATACTATGACAGAGGAATATCATTATATTCCGAAGAATTATGTTTGGGATATTGTTCCCAGACCTGAGAGGAAGTCAGTTGTAACTTCCATATGGCTTTACAAGATAAAGCATGTTCATTAGAGGAAATTTGGGGTCTAAAATGGGCCTTATAAGAAAACGTGCCAAAATAAGTTCTCGTGAGTTGGAATTCAAGAACCAATAGAATTTCAATCAAATAAGTCAACCATAATGGTTGAATTGACATATTTGTCATAAAAAAAAAAAACTATTTTTTTGTTCGTATTTTCTACATATCTCCTTGTGTTTTTACTGGAATTTAGATCGGGAGAGCTCGTTGGATGTAGAATTTGATTCTGCATCCAACGAGTACCCACGCTGCATACTTTTGACGGGCCTTGATACCCTAAAAAACAAGAAATACTTGAAAAAACGTGATGATGATGTCATCATCACATTTTTTCAAGTATTTCTTGTTTTTGGGGTATCGGGGTCTGTCAAAAGTATGCAGTGTGAGTACTCGTTGGATGCATAATCAAATTCCGCATCCAACGAGCTCTCCCAATCGAAATTTGAGTAAAAACATAGGGAGATATTTCGAAAATACGAACACAAAAAGTAGTTGTTTTCTTTCTTCCTCCAAAATTAATAAATATTATTTTATTATTTTACCTATTATTTTATTATTTTCCTTAGGAGGCCCATTTTAGACCCCAAAATTCCTCTAATGGCAGATGGCATTGTGGACAAGTACAAATCCAGGTTTGTTACCCGTGGCTTTTCTCAGAAAGAGGGCATTGATTATGATGAGACTTTTCTCCAGTGGCCAAGTATACCACTATTAGATCCATTATTTCACTTGTATCAGTATTGGGATGGAAGCTTCACCAGATGGATGTGAAGATTGTCTTCCTCAATGGTGAGGTTGAGGAAGAGGTTTACATTAAGCATCCTGGAGTTTTATGATACAAGGGAAGGAGTCTGATACATGGGAAGGAGTCCCATGTGTGCAAGTTGAATAAATCCTTGTATGGTTTAAAACAAGCTCCTTGAGCTTGGTATGCCAAAATAGACAGTTATCTTCAGAAACTGGGTTTCTTGAAGAGAGATGTAGATTCAAACTTATACATCAAAGTAGTGGAGAATCAACCTCTTATATTAGTCATATATCTGGATGATATTTTCCTTACTAGAGAGGAAATACCAATTGTTGAGTGTCAGAGGGAGCTTACCTCAGATTTTGAGATGAAAGTCTTAGGTCTTATGCACTACTTTCTGGTCCTTGAGATTTGGCAAAGGAATCATGAGATATTTCTATCTCAAGGGGAGTGCATTGTGGACATATTACGCAGCTTCGGCATGGTGGATTGTAAATCCATGAATACTCTGATGGATTCCAATTTGAGGAAACTCCATGAGACTGATACTGGATTCTGATCCAATGTACCCCAAATTATACAGACAGTTGATTAGCTTTTTGATGTGCCTGATACATTTGATGCCAGACATTTGCTATGCAGTTAGCATTTTGTGTCAATTCATGTATGATCCTAGACACGAACATTGGGTTGTAGGTAAGCATATTTTGAGATACCTTTGTGGTACAGTTGCTTATGGATTCAGGTATTCCTCCAATGGAAAAGAGTTATTGCTTGGATTTACTGATTATAATTGGGGTGGCAGCATTGTTGATCGGAAAAGAACTTTCGGTTACTGTTTTAGTTTGGTTTCTGCTATGATTTATTGGTCTAGCAGAAACCAAGGTTCAGTTTCCCAGAGTACCACAGAGTTTGAATACATTTTTGCTAGTACTTCTTGCAGAGAAGTAATGTGGCTGACGAAGTTACTTGGAGGATTATTCGGTGAAAAGATAGAGCCTACAGTGATCAGGTGTGACAACCAAAGTTCTATAAAGTTTTCTGAAAATATTGTGTTTCATGAGAAGTCGAAACACATAGAAATGAAGTATCACTTCATTCGAGACATGGTCCAGAAATGTATTGTGAAACTTCAATACATAGCTACTGATGAGCAGATTGCAGATTTGTTGACAAAGCCTCTATTTGTGATGAAGTTCAGACACTTTTGAGATAAGCTTGGTATGGCAGAGAATGTCTCCCTCACTGAGAGGGAGTGTTAAATGTACAGCATCATGATTCATTCTCCAAGAGACTTGTGTTGTATCAAGTCTGGAACTTGCGTTATATCAAGTTAAGGGACTTGTGTTGTATCAAGTCAAGAAAGTCTTATGTTGTATTAAGTTAAGGAAGCTTTTGTTGTATCAAGCTAGGACGTTATGTTGTATCAAGTCCTATTCATGAAAGATGCATGTACTATGATCTTGTGTTGTATCAAGATCAGAATATTGTGTTATATCAATATTGGAGTCGTGTGTTGGATCAAGACTGGTCTTGTGTTGAATTAGGACTATAGACTTGTGTTGTATCAAAGTATAGACTTTTGTTGTATCAATTCATGTGGATATGCTATGTGATGTATTGCTAGTCATGGTCACTAAGTGCTATAAGTTTCCTCTAGGGATTCGATACCCCCTAGAGTGAATTACTTTAGCATATGACTATATGACTCGGGGGAATACATATGATCATTAGTATGGAACAATTATTCTGAGTATGATATGATAAGATGAATAATTAATTAATACATATATGGACCATGCATTATTTAATTAATGATAAAGAAAATCAACATAGAGAAAGAGTAAGGATTCGAATTTATCATGCCAGACCTTCAGTGGACTCGAATTGCATAGACACCAGTTAAGTCTCAGTGGTGAAAAAACAAGTTTCAGTTAAATAATGAATATACTCCTTGATTTATGCAAAGTGTTTGTTTGTGGATGACACTGATTATGAAGCACTAAATACATTCATTTAAACTACTAACAAATGGACAAGCATTCAGTTGACGATTAAGTTCAGTTCAATCAGTTCAATTCAATTCAGTCAGTTCAGTTCACATTCAATTAAAGACAATTAACACTCTGTGAAACAAGGAAGGCACATATCCTCTGCATGGGAGAGAATCTAAGGTGACAATTTGGCACCAAGTCAAGGAAGGCACTAATGCTTTGAGTGGTAAAGTAATTTTGGTTCCCACAGTTTTCACAGTGCACCAAAAGCATGAAACCATTCGCTACCTTCCCTTTTGTATGCAAGGCTAATACAGTGTGCCAGGTGATCTTTTCTCTATTGCTATCCCATATCAGGAAATTTTCTCATGTATTGAAAATCATTAGCTGTAATTATCTATCATACTCAAAGAATTGTTGGGTTTTTCATCCTCCAGATTTGGAGGGTTTTCCCAGGGTACATCTTGTGTCTAATGTAATTGAATTGTTTATGAGATTAACATATGATGTGATTGATTATTAAAGAAAAGTGTTAAAGTCCAAGCATCTTCAATTTTTGTTCTAACATTGACATATTTACTCACCCCTCTACAAAACGAATAACATAATACACTAGTTGTGGTTTGGGATAGTATCTCATTTACCACCCCTTACCTCCATTACAAAATATTCAAAATATGGCTCTATTAAACCTTTTTATAACTCTTTCATTACATTTCCAAAGTTTGAACAAGTTAACTAGTGTTTGATGAGTCATGCCTCGTGAAACTTTTGGGTCATGCAAGCCACCCTTTTTCTAAAGGCCATTCCATGCAATGAACTCTCCTTTTGGGGTTCTAATGAGGAGCAATCCCTTTTTATTATTAAGTCTTGACCATGGTAAAAATACCCACAAACTACTAAAGGATTTTCAAGGAATTCATCGGCCCTTCCAAAAGGAAAATCTTTATGCATCGTCATTTGAAAAGTAGATATTGTCCATGCATATTCAACATGTCCACAACAATTGTTATGTTAGGATAGTGCCCCAATCCACAACCTCTGACACAAGGTTAGATGAAATTAGGGTTGCAACCTCCCTTGTCAATTGCTTGGTTAGACATGAAAACAGTACTGACACCCCATCCTTCTTTGGTGTCAGTACTGCTGGTACTGCACATGGACTCATACTCTTTTGGACCAATCATTTGTCCAACAATCCTTGGACCTATTTCCTCACTTCTTCATTCTCTTGAGTTGTCAACCTATACGCTGCCTTGTTTGGTAAACTAGCTCCTAGAATAAAATCAATTTGATGACTTATATCCCTCCTTGGTGGTAACTCATTGGGTAAATCATCCACCACGATGTCACTAAACTCACTCAGCCTCTCTTGAATCTCCTCGGGTAGATATGTCACGTTAGTCTTCATTGTCACCACTCTCAATTTGCATACCACAGCATAGTTACTCTTCCTCCTCAATATGTTGCAAATATTCTTTCCCTGACAACATCAGGACTTTGGGTGTTGAATGCCCTGTTGTACCACCTTCTTGTAAAGGGTGAAGTACATGTCTTATCCCATTCTGCTCAAAACTATGACAGTTACTCCTACCATCATGAATCACTTTCTTATCAAATTGTCACAGTCTTCCTAACAGTATATGACAAACATCCATGGGCATAACATCACACAGAATCTTGTCCTTATATGGACCTATTTGGTAATCAACTTCACACTGCTCACTTACCAAGATTTGATGTCCTTTATGTAACCAAGATACTTTGTATGGAATAGGATGCTTGATCCTATTTAAACTCAGCTTCTCCACCATCTCTGTGGAAACAAGATTGTCAATGCTCCCACTGTCAATCACCATCTTACAGCGCTTCCCTTGGACTTTACACGTGGTCATGAATAAATATTTTCTTTGAGCAGGCTCTGTTTGCTCTTTCTCATGTTTCAACAAGACCTTGTTCATCATCAAAGCCTCTCCTGTCTTTGGCAAAACTTCTAACACTGTCAACTCTTCTTGTTGTTGCTCATTCTGAGCTACATAGGCTCATCTCTGTCCTACGTCTTCCTTCCCTGGACATTCAAATGATTTATGCCTCAACTGGTTGCATTTGTAGCACCTATAGACAGCTCCTCTGCCTCTTTCTCTACCTCTACCTCCTTGGTAAGGTCCTCTTCTGCTAGAGTAACCTCCTCTACCATGCTGCTCTTGCTGGTTAGAGTTATTGGGCTCTCCTCTCTGTGCTCCAAATATTCCTCTTCCAACTACTTGTCCTCTTCCTCTGGTTGAAGCTCGACCTCTGTTGAAGCTCTACTTCCTCACTATCTTTTCTTCTGCCCTCAAGGCACATTGATATGCCTCCTCCATTGTTCTAGGTGATATCATGCTGATCTCTTCTTGGATATCCATCCTTAGACCATTGACATATCTAGCAGCCTTTTTTGTTGATTCTTCCACATATCCTGCCCTTAGGTTTACTTTGTAGAACTCTTATGTGTACTCTCTCACTATTAACAATCTTTGTCTAAGGTTCTGTACCTATCTATACAAAATTAACTGGTAATCTTTGGGCAAAAACTTAGCCCTCATCTTTGCTACCATCATATCCCAGCTCTTTATTGATGACTTATTCTTCCTCCTTTCTGCTTGCACACTATCCCACCACAAGGATGCATGCCCTTTCAACCTTGTTACAGCCAATCTGACTCTCTTGTTTTCTTTAATCTCATCGTACTCAAAGTACTTATCCAGCTCACTAATCCAATCAATGAAATGCTCAGCAATGAGACTTCCATCATAGGTAGACAACTCAGGTTTCGGCCTTGAAGTTGCTCCTAGAATCGATTTGAAATACCTTAGCTCAGGTGTCTCCTGCATAGGTGCGGCTTCTTCCCTTTGCTCTTCATCATCAGGTTCACTTACATCCCTTGCTTCTGGGTCTCTTCATCTGTCCGTCTCCATGGCTTCTAGACGTGCTCATAGCTCCCTCGTTTCCTCCATGACTTATGCGTTCTCTATTGGTAGACCTTTGTCACAACCTCTTGCTCTGCCCATGCGTGCAGCCATCCTCTTGTACTAAGCCTCTGCAAAAACAGTTCTCTTTCACACTGCTACAACTTACCTCACCAAGCCCCTTCTCTGTACTTGGTCTTTTGGTAATGTTGATTCTCTATCTAGAACATCTTGAGCACTCCTCTTTGCTCTTTCCAGGCTTCTACTGCTACGCTTCTCTCTCACACGAGCTTCTCCTCGCTCTGATACCAAAATTGGTGCAGGTCGGATCAACCACAGCCAACCCAACCAGCACCTCCAAGATATGGTGGCTCCTACACTTAGTAGGATAGCCAAATTTAGCCCTCAACCAAATTATGTGCTAACATTACCTCCTCGCAATTCTTCTTCCACAACCGTCTTTCCGCAACTCCGTTTCCGCAACAGAGTTTCCGCAATAGGCTTTCCACAACAGGCCTTTCCGCAAGCGGGTTGCGAGATGCAGGATGCGGGATGTCAACTTTCCAAAGTTGCTCCCCCGCAACTTCCTTTCCGCTACTTGGCCTCCGCAACTTTTACAACCATCAGATCATTGCGGCCTTCTCCGCGACTATCAATCTACTCTTTGGTGCGGGTCTCACATATCTTTGTGGATCCATTATTGCCCTCGCAACTTCCGTTGCGGATCTCTCCTGGACCGTCAGATCTTCGTTTGTGGCCTCAATCTCTGTCGTTCATTCTCTACAATAAACTGGTTAAAGCAGAAAATCTGCAGGTTGTGTCGATTGATGAGAGAATCGCCCAATCCAACCTGCAATCTCTAAGGTTCATTAGCCTAGCACTTCTTGTTGGAATATATTAAACCCACTCACAACTTAGGATAAAATAATTAATCATTATTTGATTAATTATTCACCCACTAGCTTAATTAGTTGGCATCCACTTGCACCTTAAAGTCAATACATGTCATCTATATCCTAGGAATGATTTATTTCTAATTCTAGGTTGATATTGACCACCTTTTGACCATCCAGAATTAGTATACAGGACTTTACAGCAGATTCTACTTTATTCTATTTTTTCTACTTTTCCTGCTTTTCTATGGATAAGATAAAAGCTAGTCAACTAGGAAACTGACAGCTTTTGTTTCTAACCCATCCTCCATTAGTTTTTTTCAATTTTCTAGGATTAGCATGTTTTTCCATCTCCTTGACAACTCACTCATGCTTTTTCCAACTCATGAAGTCCTTGATAGATTTGGGAAGTGCTTTAGCCGCCTATGGGGGTTTGCTATATTTTGGTAAGTCATCATTTTTGAGCTTATGAGTTGTTTCCATACAATTCGATTTTCCTATGATGGATGTACTATTTATGTACACTATTATTCATCATTATTCAATGGAAGGACACACCAATATTCATCTCTTCATTCATGTGATTCAGTCTCTTTTCTTCTCTCTATTTTTCCTGTGTATGCTTGTGAGAATTCTTAGTAGCAGGATCTATTCCCTGTGCTTCTTCTTAGCATCATTGCTCATAGCATTTATCTATTATTTCTAATGCATGCATTTACAATCTATCTCAACTACTCAAGCAACAAATTCATGCATGAATCAACAATTTCACAGAAATACATAGATGTTCAGGAAACCGCAGAAATCGGCTCTTCACGGATTCACAATTCAAAACAGTAAATGCATAGAGGCTAATAATACTGCAAACACGCAGCTACTCTTCCTATTAAACAACACACAAACACACAACTCGGCTCTCTCCTTCAGTCTGTTCAAAAATATTTACAAGCGGAACCAGACGCAGGTCTATCCGTTTCTCTGCAAATTCATGCTAAAGAGAAGAACCCCCTCTACTTCTCTAATCTGTCTATTTAAGCTAAATTGTAACCTCCTACCCTGAGTGGTCCTACGCTAAAAACAAACAACTACAAAGCATGATGAAAACGTCACTGTCTCAAACAAACTGTGGCTTGATCTCCACACAGGGAGTCATGATACGTAATCACTCCTACCGGTATTAACAAACTATGACACAGCATGTGACCAGCTCATCACATTGTTGGCATGCCACGATGCTTCTGCATCAATAAAGAAGCTCACTGAAAACTTTCACTTAGGGAACACATCAATAAAGCAATGGTCAAGTTTATCCCCAAACCTAATGACTCAAAGCTCATCACCCATTGGAGGCATATAACCTTGCATAACGTCTCCCATGAAACTTTGGCCGAAGTGTTATCCTTGCACATCAAACATATCTTGTTTAACATAATGTGGCAAGAACAAACAAGGTCCATTCATCAATACATCATTTTGGATAATATCGGTGTTGTTTGGGAAGAAATGGAATGTGCCCAATGCCTTGGCCTAGATTTTTCTTCATCAAGAACAATTTTGTAGAGCCCTATGACAAAGTTGAGTGGTTGTTCAATCTGGCCATGTTTAAGGCTCTCAAGTTTGGAAAGTTTTCCATGAATTTTGTTGAAACTTTGTTCGCATGGTTTGTGCCATGGTTATCTATTAATCAATCCAAATTTGAGGACATACATTTATTTGTCCATCATCAAACCAAATTTGACAATCAACATGTTTAGGTCAATCTACAAAGGTTGTCCTCTAGCTCTTGCCTTGTATATCACGATTGTCAAAGCTTCAAGGTATCTTTTGCACAACAAAATGGCCCAAGGTCTAATCAAAGGTGTCCCTCCCTTTAAATCAATCATTGTTTAGTTGGCCAATAGTCATTACAACAATATTTGGGGATCAATGTTCGATGGAAAACATTATGAATGCCTTCAAATATTTTGCAATGCTTCGAGATTTTAAGATTTAATGGGGCAAAATTCAATCTTATAAGCAAAATCTACATGAAATATCATCCTACTTGGCTCCTCAAGGATGACCTTAAATCCAAGATGGCCAAATTTTCAAAATTCTTGACATCCCATATGCATGTATACATTTTGAATCTCTCCAAAAGAGCGTTGGGATGTAGACATCTAAAGGGCAATAAAAAATACTGACAAATGCATTACCAAACCCACAACATAGGCCGTGAAGTTCTATATTACCACCAAAATGTTTGATACATGCCTCATGTTAATGCCTACCAAAGACAAAAATATACTTCATATTTTTTGTGGGCCAACAATGATCTGACATACTCCACAAAGATAATTTGAATCTATGTTGCCTCATCAAGAAATATGGAGGAATGGGAATTTTTAGAACTCACATGCAAGCCCAAGCGTTATGTGCTAAATGGATTACCTAAGCAATTTAGAGGAAGGAGGCATGGAAAACCTTGCTTAGAAAAGGCATTACTAAATCCCCACTTGGAAAAAGGGCATGGAAAATACTCACTCTCAAACTTTATGGGTCACCCTTTCCCATATGGAGAGGCATTTTTATGGAAGCGAGCATTTGGAATGCTAGGGAGGCTATTAAGCCAAAGCTATGTTGGAAATGTGAGTCACTTTGAGCTGGACTCTCTTTCAACAGACACTCCATCTAGTGGTCATCGAGGTTTCTCTTTAATGGCAAAACAATTGCTAAAAATGCGTAATTCATGGTGCAACACATCTTTCAAAGAGGCAACAACAAAGACACTAACCCCTTCAACTCTAAAAGTCAAGTTTGGCAAGCATGGTCAAGTTTCATTTGGGCAATCTAAATAGATTAGCATTGGAACGCATCAAAGAGCTAGTCCTTGGCTAAGCTCAACCTACAAGCACATGTATCTTGGGGGAGGGACTGGAAATAGAATCTGTTTGAGGCCTTTAGAAAATGTAGCAGTAGTGATGATTAGAAATGGCCATATCAAAGGCCAATCCTAGATCTCAAAAGAATCAAGTTGTGGAGCCTTAAATCAAAGTAAAAATATTGACACTTCAAGCTTAGAAGCATATGAAAACTTTTAATTGAGTTAAATACCTTCTTTGAATAACAATGATTCTTAGGGCGCTAGCTCTAGGAGAGCAACTCCAATGCTTGGGGACCCAATTGAAGTGCTCCCTTTATGGAAAAAGAAAACATCGAAACAATTGTTGTAGTTATGTGATTTGCTAATTCTTCATCAGCATGGGTGTCTAAGTTATGTAGTTAGTTGCAAGTAGCCCGGTTAAAAGGCACACTTATTTGGGCAATCAAGTTGGTAGCACATTAAAATTGAAGTTAATTTTCTTATTTGGAAACAACGGAATGAATCTTTGCTCAATAAAGTTCAACATGGTAAATATTTTGCATAGTATGACGGTTACATGATATGTGCAAATCTTCATTTGCAGGTTTACAACGCAAGTGTGGAATGTGGAGATGGGCATGGCAAACTTGCACCAATTGTTGGAGTATTAGGGAGGCGTTCCATGAAGCATGAACAAGAAACCACCTGCCATACCCCTGCGCATTCTTGCAAGTTCCACTGCTCTAAAGGAAGGCCTCACCATTGTGCTAGCCAAGCTATTTGTGAGGACAAACAGAGACACTATAGTTGGTTTCCCCTCCATAGGACGAAGAGTACCTGCAGCTCACCTTGGCTGTCTCGAAGATTGAAAGATCCTTGAGCCAACATAGGGTAACAATGGAACCCATCATTACCAACACAACCAATTATCAATGGATGGGGGAGCACCCCCAAGGACAAAAATGACCTGCCTCCTAATATGGACATGATCCCCTCTACTGTGTAACTTATGTTTTGTTTATGGTCGGATTATGCAAAGCCAATAGACCCAAGACGCTGATAAAGTTTTGGTTGTATATGATCATTTAGAGTTTGGGGCAATTTTGAACTCTAATTTAGGCTTTTTGGTTTCCCTATGATCCAAGAGCTGCTAGCTTGTAGCTGTTGCTAATAAAAAATTTGTTTTACATAGGATTGTAAATGGAGAATGGGAAAATGGATTAGGAATGCAATTAATTTTTTTATCGAACCAAGAAAGGTGTCTGGAAAAATACACTGCACTTTCATGACTGGAAATTGTCAACCTTCTAACTCAAGGTTGACAAAGACCTCATCGGATTGATCTTTCAAGACCTTACCTACAACCTTAGGTAAAACCTTTCATGGCCTTCTAAAGAAGGGTATGGCCTTATAGGATTAACCCTGCCTGTGTTAAGTGCTGGTCCTGACTGAGGAGTTACTAAGGGAGGCAGAAGTTAATTAAAAATAATTATTCCCGTTACTAATTTCTGTTATTAGAAATTACAAGCAAGATAATTTCTCCCTATTGCATTTTCATTAGTATGCAATATGCTACCTAGTACCTACTGACAAGAGCCACATAGTGTTGCTTCAAAGATATCGAGAGAGTAACAAGCAACATTATCACTACACCTTGAAATTAACAGTAAACTACTACTGCCTAGTTATCAATATCCACCTCCCATAGGGAATTTTGCACCTGCAAACAATAGCATTTTGTTGCAAAAGCTCTCAGAATGTAGGATATCACATTGTCGAGCTAGTCCAGCTAGTCCAAACCTTGTAAGTAATGGAAAATCTAATGATTAGTCCAGACTCCAAACTACCAAGTTACAAGAAGTATCCTTAAAATTTAAGAATAAAACATGACTTCATACCAAATTAGATCTATATGACAATATTCCACTATCCATGCAATATATACAATACAAACATATTAAACACTGATTTCACTTAAATATGTGAAATGACTCTTTGATACCTTGACAGATCTCCAAATATGAAAAAAAGTGGTCATAAATAATGTACATGTAAGACATAAGTAACACCAAAAATATGCCAAGCACCTAAACAACTGTCCTTTGTATGAGTGACCATATGTTCAAAATTTTGCATCACTCATTACAAAACTATGAACCGGCTACTGCTGCATTATTCTACATGAAAAAGGGGAAGGTCTTGATCTTAGTAGGTGGCTTGCGGCAATCAGTTCGAGCCCAGCCAATCTGGTTCTTCTCATTGTCGTAAATAATCAGGTGTCCTTGCAAAGAGATGTCTGCAATAAAAACATTGTAAATTCATAAAAGATATAGGCATTGACCATTCTATGGTTAAGTATGGTAAAAGTTCGAGACAGTTTTGACTATCACTATTCTGACAAAATAAGTATTATTGTAAATAAACATAACGAACTCAGGATCCAGCCTCAAATTTATCGATATCACTTGTATGTTGTAAAGTCTACATCACTGATGAGAAAAGATGAGAAAACTTGAAAAATAAATATCTCCAAAGTAATTCGGAGATTCATTATGGCATTTCATTTACCTCCAATTATATTTGTGGCACCGTTATTCACTTCACTGCCATCAAGGATTCCCAGACAAACATTACCTTTAGACTGATAAAAGAAGAAAATAACTGCAAGTATTAGAAGTTTTAAAAATATACCTTTGCATAGCAAGCTTCCAGCTTTGGATGCAAAGAAAGTATTCTAGCTAAAGGAAGTATATGTGATATTCATTAAGATTGATGCATGCTTACACTGGCGATCAAGTAACCTTCTGGGTGAATGTTAAACTGTCTGGTCTTAATACCCCATGAATTGCCCCAAAAATCCAGGGTTAATGGTTTGAAAAAATGTCTCACATCTGCTACAGACCTATTACATTATAAATGGAATCAGCTTGCATTGAGTTGTAGATGGATTGCCTTGCCAAAAAAGCAAAGTGAAAATTTCAGGAACTTCCATTTTTACCTAGATAAGATAAAAATTATATTTTCTATAACTCCAACTTTAATACCTGATCGGATGTTTGGCCCGCCAACAAAGTGGTAAAGTTGAATCTGACAAATCCTGTTCTAACCCTCTTTCAAAAAGGTCCTCTTTAACCTGTTCAGACTCGCATTATAAGATAAGAATTTTTCAAGCAAGGACAGGCTAAGCCCATTCTCAATGCATCAAGTTCTCTGAAGTAGCAATACTCACTGCTGAGACAAATGCGGTGTAAGCTTTTTGTGTGAGATATGTAAAGGAGCTGCCACTATCAAAAACCACCCCTCCTAGGTTGTTTTTAAGGTCATTAGCAACAAGCCGTCTGTTTCCAAGTTTCATATTTGCAGGGCCCAGGTGATATAATTTCCTGATAGAAGTTAGAAAAGACCAAGAGACTTAATTAAAAAAGTTTCTCACCTACTTAATTAAAATAAATAACAGAGCTATGAGATTAGTTGACTTACATTGCAGGCTTGCGAATCATGGGAACCCATGTCATTCCCCACACAGGTACAAGATCATTGCCAAAGAACATATATCCCCCACCTCTTCCATCTCTTTCATCTCCAGCAATGCAATGACCAATCACATTCTTAGTCAGACCTTGATTTGCTAATTGTGATGGCAGACTAACTTGAGCACTGCTAAGGCCCAACACTCCATCTGTAACTGCAGGTGAATTTGCAAGAGAACCCTGCTGGTCATATGCGCACCTGTGCCAAAATAAGCAGCCACATATTTATCATCAGGAGATCATCCATTGCTGAGATATTACAAAAACATCACTTTAGTCTGAAAAGAATATAAGAAATTCATAGGCCTAGGGCATACCCAAACATGAAATTTGTTCGAACAATAGAGCCATTTGTCAGTAACACTCTAATACTGTCCCTTGCAAGAACTCCCATAGAGGATCCTTGATCAGCATACTCTATCTCATAATCACACTGTTCAGAGGTACTGGTGCATTCATAGCTAAGACCTGCTTGCACATTCACACACATCGAGTGGATGCAAGATACAAGTTGGCTTTTCTTGGGTTTGTACAGAGGGTGTGGTCCCTGGAAAAAAAACCCTACTTAGTAATATGTGCAAAAGGGGGACAGCAATAAAATACTCATAAGCAAGAAAATGCAAGAGGGCACTGCCGCAACTGTAACCATTGTATACTATATATATTATATATATAAGAACAAAAATTGGTAGATGGGGGAGTATTTATAATAATAATAATAAAAGAGTTAGAAGAGCAATTTACAATTACAAGGCAAGTTAAGTGCAGTAGTATGTGAGTTGTACACAGTACAAGTGTCTCTTAAAATAGAAGTTACAAATACAAATGTGATACATTGCTTATTTTTCACCTACTATAACTCTCGCTTCTTAGTATGCAGCAATCCTTACAACCAAAAGATGATCTTTATTTGTTACAAGTTTCAAACTAGAATGCTACAACTCAAACCCAGATCCTCTCTAAAATACAGGCATTTTCCATCATCTAAATTTCATATGCCACCACCTGGTCTGCTTTGAAGTGGAAGCCTCCCCAGGTTTGAATACAGCTTAGTCATAAGAATTCAGAAAGGTGGAAGAACTGAAGAGGCAAGATGCTTCTAAACATGTGTGTTCCCAATGCCCATTATAACTTAAATCTATAGCTCAAGGCATGCCACTAAATCACATAAATAATCAAAAAATCTACAGTAGAACTCCAAATCATAAACCCAGGAATTTCACCTTGGCACAACTTCTGCAAGGAGCATCACACTGGATCCAAGTCAAATCACTCCCCGTGTCGACATCAAGGTGATAGGGCTTTGGTGGGTTCCCAATGAGCATTGACACATAATAAAGTCTGCAAAATTTGAAATTCTTTAAATCCAGTCAGGTTCAGCAAGATTGAAAACAGAAATGCTATAACAAAGTTGAAAACCTGGCAATGGTTCTTGCAACAAAAAATTATTTATGAGTTTCACAACCTATTTGTATCTTTGTTTGGAGATTGAAACATTCAAAAGTATTTATACAATGATTGCTTGGAAACAATCACACTCAGACAGAAGCAAGTATTTGTCTGTACAAACTACATTAGTAAACTGTGTCCATGCAGCAACATTTTGGGATGGGAAAGGGATGTTTGTGTTACAACTTACAACCCAAGCTAATGTAAGGTGAATAAAATAAGTTGCAGATGTCCAAGTGGCTAACGTGGCATTTACACTAATTAATGAAAGATTTGATAAAAGTAAAGGGACATTCATTACTCTTACAAGACACCCCTCACAGGGCCATTAACGTCCTAGTTGTCTGTCCCCTAAAGAGGACAGCAGGTACCACCTTGCCCTGTCAAGTGATTTTGGTACTATATGAAGATCAGTGGCCTGTGCCTTCATGTTCGCTAGGCTTACATTTACCAATTCAAACTTCACACATTAAACGTATAACAGTTACCTAACATGACAAAGTTCTCGTTGTCACCATACAACCCATCAAATGACAAGTATACACCACTTACAAACACCTTTGGCACAGTGCTGTTGACTCCAGTTAAATCATGCCTCAATTCTGACATAAGTTCATGCTAAACGGTCATAGCTTATAACACCGAAAGGTAGTCATTACAATACAGAATATATAAACACTGCAGACTATAATGTGCAATATGATAGGGGTGTGGTTTAGCTTTAGCCTTTAAAAAGATAATTTTTCATTTTTTGCATGGTTTTAGTTTTTCATGGGTGTTTTAACTGAGTCTCATAGAATAGGAGTACACAGAACTTGTCCATAAAATTGTTGTTAAAGTTTTAGAGTTAGGATAGTTTTTAACATAAGAAATAAACTTTAATGCATGAACAGAAATATAAAACAAGATTCAGAATAGTACTGCTCCAATCAATTTAAACTACAATAAAATCACACGTATTTTTCATCTCCTTCAACTTTAACACTCCATTGGTCACAGCGTAAAAGTTGGTCCTCAAGATTCATCAAATGCTATGTACAGTAACAAAATGATAAAATAATGTACAGGAGATATCAGCAGTAAAGAATCATAACCAATATTTTTGAATCAGCCTTATACTCAGATACATTTAGGTTTGATCTTGTCACCGAAGGGACAAGTCAACTGGGTAGACAAATGACGTACCTTGAGAGAGAGAGGGTTAAAGCAGAAGGATACAGACCTCAGAATCTTAGTCAACAGGAAGAGAAACTTCAATCAATTACTCAGGCTTTGCAGCAAATACACAGAGAGACACAGTCAAGCTAAAGACACACAGTCACGCAGCACAAGAGACACTCAGTCATACTGGGCAGAGACACACAGTCATGCTACACAAGAGACACCCAGTCATACATGGCAGAGACACACAGTCATGCTGCACAAGAGACACTCAGCCATGCTGCAGGGACGCTGAAGCTGAGTATGGACAGACACGGTCACGCTGAACGGGATCACACTGAGCGAGGAAGATATATCACGCTGAAGGGAAAGTCAAACTGAGCAGTGAAACACACAAACACGGTGAAGGTGGAGGTTACAGTCATGCTGCTGGTGAAGGTTACAGTAACGCAGGAGATCACGCTTGGCTCACACTGGAGCCCACACAGTCACGTGGAAGATCACACTGGAGCTCACACAGTCACGTGGAAGAGGATAGACACACGGTCAAGTGAGGAGCTGCAGATGCTGCGCGGAGGGTTCTCGTGGAGCAGCAGAGAAAACACATGGAGCAGCAGAGAAATCATGTGGAGCACTGACAGCCACGATCTAGAGCCACAGTCACGCTGCAAGTGGTCATGCGGTGCAGTGATACAGCCACGGGATGGACAAGTCCAATGGGGCAGAGATAGCAGAGATGGAAGCCACGCGGAACAGAGATAAAAACCAGATAAGTGAGATACCATTTGTTGATGATCTTATTGAAGGATAACCTATCATTTTTATAAGGTTAGGAGTGTTATAAAATACAAATGGGTTGACTTAGAAAAAGGTATATAAAATAAACTTATAAAGAGGTCCAAGATAAAAATCGTAATAGTCCAATGGTCTTAGAATAAACAATAAATGGTCCAATAAAACTATAAAGTAAATAAATGGTCCAATGGTTATAAAACCATAAAGTAAATGGTCCAATGGTTTTATAATAAGACCATAAACAATTCCGATGGTCTTATAATAAAACCATAAGGTAAGAGTCATCATAACAAAGTTACACACACAATAAGAGTGCTAGGACCAAGTAAGATAAAGGACCATGAGTCAACCAAAGGGGTTACAAGAAGACAACGCACATACCCACCAGAATACCCTAGAGACATATAGGGGCCCTAACCACATGTTAGGGACTTTTCCATGGCATCAACCTGCTTGGTCCCAGACCAAGAACCCCAGGAGACTATTGGGGGCCCTAGGGTACCTTCAAGGATCTTACTCTGCCCTAGTTAAACTGACTAGGGTACCATCCTACCTGAGAATGGGTCTCGCAGCTGAAAACATCTTGGTAACTGACCAGGTCCTCCATTCTCCCGGAGAATGGCTCTCGATGCTGCTCTATCTTTAACAATTGTGTATGTCCATCATCCTAAGCATACCATAACAAGACCATTCATCCAAATACCATCACTAAATGGTCAGATTCATCATATATCTTTCTCATACCTGTACTGAGATCAATTACGAAGACCTAGTTTACAGCAGAACTCCAATAGAAGTGTATGTGTGCTCACAGCTGAAATACTAATAAGCAATGAACACACTCAAAAACAAGAAGACAATATCACAAGCAAAAGATAAGTGTTTGCCATCAATACAATCTGTTCACTCTATGTTGTATAATATGTATAAACTATAAAGTATAAAGACTACTAAAATTGGTACTCTACATACACAACTGATATGCAGTGCTTTTACACTAGGCTTTTCCAAACAAAGCTCATCCATAAATGGAAAACTTGGGTGAGAAAATAATGCTACAAGAGGAAAAGCTATCTACAAAATAAGATTACAGTCACTTTCTATATTTTGAAATGTGCACATGTTTGACAGCCTATGTGTCCTCATCATTGTAGGATTGTATTGTCTTGCAGTCTCTATCAAATTTCAATGCCCTATCACTATTGTTGTCTTACTACTCCAGTGTTATCAGTAGAACCTAGCATGAGTTGAACTCCTACATCTAGTGTAAGAGAGGTTTAATGCCTAACATAGCAATAATAATATAGTACAATCCAGGCCAATTTTTATTGTCTCAGAGTCTCTATTAATGCCCTATTACTATTATCTGCCTTACTATTCTAGTGGTGTAACTACAACCCAGAGGCTAGCATTAGTTTAACTCCAAGATATTTTGACTAAATCTAGTGCAAGAGAGGCTCAATCCCCAACTTAAGAATAATAATAAAGTAGTACAATCCAGGCCTTTGAGTCAAGAGGGATGGCTGCCCTATGGATATAAAATAAGATGGAAAATTTTGTAAGATGTCTAAAAGCCCTTGAGAGATGGCAAAAGTAATAATACATGCATCATCAGTGTAGAAGAAGATTCTATATGTACAATGAAAACTTTATCAAGGCTTTCCAAGTTTCCTTAATGTTTATGCAATCAAATTCATAGTATACTGTATAACCAGCACCTGTGTTTCTAGATTTCTCAATTTTAGCTCTCCATGTCATTTTACTCGTTCAAATAGACGGCTTGTATTTTTAATTTGACCAGTGTAATAAATTCTAATACATTTTGGATCATACAAACATTAATGAAAGGTCGGGTTCATTACAGAAAGGAAAATCCTTGGTTGAAACTTGAAACATTGCACTTAGGATAAAGTCTTTGCAAGTAAAATACCTATGATGTACAATGTAAACTTTATCAACGCTTTCCAAGTTTCCTTAATGTTTACGCAATCAAATTCATGGTATGCTGTATAACCAGCACCTGTGTTTCTAGATTTCTCAATTTTACCTCTCCAAGTCATTTTACTCATTCAAAAAAAACAGCTTGTATTTTAATTTTTCCAGTGATGAATTCTAATGCATTTTGGATCATACAAACATTAATGAAAGGTCAGGTTCATTACAGAAAGGAAAAACCTTTGTTGAAAGTTGAAACATTGCGCTTAGGATAAAGTCTTTGCAAGTAAAATACCTATGATCCCTTCAAACTTTTTAAAATTAGTAATTACTAATAACAAATTAAGTACAAGCTAGACCCCAAGTTGAGTCATTCTCACCAATTGAGAACAAATTCATTTATGTAGAGGGCACAAGATTTTGTTATAGAGCTACTACACAAGAAACTACAGTTTATCACAGTGATGCGACATTAGATTAACCATCTGATTCTGACACATGGCCCTTTACATTTTTGCCCTTCTCGTGTATTTTTAATTTTCATGTGTTAGGAAATTGATGTTGACTAGATTGTCATTGATGCCAACTGGTGTGTGTCAGTGTGTCTTGGTGCCCCTAAGGGTTAAGAAAGTTTTAGTGTATAAAGAGACCTTTTGACCTTGTCCAAGCCCAAGTCTGAAGCCCTTGGACCCCTTGGGACAATGGCAAAAGCCCTGTACACCCTGTAGAATGCTTAAGTACCCCTAAGTTGTCTTATTGTTCCCCATTTGTCTTATGATACCCTAGGAGAAGCCTAGGCACCCCACACCTTGATGGTTATGTGCCTTCACTTATGGTAATTTTTTTTGACCTAACAAGCTACCCTAAAAACCCTTACCCTTAAGCCTACATTCTAATCTACATGCCTTGGCCTTAAAACACTAATGATGCCCTCTTAACCCATGCCTTTTACAGAAAGCCCTTATTTGATGACCCCTTGATGAGTAGCGAACACCCTTACATTTGGTAGCTAAGAGAACACACCCATACATTTGTTAACCCTAAAAACAAAGTGTGTAACAAGTAAAGGAATTAAAATATTAACTAATGCTTAAATGATTGAATGTTTTTAATAATTAATTAATACTTGAGAAGCTGACTAACATTACCCTTCTACCCCATCGTTGAACCCTTGAAGTGGAAACATGTTAAAACAATTTTATATTTAATAAATAAACCCCTCACCAAGCCGCTCCCCATTAAGTGACCTAAGTTAAAACTTTTTCTAATTAATAAAATTACTTAGACTACCCTACAAGTCGGCCCTAAAATCTTTCTCTTTCACTCCTATAAATACACCAACACTTTATCATAATCAAAGGCAATGACTTAGCATTTGGACTGAGGTAGAAATTCGCAGGCAGCAGAGAGATATCCACAGTGGCAGCAAACCCGAATTTCACAGAGACATTTTTTTTAAACAGCAGACTTTCTTGGGGTTAAACAACAAACAAGTTCGAGTTTCTTACAGCGATAATTTTTTTTTGGCCTCCCTCCATTGCAAAGTCTGAGGTTTAACCTTCTCCAAACAGCCCGAATTTGCTGCAGCATACAATCATTTACACAGAGTTTTTTAAAGAGTATACTGTCCAAGAAGAAGTCAAGCACAGACCCGAGTGTTGGAAGAAAGTTTGACTGAGTTCTTCTCTAAGCTAGGTGGCAGCAGACCATAACAGAACTGAGTCTGAATTTGCATACACAATCTGAATTTTTTAGATGATTGTACAGCTGCCTTCTTTACCTAGGATCATCTACTGCACAAGAATCTTTGCAGCAGTAAAGACATTTTTTTTTGAAGAAAGTGACAGCCTGAGTGTTGGAGTAGGGCCCCGCAGCTACAGGAGAAGCTGCCATTTTGGCGAATAGACAGTTTTGGCAAAGATATAAGAGATAAGGTAAAGATACGACGTCGTAGCATGTTTCTAGTTGCAGATCAGAGCCGAAAACTGTGACTATCGGGACAGAGAAGTCAAAGAAGACGACAGTACCTGAGCGGCCGAGAAGAGAGAGCTCACCCACTGCACTAAAGGAGCGACCGAGAAGAGAGAGCTCACCCACTGCATTCAGGGCAGCGTCGGAAGAAAGGAGGGCTCAGCTACCCTCATAAAGGAAAAGGGGCAACGAGGCCAAGGTATTGACGACGAAGGACAGAAAAGGAAGCGGCGCCCAGTACCCACGATCAACGCCGGGAAGCGTGGAAGACTGCAGAGAGCTGTGGTGTGACGGAAAGCAGCAGTTCGAGTACAGATAGATCGACTGTCATAGTTAGGGTTTTTGGGTTACTGTTGGGACAGGCCCACAGTGTTGTAAAGGCGAGACCTTCGGGCCGCCTATAAAGGGATGAAAACTGTATTGTAAAAGGTTAGCTAGTCGGATAAACTGTAGCTATTCAGACAGTTAGCCAGTCTCAGAGTCCAGTAGTCTGTTAGCTCACAGTTATTTTGTATTGTAATAGAGTCGAGCTCTGGTTCTGCTATTCAGTCCATAGTTACCTTAGTGTAACCAGTAGCCGATTCCAGGAGTATGTATGTAACAATCCGCACGGATTGAGAGAGAGAGAGAGAGAATATTGTAAGAAGGCAATATAGAGAAAGAGAAGAGATCTAGGAGAGAAGGGCTCCCGGCAGTGAGTGCGGAGTTACCCAGAAGATCTCTAGCTGCACAATAGGTTGCAGCAGAACTGTGTACTCTCTCAAGATCTAATAAACACAGTTCTGTGGACGTAGCTTCTACCCTGGAAGTGAACCACGTAAAACCAGTGTGTTATGTGATTATTTCATGTGATTGTGCTTTACTTAGTTGATATCTGTCATCTGTTACATGAATGTTGTATCTCAGTTAGTAAATGTCTGTATGTCCTCATTCAGTTACAGCATTATTGAAGGTTAAAGGTGGATTTACATGTATCAAGCATCTGCATATGAGTTTATCAGCGCTTGCTTCACACCGTACTAAGTCATTCTGTTAAAGTGTTTCCAGTATACTTATTCAGTAAGTTAAGTATAGCGGTGTGAGTGTGTTGAACTGTGGAAGTTCAAGTCAGAGTGTTTACTATCTTGTTGAAAGTTAGCCAAGTCATTTCACCCAGTGAGATAGCCTTTGGACCGTGAGGGTCGCAGTGGGTCGTACTATAGAAGATATCGCGTTAACAGTAGGCGATATCGCACCTTCAGAGGAGCTGCGGTGTGAGATATCGCCGAGCGTGGGTTAAGCGGAAGGGAGAGTTGCGCACCGCCCGAGTCGCTACGATGCGATAGGAGTCCTTCCCGTTCAGAACCCGCGAGTAAGAGAGAACCGCACGTCGCAAAGGGATCTCGCTGGCTAGGAGAAGCCGCAAGACCCCAGGATGCTACAGAACCTGGTTGAGGACACCTGAGTCTTCGGCCAACCCATAAGATCACTTCGGGTGAGACTTCAGGCCGTTTTGCGGTCTGTCGCCGAAAGGGCCAGTGAACTAGGGGTATTGTTGGTATATGTATATTAGTAAACCCGGGTTTGCCCAGATAGCCAACAAATGGTTCCGTTGCCGGCTTTGAACACATTACAGAGCTAATGTTCTGTTGGCATCCTACTAGAGACGAACTCAACCAGTGGCTTGCATCTAAGGAGAAAGAGTTTGCAAAACAAGAGAACAAGAATCCTAGACTGAGTATAGAGGACTGGTTACAAAAACATATCTACACAGACCTGCATACGATATTTTTTGCGACCTATGGAAATGAGCTGTACGACTGGTTGTCAAAGCTGACTGATCAGAATATATTCAGAAAGAAAAGAAACATCGTGTGGACACCGGAGCTGATTCACACCGTGAAGAGCATAGACAATCTCATTACACGAGCAGTCGACTTCTAGCTTGTGAGTGTGCTAGAAGGCTTTGTTACAGAGTTTGCAGTTGAACAGACAAAAAGCTTCAGCGAGGCTGAGCGGTACTTCTTCAAAGGATATCGCGGTAAGTACCTAAAATCTTTAAACTTGTCCATTAAGATGTTATTATATGAAAAATGAGTAATGGATATAGTTTCAGACCAGTAAGCTAAGAAAGTGTGATGTCACAAGAGTCTGAGAGTGATTTTGATGATATTGGATGTACACGTAGTGGCAAGAAATATAAAGTAGATTTCAGCTCTTCCATATTTGAAAACAGTTCAGATAATACTAAACAGCAGAGTCATAGTAATACAGAAAGAACAGAAGGGGGTATCCCTTACCACCCTTATACCCCACAGAAAACAACCGGGACTCGGAACAATCCCGTAGGAACTCCATCTAGTAGTTCACCCACAGCACATACTACCACTACATCACCTATATCTACACCGCTAAGTGGTAGTAACACAGCAAATCAGCATCCACCACGTAGAAATAGAATGGGGGATGACATGAAGTTACCTACCTTTAAGGGTACAGGGGCAGAAGACCCAGAGCAGCACTGGTTTCTATGTGAAGCCGTGTGGACCATTAAAGCAATCCACGATGATAATATTAAACTTGTACAGTTGGTCACCACACTTAGGGAACGAGCCTTAACATGGTATATGAAGTATACCTCAACGATACCCAGAACACTTATACAGGTCCGGACTGCCATGATTAAAGAATTTAAGAAGCCCAAGTCCGAATCG
>LPNX010624281.1:466415-501643 GCA_001517045.1 Pseudotsuga menziesii
GGATTCAGAGGACGAGGCCGTGGAGAAGGCTTTGGTCGTGGCCGTGGACCGATTACTTGTTACAACTGTGGAGTTGTAGGACATTATGCTAGGGACTGTCAGAGCCCTACTACGACATGTAATTATTGCAAATCTTACGATCACTCTATAGAAGAATGTCCTACCTTGATAGCCAAGATCAGGGAACCTAAGCCAGCGGTACACCAGAACATTCAGCTTATCGCTGCTGAGCAGAAAGAGCCAGAACCAAGAGTCAACATTGTGACTCGCAGCAGTGCTTCCACTAGTGGGACATCGCAGGATACTGAAAAGAACACAGGACCGGAGTGGGTGCGCAAAGCTACTAATAAATTAACACCACTCGACCTGCAGAAGAATAAAGAAACATTTCAGGAAGCTAAAACTTTCTTTAATGAACCTATACAATCAGGACCCCAGGTACAGCCGTCTAGGGGCGTACCACAGCAAACACCTTGTGGCCTTAGTCCTGTGGAGACATCGCAGGCTACCACATCAGGAAGATGCGATGAGGATGAGTCGACAGGAAGCGTACAATCCTTCCTGCGGAGTTGCTTGAAACTCGTAAGAAATGAGAAAGCTATCAGAGAGCTTCAGTGCATCATAGATCAGTATCCGCCATCTTCTTCCGTGAGCAGTGCGCAGCGTGCTGTTCATAATATTATGGGCCATACAAGAACAGGAAGAGAGATGCGACTCACAGCACAAGTTGGAGAATCTGAAATGGATGAGGTAATCCTAGACTTAGGATCAGAGGTAAATGTTCTGACTAAGCAGACATGGGAACAGATGGGTAGCCCCAAGTTAACCAGATCGCCTATCCATCTACGACTAGCCAATCAACAGAGGGTATCACCACTGGGTCGATTACCACAAGTGCCAGTTGACATTGACGGAGTTCGCAGTTTTGCAGACTTTGAAGTTATAGAAATCATTGGCGATAGTAGACCGTATCCAGCTCTACTAGGTATTGATTGGGCAATCGATAACATGGCTGTTGTCGATTTAAAGAAAAGACAAATGACCTTTGAGGATACACAGATCCGGGTCATCGCACCGTTGGATCCTTTTCAGGGTCCTAGATATATTGAACCTATCCAAGCAGAGGATGAGGCGCGTAATATGGAGAGCCTCTATCAGATGACTGCCAATCAGAGCGACTACATCAACCCAACCGCAGAAGGAAATATCAGTTGGCGATGCGACAGCTCATGCGCATCGGATTCGGATGTTGGTCTAGAGAACTGGCAGAACAAACTTTATGAAGTCTCAGCTCGCAGATGTGCATATCTGACTAAATCACCGCAATGGATCGGAGCAGAGCTTAAGGATATTCCGTCGTTTGATGGCTTAGCGGATGTCAATGACTTTTTATACTAGTTTGAACAAGAAATTCCTCAAGAGCAGAGGATGTCAGTGATTGACCTTGCAGTAAGAGCCACACCTGCAAGATGGTGGCATGCACACAAGCAACATATCGCGTCATGGGACGACTTCAAGAGATTGACGGTGATCAGGTTTTCCAATGACAAAGAGTGTCTACAGAAGAAATATACAGGAGAAAGTGACCCCAGGTCACACATTCAGAGTTGTGAACAGAATTGGTCGGACATTCCCGAGGATGAATGGGTTCACCGATTCATTCACACTTTAGACCAAATTCCAAAGAATTGGTACACTGAAACAGAGTTGCGCAGAGGAACAACTACATGGCCACTTATGATAGACAGCTTTGAACTCACTTTCGCTTTTGAATCTAAGTACCCAAGCATTAATCAGGCTTTAGACGTTATAAAGATTAAGATCTTTGAGGACTGTACCCTATCAGTACATACTCAACCCGAGTGGGCCATCCAGTTAGAAGATGCACTCGAGTGCTATAACTTTGCATCAGAACCAGAGGAGGAGGATGATGATCCTCGCAACATCAACATCCCGGAGTGAGAGGGCACTCGCGATGTTGATGGACCGAAGCTAGAGACTCTAGATATCACCGAGCCTATCAAGATTAAGAAGATCAACATTGGCACAGACAAAGAACCAAAGCTTGCATCCATTGGAGACTATTGGAACGATGAAACGGTAGGACACATTGCAGATCTGTTACATGACTACCAGGACTTATTCCCCACTAAGTTCACAGAAATGAAGGGAATAGTTGGAGGCTTGGGAGTAATGAGGATACCATTGAAAGAGGATGCTAGACCAGTTAGGCAGCATCCATACAGATTAAATCCTCGGCATAAAGAAAAAGTTAAGGATGAGATCGATAAGATGCTAGCAGCAGGCATCATTGAGCCAGTGGAAGAAAGCGAATGGGTTAGTCCCATGGTCGTGCAAGAGAAGAAAACCAAAGGAGAAATCAGAATCTGTGTCGATTTGCGCAAACTCAACGATGCATCACTTCATGACCCATTTCTGACACCTTTTACTGATGAAGTTGTAGACAATGTGGGAGGACAGGTCTACTCCTTCACCGATGGCTTTTCGGGCTATCACCAGATCAGAATCCATCCAGAAGATCGATCTAAGACCACTTTTGCGACAGAATGGGGCTCATTCCAATATACGGTAATGCCCTTTGGTCTTAAAAATGCACCAGCTATCTTTTCAAGAGTAGTAGTTGCTGTATTTAAAGAGTACATCCATAAATTCCTAGAGGTTTATTTTGATGATTGGACTGTATTTGGATTAATCGACAAACGTATAGGTGATTTAAGACTGATGTTAGAAAAATGTAGGCAATACCAGATTTCTCTAAACTTGAAAAAATGTATATTCTGTGCGCCATTTGGTATTTTGTTGGGTCACATTGTCTGTAGACAAGGCTTGATGGTAGATCCTGCAAAGATTGCCATCATCGTAAATCTTCCAACACCCAACTCAGTCAAGCAGTTGAGGACAGTGCTCGGTCATACCGGGTACTATAGAAAATTTATCAAAGGTTATGCAAAGATCACAGCACCTATGGAAAAGCTGTTAAAAAAAGATGTAAAATTCCTATGGAATGAGGAATGCCAGCAAAGTCTAGACACCCTTAAAGAGAAGATGGTTACAGCACCCATCTTAGTATTCCCAGACTGGACCAAGCCATTTCATGTACATGTGGATGCATCTAGCATCGCACTGGGGATCGTCTTAACACAGCCAGGAGAAGGAGGTATCGATCACCCTATCGCATACTCAAGCAGAAAACTATCCACCGCAGAAAAGAACTACACCACTACAGAAAGAGAAGGATTAGCCATGGTGTATGCTCTACAGAAATTTAGGCACTACCTGTTGGGTGCCTCATTCAAGATGTTCACTGACCACTCCGCTTTGAAGTACTTGGTCAATAAGCCAGTGTTAGGGGGACGAATCTGCAGATGGTTACTCCTATTTCAGGAGTATGATTTTGAAATTATTGTCAAACCAGGGAGATTAAATGCCGGACCAGATCATCTGTCGCAGATAGACTCAGGAGAAGAGCCAAGTAACCTAGAGGACAACTTGCCCGATGCGCAGTTGTTTTCTATTCAGATCGCAGACGAGTACTATGCTGATATTATTCACTTTCTCACTACAGGATGGGCACCTGTTGAGTTTACCAAGCAGCAAAAGAAACAGCTAGCTGTCAAAGCAGCAGACTTCACTTTGATTGCAGGACAATTATATAAGTTAGGGCCAGACGAAGTCCTGCGCAGATGCGTCATGCCGCACGAGAAAGAGGCCATTATCAGAAAAGCACATTCCGGTACCGCAGGAGGTCATTTCGCAGGAAAGCCGACTGCACAGAAAATCCTGACCGCAGGATTATGGTGGCCTACTTTGCATAAGGATACTAAGGAATTTTGCAGATGCTGCGATATCTGCCAGAGGGTAGGAAAACCTTCGCGAAGAGATGAAATGCCGCTGCGACCACAGATTACGCTGCGGGCATTTGACAAGTGGGCTATAGATTTTGTGGGTCCTATCAACCCGCCAGGAAAACAAACTGGTGCAAGATACATCATCACAGGAACAGAATACCTCACCAGATGGGCAGAGGCTAAAGCAGTAAGAAATTGTGATGCTGCTACAGCTGCACAGTTCCTCTTTGAGAACATCATCAGTAGATTTGGATGTCTAGTAATTTTGATGAGCGATCAAGGCACCCATTTCTTGAACCACACTATTGAGGCCTTGACAGAGGAATTCCAGATACAGCACCATAAGAGCACTCCCTACCACCCACAAGCTAATGGTACGGTGGAGGCCTTTAACAAGATATTAGAAAACGCTCTTACTAAGATCTGCAACAGCCAAAGAAACGATTGGGACCTCAGGGTTAATGCTGTGTTATGGGCTTATAGGACTACATGCAAGAAACTTACAAAGACTTCGCAGGAAGCCAAGGAGAAAGTACAGCAGGAGAAGCCCGCTGTTAGTGGCTCGAGGACGAGCCACAAGTAAGTGTTAGGGGTCTGTTGGAGTAGGGTCCCGCAGCTACTGGAGAAGCTGCCATTTTGGCGGATAGACAGTTTTGGCGAAGATATAAGAGATAAGGTAAAGATACGACGCCGTAGCATGTTTCTAGCTGTAGAACAGAGCCAGAAAATGTGACTATCAGAACAGAGAAGTCAAAGAAGATGACAGTACCTCAGCGGCCGAGAGGAGAGAGCTCACCCACTGCACTAAAGGCAGCGATCGAGAAGAGAGAGTTCACCCACTGCATTCAAGGCAGCGACGGAAGACAGGAGGGCTCAACTACCCTCATAAAGGAAAAAGGGCAACGAGGCCAAGTATTGAAGACGAAGGACATAAAGGGGAAGCGACGCCCAGTACCCATGGTCAGCGCTGGGAAGCATGGAAGACTATAGAGAGCAGTGGTGTGATGGAAAGCAGCTACTCCAAGTACACATAAGCTGACTGTCACTAGTTAGGGTTTTTGGGTTACTGTTGGGACAGGCCCACAATGTTGCAATGGCGAGACCTTCGGGTCGCCTATAAAGGGATGAAAACAGTATTGTAAAAGGTTAGCATGTCGGATAACCTGTAGTCAGTTAGCCATTGGGTCTTTTAGCTAGTCAGACAATTAGAGAGTCAGTTGATTTGTTAGCTCATAGACGCTCATGCGTTGGTTCTGTATTCAGTCTGTGGTATCTTACTGTAACTAGCAGCTGGCTCGTAGAAGCATGTATGTAAGACTCAACAAGGATTGACAGAGAGAGAGAGAGAGAATATTGTAAGAAGGAAATATAGAGAAAGATAAGAGATCTAGGAGAGAAGGGCTCCCGGCAATGAGTGCGAAGTTACCCAGAAGATCTCTAGCTGCACAACAGGTTGCGGCAGAACTGTGTACTCTCTCAAGATATAATAAACACAGTTTTGTGGACGTAGCTTCTACCCTGGAAGTGAACCACGTAAAACCAGTGTGTTATGTGATTATTTCATGTGATTGTGCTTTACTTAGTGGATATCTGTTATCTGTTACATGAATGTTGTATATCAGTTAGTAAATGTCTATATGTCCTCATTCAGTTACAACATTATTGAAGGTTAAAGGTAGATTTACATGCACCAAGCGTCTGCATATGAGTTTATCAGTGCTTGTTTCACACAGTAATAAGTCATTCTGTTAAAAGTGTTTCCAGTATATGTATTCAAACAGTTAAGTATAGTTGAGGTAGAGTGTGTTGAACTATGGAAGTTCACGTCAGAGTGTTTACTATCTTGTGAAAGTTAGCCAAGTCATTCCCACCAGTGCGATAGCCTTCGGACCGTGAGGGTCGCAGTGGGCCGTACTATAGTAGATATCGCATTTACAGTAGGCAATATCGCACCGTCAGAGGAGTTACGATGTGAGATATCGTAGCTCGTGGGTTAAGCGGAAGCGAGAGTTGCGCATCACTAGAGTTGTTGCGATGCGATAGGAGTCCTTCTGCTGTCAGACCCCGTGAGTAAGAGAGACTGCGCGTCGTGGAGAGAGACCTCGCTGGCTGAGAAGAGCTGCGAGACCCCATGATGCTACAGAACCTGGTCGAAGACACTTGAGTATTTGGCCAAACCATTAGAATCACTTCGGGTGAGACTTTAGGCCGCTCCGCGGTCTGTCGCTGAAAGGGCCAGTGAGCTAGGGGTGTTGTTGGTACATTACAGTAAACCTGGGTTTGCCCAGATAAACCAACACTGATCTGTCATAAGTTGGTTTTGACTAGTAACCAAGTCTTTAATCATGTCTGTTACCTTTTCCATGGGATCTTTAGAGGCTCCCTTTTATTTTGATTCAAAGTATTTTCCCTTTTCTTCATTGTATGAAGTGTTTCCCCTAGTGTAACCTGGAATGTTGGATTTGCCTGAAGACTGCATATTCTTTTCTATTTTCTCGGCCAATTCCTGAGCAGTTTTTAGATCGGTCGGCTCTTTGTCCTTTAACTGGTACCTCAAATCACTAGTGAAAGCTTCGATGTAAGATATGAGGATGGAGGCATCCCTTGGCTTGATTTCTCTAGGGAGGTCCGCAACCACATGCCTGAACTTAGTATTAAATTCATGAATGGTTTCATTCTCCATCTTCTTTATGTTATGGAGGGCAGCAAGCAGATGTCTTGGTTCTTTATTTCCCCCCCATTTCTTCTTAAAACTCTCTAGGAACTCACTAAGAGTTTTATATGAATAATCATCTAGGTCGAAGTACCATTCTTCAGCATCATCTTCCAAGGATAAATCAAAGAGCATCATTTTGACATCATCATGGTCATGGGCAACATCATTGCAATAACTGACCAGGTGCTTTTCAAACTTTCGAAGGTGAGACTTGGTAGTGATGGAATTATTGCCCTGAAATATGGGGATCTTCTTGATAGCATCATTTGGAATGTCATGAGGACTACCTGATATCTGAGAAAAGTCAAGGGGTTTGAAAAATTCCGTCATTTCTTGAGATTAGTGAACATGACTCTCTACAAATATGTGATGGATATCTGAGAGGGATTGGTCTCCTAAATCTTCAAGGTTTCTATGAGAAGTATGCCTATTCAATCTTTCCCTAATAAACCCTTCAGGACCAGGGAGAGGATTGAATAATTGTCGGTGGTTTCTTCGGGTAGAAATTCTTGAAGGGATGTTAGACAGTGGAGTCACCAGATGGATCGAGTTTTAATTTTTATGTTTTTTTAAAGACTAGATCAATCAAAAGTTTTTATATTTTTAGTTGTTTAGAAAAAAGTTAAGCTAAGTCATACTCGGGAATAAAAATATTTATCCCCAGCAACGGTGCCAAAAAATGGTTCCGCCTTTCACACACCTGGGTCACGTGGCAGAAATCTTCAAGCCACTCGGTGTGTCCTTGGGGGTGAGTCTCGAGTCAAGGTTGTCACCTTGTTCTTGACTCCTCCATTTAGGATCAACTCCTAACGAAGCCAAGGGGGACATACCCTATTAAGTTACTAAGGATAATTACTTAGTATGGTGATGTTAAACTGAATGAGTTACTTAGGAGTTTGAAATTTAACTATAGACAATCAAAGATGACAAGATACACAAATGAACACATGAAAGCACAATGCTGAGACACAATATATATATAAAGAAAGAAAATAACCAGTGCCTTAGAATGGAGTCAAAAATAAAATCAATGTACTTGCATGTGCTCGGAGTGAATGTTTTGCAATTGCCTCTTGGTACATTTTAAGTTAAATTTGAGGTGTGAGTTGATTAAAATTAGGTGAAGGGGTGGACTCCAGATATACCCGAGAGTACTTGGAGTATGTCCAAAACTAAACCTTCATGGTTACCTGCAAGGAATATGTGGGCTGAATGGAGTCTCTGGGGATATTTTTCATAACACACCCGTTAGGGTGTGAGAGATATCGACTCCCCGAGGTCACTTTTCAGTAGTTCCCGCTTCCTTTGGGTATTTTGCCACCGTAAAGATTTGATCTAGGTGTTGGATTTTCACCTAATGGTTTATCAATTTGGGAGAGTGAGTCCTAATTATTCTAGTCACTCAAATGCTTTTGATACAGCTTGACTGATCGGATGAACTGCAGCCAAGTGCAGAGCATACACACCGGAGTCTTGTCAATTTTAGTAAATTTTTTAAAAAAGGTGTTCTTGTTAAAAAAAAACCCTCCAGGAACCTCTTTCGATCCAAGTGGATCTCAATCGGGGAATCAAGGAGGGGTTAATTTTATAATATTTGAAGGAACAAGTGATGAAAAGGAAAAAACATATACACAATTCTGGTTTTCTAATTAGTCCTACCACGAATCTCTTTTCCCTTTCGGGTCAATTGGGAAGTCGTGGGGTAAGTATTAAGATTACTTTGAAATATCAAATATGGAATATGAAATTGATAATGAATTAAAGTATACTACCTTGCATATTAGAGCTACTCTAGTTTGAAAAGGGATGAACAAAAAGTAAAAAAAATGACACCGACGCAAATCCCCCCAGGGGGGATGGGGAATGGGCTCGAAAGAGCCTATTCAAAAATTATTTTTATTAACAACGATTACAATATCAGAGAACTGATATAATTCCTCTTGATCCTTATACAGAGTGAAATCAAGAGCTTACAAAGTGCGAAAATTAAAGGTTTTAGTCAAATGGGAGACCCGTGGGGGGATTTGAACGCTCCTGAGGCCACTTTCGAACAGCAGCTTCCTTTATTTTCTGTCAAACCTGCTAAAAAAAAACAAGTATATTAGAATAAAATATTCCCAAAAGCACTTTGAAAGTACCTTTGGGTCAGCTTACTTTTAACCAAAAAAAACTAAGTTAAAACTAGTTAAAAAGGTAAAAAAGGAACCAAGGAAAGCAGGATTTCCTTGGGATCTTGGATTTCCTTTTGGGAAGCCAATAATATGTGCACTTTTATTTCAGAATATGAAATTTTAACGTACAACAAAGGAAACTACCTTAAAAGCAAGCTACAAATTTTCATTTAAATGCTTGCAAAAAGAGGGTAATTTCAGCTAGATCTCTTAAAATGTAGCTTTATATGCAACAAAAATGAGATATAGAATTAGGAAAGGACATTAATAACTAGATATATATGTAATTTTCTTAATGAGACATATCTGAGCAATAAGATTCCTTAATAGTAACCAGTTTGGAGAAAATTTAAGATTTTTAAAGGAGGAAAAGGAGAAGAGAAGTGCTTGTTGCTGAAGCAAATCTGCAAAGGAAACTTGGTAGTGAAGCACTGAGGGGCACAACCTTAGCAATATATATTGGAACACCAATGGAATCAAACCTGAACCATAGATCTTCCAATCATGGCAAACCTGTAAGCTACACAACAAATCCTGCAAACAAAACCATTAAATCTGAAGATACATATGAGAAGTAGATGATATAGCATGCAAATAATCTTATTTAGCATACAGGTATTAGCTCATTCAAACATATGCAGCAAAATAGAAGTAAGTAAGCTTACTTACAATGATCTATCCCTATGATTCCAATAACCATTTAGGTAGACAACAATTAAGTGCAGAAAATTGAAAAAATAGCAGTTTCACCTCAAATGCGGCATGATAATGATGATCCACACATGAAAGGTACTCCACAATTGAGCCTCCAAAGCTTCTCTTTATTTCAACAAATGATGATCAATGCACAATTACAATAGCAATCCCTTCAATCCAGCTCTAACTAGCTTGGAAGAGGGAGCCTCAGCCATGATATATACAAAAAATAGGACATCCAGCCCAGGGGGGCACAATTCCCAAGGAATCAGATCAAATCAGCAGATGGAGAGTCAATCAATGCAGATCTGAAGCTGAACTGAGCCTACTTGTCAACTGGGGGCTTGATTGAGCTGACACATCAACCCATAAACTGACACATCAGTCCACAGATCATCTAGGAGAGTCCACACGTGTGGAGGAGAGAGAGAGGGCGCAATTCCCCATGAAGAAAGCTGAAGATCAACTCTGGATCTGATTTGATCACCTCCTTCAGTCAAGGATTTGTCAGATCCAGTCAATCTGCTTCAGATCTGACTGATTTCAATCAAATCGGCTGAGAATCCACTGATTTATGATTTTGGATTTGCTCCATTATTCATCAATTTATTAATTAAAATAATCAATAATTGATTTTTGGGGCTTTCTGACCCAAGTGATGGAAAATCACTCAAAACTAGGAAATAGTGGGTCCATGGGTTTACATGGTGCTCTTAGCTTGAAAATGATCACCTACATGACTGAAATAGATTATTTGGCCCACTTTTATTACAAAATCAAATTTTCCAATTAAACTATTAAAAAATAACCTAAGTTTTGGAAAGATTAAATTTTAATAAAAAACACTGAAAAAACTAAAAAATTGAAAAATTGAAAAAACCTAGGGGGACTTAGACATGTTCATATGACTCGACCATGATGTCTAGCATGTTTATACATTGACACATAGACTCTAATAACCTCAATAGGCCTAAATGCCAAGCCAACACCCCAACTTTGGAGGTATGGAGTGAAAAACTCGGAAATTATCAGTCGTTTATTCAACAACCAATAATAACCAAGGGAAAAAACACCATGGGCTGATCAGATTGACAAATAAAGTCTAAGAGACTGAGTCTTTTACAGACACTATCATGCTAGAACATTTATTACAATTCCCCCATGGGGTATGAACATGTGATATAGTACAACAAAGCTTCCCAGAAACAAGACTGAAGGTTCTCTGAAGTCCAAACAAGTTATCCTTGTCCAGTTCACCAGGCTCACTTGATAAAAAAAAACCACTAAGTACAACTTAGGTGGTAACACTCCCAACCTTTTTCTGAAATCCTCAACCTTCTTTGACCTGCAACCATCAATTAAACATTCTACAAACAAATTCCACACTGTAACCTGTAACCTGTCACCCATCGATCTTCTGAAAACTGAAAACAACTGTAACTGCAAACTTGAACTTTGAAATTGAAACTAAAACTATAAATAAATTGAAAAACTGCTTGAAAGAAATGATCGCCATGTCGAGCTTATTTCACACCTACTTACCTACCCTACTTGATCCAACACAAATTCCCATTCAAGTAAACTACGACTTCCAATAAAGCCAATCAAGCAACTAATCATAAAATTTAGCTTTTTCCTCACGCTTGATTGAAATTAGAACATAGGAACATAATGGTAATGGGCTATGATAAAATACTTGATCCTTACTGCAAACACATAACCAACCATTATGACTGAAAATTCTTTCCACATATTCAGTCACAAGATCATAAAGATCATGACAACCCTCAATTTTTTCTATCATTTGCTTGCCATAATCATGCTGCCCAAAATGTGACTCCTCTAGTACCTTGTCAAAATGATCTTCAAAAGAACCATGAAGGGAATTCTCATGACAATTTTGAAACGAGACATCAATTACTTCATTCAAAATATCAGAATTTAAATCTTGATTGCTTCTAAATGTCTCAAAGGAAATATCATTATTTTCTTCAATAAAATCAAGTGAACAAAATCCTTTTTCATGAGATGAAATTTCTGAATTTGAAAGATTTAAAGAAGCATTCCATTGAGAGTCCTCATATCCTTCTTTGTGATTCAATTCTTCATCATAGACTTCTGGTTTTTCCACATGCTGAGATTGATTGCATGGTTGATCATCCTGCTTATCTTTTACTTTTGAAAAGTTCATGAAATTTTTCATTACCTCAAATTTCTGTTTTTGTTTAGAGATTTGAAGTATATGTCTTAGCAATGCAAATGAAGAATAACAAAAATGCAAGATGTAACGTCCAACACATTCACTATCTTCTTTGTTTTCAACCTTTTGATCTTGGATTGCAATGGAATTTTCTTCATCAACTGTCTCTGAACTTACAAAATCTACAGCCGTTTTTTTAGGCATAACATCCAAGTAGTCCTCCTCATACTCATCATATATAGGCGGAATAAAAACTTTCGTAACACCATCACTAACAAAATTTATGACATGTTGATTATATTCTTCATAAAACAAATCCTTATAACCCTCTTCTTGCACAACATTGAGTTGATCATCTTTATGTTTTTGTTCCAAAACCTCCTGACTTTTTGCAAACTCTTCATCTTCTTTAACTTCAATTGGTACAAGAATTTCAGGATCACAAGGAAGACCATCATTAAAGAAAATGGAAAAACCTAAGTCAATATCAACAGCATAGATAGCATGATTATCTAGTTGAAATATTTTTTTGGCTTCTCACCATATCTGTTATTTTGTCTCTGTATTCCGTGTTTATCAACAATTCATTGAAAGGAATGGAAATTTTCAATTTTGAGAGCTCTGTTTGCAAATTGAAAGTTGAAACAGTTTTTTCTACATCCAGCTGTGCTGGTTGTTTTACTTCTTTTGTTTTTTTCTGTTTTATTTTTAGATTCTTTATATACAATAGGATCTTTGTGTTTTTCATTTTTCTTTTTTGTATTATGTTGGCTACTAGAAGGTTGATTTTGATTGAAACTTCCTTTATTTACGGTAACATCTCTATTTCTCAATTTGATCTTTCTTTGGACATCATCTATAGCATGCAAATATTCTCTTCGGTACTGTTTTTACTTTTCCTCAAAATCATTATTGTCATCGTCATGAGCAAACATAATGTGCTCTTCCTATGTGAGGTATATTTCAGAACCCAAGTCACCAAAATGGTTAATATGATCCTCAATAGATTCAGCCTCATCTTCATATGCAACATAATTTTCAGGAAAAGGTAGTCTTATTTGCTGATCATCTGGATTTCTAGGATTCCTCATATCTCTCTATCTAATTTGTGGAGGTGCGGGAGGATTGGGACTTCTGAAGTTTGGGTTTCTGATTTGAGGTTAATTCTTTTCTCCGTTCAATGGTTTATTATCCACAGTCAACCTATCCATTAGTCTCTCCATTTTCTTCATCATCATTTCAAACGTAACATCATTACGAGAAGAGGCAACTGAAGTAGAATGCACCTGCTTTATTTTTTCACTTGCCATCAGATTATCTTCCACTTTTAAATTATCTTGAAACATAACAGGAAGACTTACTAGTTTTCTCTCTCTCAATAATAATGCAAAGTTACTGTCAAAGGCATCAGCATAGTGGAGTTTTGCAATGCCTACAAGGGGTTTAATATCAGCAGGAATAGAGTTATACACCCTCATAAATCAACTTGAAAATTCATGAACAAATTCAAAACCTTCTTTCTTAAGATTATTATATTGAGAAAGAAGCTGTAAAGGACTTTTCTTATCATACCATCTTTCTAAAAATGAAGTTTGGAAAGCTTCAAATGTAAGAATGGATCTAGCAGGGAAATATCTAAACCATTTCTTTGCCTCTCCTAACAAAATTTGTGCAAACAACCTCATCTTAACATCATCATCATCAACCATCTCCAAGTCCGCAAAATCATCAAATCTATCAACATGTTGTCTTGCTGTGAAATTTCCACCCCCATCATAGAAGGGAATTTTTTGGGCATAATTTTGAGGAAGCTCATGCAATACAGTAGGTAAGGCCAATGGAGCAAATATAGCATCCATTCATCTAGGTGGATTTGGAACAGAAGGAGGAGGTTGAAAAGATGGAGGGGTTTGAACAGTTGGTGGGATAAAATTTGTAGGTTTTGAACAACATGGTTTCTTTCTTTAGTTTTCACAGAGTTTTGAAGGTTTTTCCAAAGAGAATCAAGCACATATGATTCTAACCTACTGGGATTAATTTCAGTTTCCTTCAAGTCAGATTCATATTTTGATTTCAACAAGGACCTTTCAAAAAACATTTCCCACCCAAAATCCCGAATGCTATGAAATTCTTGAGATGATGTGCACCAAATTGAGAAATATTTATTTGTTCTTTTCTACTACTTCTAAACAATCTTTCTGTATTTTCCACACCTTGTAAAATATCAGTGTCAGGGTTACCTTGTGTATGTGACTTCCTGGAAGAAAGGATGCCTTGTGAAATATTTCTCAAAATCGATGCGGAGTCACCAGGGAAAATATACAACCTGTTTCAAATGCAGAAGTTTCTATTTCCCCACAGAAACCCTTTCTTCTTGGAATATTTGTCATCTCTCCCAGGGTTGATTTGCACTTTCGTCCCTGGCAACGACGCCAATTTGTTAGCACTCAAAATTGTACCCAGGTTGTAGAAGGTAAATCCCAAGCTAACAACAGAACCAATTTTAGAAAGGAAGTTGGCTTGTTCCTTTCTAGAGAGGGATCTCTCATTGATTTTTTATAGGTCCACATATAAAAACAAAATAAAATGTCAGATTGGGTTTGTGGTTGAAACAAGGAAAGCATACGTTGGGCTATGGAGTCATAAGCATTTTTATGAATCACAGAACATTTGCATGGGAAAATCCTACAAAGTCAAGATAAAACTCGGTTACAATCAAAATGTTGTTGGTTTAGTGATAAACAAGAAATAATGACAGTCCATCAATACAGAGCACTGAGAAGATGAATTCTACATCAAATTTGGTAAGAAATATTGGTGAATATATGAAACAATAGCCAGAGAATAACAATATGAATTCTAAAACTATTACACACTCATTCCATATATGAAAGAAAACATAATGTCAATTTTAACAGGAAGGCATGCGCATAAGAAGGTAAATTACAGACTGTAACTACGAAATACATAGGAAACTTTGTAGCAACATGCCAACATTTGGCTTTGTCATTTTTATTAAGGGAATATCTCAAAATACATAACCCAAAATCTTACGGGTTCCAACCTCATCTTCTGCTATTGAGGGTATATTTATAGTGTCATAGGCTCCCGATACCAACCTCGAAACAGATCCAAATTCAGTGATAGCATGGGAATCAAAATCCTGACAAACGTTGATCTGGCAGATTCGCCATGATCACAAAATAGACCAGGAAAACACGTTGGGGTGTGCATGGTGGATAAGTTTGGGAATTTCGACAACTGGAACTTGGGCTTACTTGATGA
Organism: Pseudotsuga menziesii; assembly: GCA_001517045.1. Lineage (NCBI taxonomy): Eukaryota > Viridiplantae > Streptophyta > Pinopsida > Pinales > Pinaceae > Pseudotsuga > Pseudotsuga menziesii. The sequence continues at coordinate 481,353 of LPNX010624281.1, forward strand.
TAATGACATTTCAGACCACCTTCAAGCAATCTGCAATAGTTTCATTCATGCCTGCATCTTCACCTATGAAATTTCTTTCGGACCATTGATCTTTTAGCCAAAACAAGGATATGGAAACATGTGTCTGAAATTGCATGCTCTGTAAAATTACGCAAATCCTCCTCATGAATTTCTCCATGATAGTTCATCTCGCGGAATTATTTCCAACCCTTGATAAAAATCCCCTTTAAATCTACATTGTTCATATTTTAAGGGCCTACCATATTCTGCGGATTTCAATTGTTCATTAATCGGTGCATGTTGAAACAACGAAATCTCTCTCCATCGCAGATCCATCCATGATTAGATCTCCTTCATCAAAACTTTTCGACCTCTAAGCAATTCCATGAATTAGAAAAGTTATTTTCTATGTGCAAGTTAGATCAGCGTAATGAATTTTCACCATTGATCTAATTCAACCTTTGATCACCACCATTGAAATATGCACTATTGCGCTCTATAAAGTGACCTTTACATCTCCAAATTTCAAGTGTGAAATCTAATGGGTAGGGGACACGTCATTTACGCACTTTTCTCATCGCACAGGTGTTCTTCCGACTTTCAACATGCATGTTGTATCAACGAATCAATCTCTCTGGTAGATCTAAGATCAAGGGTGACATGGGACATTGAAAGCTGTGGGGCCTACCAAGTTCTGCATATCGGGAAGGCTTCTTACCTCGTGCACATGTTCCCCTTTTCCGCACCGTCGATCTCAGACATTGACCTTCCCAATCGTTGATCTGAGGTAAAGATGTAGGTTGCGGAAAGTGGAAGGCGAGATTCTGACTTTTCATAATAAAAAATTCATATTTCCGCTTTTTGCCTTTTCTCTCCCTTCCAGACCATTGATCTTTGTGGAAACTCTTCGGACCGTCAATCTTGTGGATCAAAAAAAGTGGGATTCTAACATTTCTAGACCAAAATATTGTGTCTTTCTGCACCGTTGATCTTGGCGGGAGATCTCTGGACCGTTGATCCTGCGGATCGCGGAAGGAGGGAGTTTTAACTTTTTATGACCAAAACTTTATGTATTTTTGATTTTCAATCTCCTCCCTTTTGTTCTTTAACGGAAGCAATTTGAGCCGTCGGATCTCGGACTGCAGAAAACGGAAGTCAATTTTTACCATTTTAACCATCGATTTTTGTCCTTTCCTCTCTTCCACTCCTGATTTTTCATTGGCAGAAACGATTTGTGGCCTTTGATCTTCTCCACCGCGCATCTAGGCCATTTATTCCCCGTAGAACCTCATTTATATTATTTAAGGTCTTATGATATGAAAATTTACAGGACTTATCCTTTCTTTCAATGATCTGATTCCTTGCGACCTTTTTAGCCCAAAAATTGTGCTAACACAAGGTACAAAATGCACTCTGCATATTTCTAGGATCTCACCAAGGTCTAGTTGGAACCTAATTGTTCCAACCCCTCATATCTCTATCTGAGGACTATCAATATATGTTTGAATAAAATGTGTTAGCCCCAACTCTGTTATGATCTAAAATATACATAGATCATAGTTATGTGTCTGGTTGCACCGCTGTCAACAACCCAGACATTCTAAAATAATGATCTCCCTATATTGGTATCAATTGAGACAAGAGAAAAATCTTGCTCAAACTTCGCTGCACATTCTTCTACTATTGCAGACACTACCATATCTCTTTCAGTCTTCTCTTTCACATTCTTCTTCTCAGGACACTTCGAGGAATAATGCCCCATCTGACCACAGTGGTAACATCTGATCTGACTCATGTATTTATTTTTCTTGTTAAGTTGTGTTGCAAGTGTCACATTATTCTCCACCTCTTCATTGACCTGACTACCTAGAGACCCTTCTCGAATTTCCTCCCTAGTAAAGTCATCCCACAGTCTGGACCAATTCGAACGCTTCTCACTACTGACAATGCACTTAACAAATACTTCCCATTTCTTGGTGAAACCCTTCAAGGCTATCCTCACTAGTTCTTAATCTGGCATAATATTTCCTATGACTACTAACTCGTCTTTGAATTGCGCCACTCGAGTTAAATAGAAGGCCACATCTCCTTCTTTGTTCATCTTGACATTGTGCAACTTTTGCTTTAGTGCTATTATGCGGTTCTTGTTCTTAGATTTGAATAACTGGTTCAGGGTATCCCACATGTCTTTAGAAATCTTCTTCTCTGCCAAATGTGGAATGAGATGATCCTTTACTCGATCCAGGATCACTCTCTGGGATCTAGATTCTAGGGATTCAAACTATCTAGTTCGTATTTGTTTGTAGGCTTGGTCATCTTGGTGTTAGAAAAATTTCATATTTTCCATTCTTTAAGCACAAAGTTATTCTAACTTTCCAAGGAAGATAGTTGGATATACCATCCAAGCTATCTTCACATTTTATGCTCATCATTGGAATTAAATTACAACAAATATTTTAACTTAAAAGCAACACAAATTTTGACCGTGAATCACAACTTTGAACCCTACTTAAGTTCGGATCTGATACCATGAAGAAAATTAAATGACATTAATATGAAACTTTCCATTCACACATTTTTCCAAACACTTGAATGTCTAGGGTTTATGGTTAAAATTTTACTCTTAAACTTGAAATAAAAACCACCATATTCAAGATCTTCTCAAATACTGAAGTAATCATTCACACATGAAAACGCAGATGTTTTGGTCAATAGACCGGGAAAAACCCACAATCCGGGGAAAACCCTAGAAAGAATAAAATTATCTTTAAGAATTATACTAAGAAACATTCCATCTACACATGGAATCATTCCTTCAACCTTCACTAACAAAAAACCCAAACTGGAACAACAACAAAAATACCTTGATTTTTGTGTCAATTTATAGTTGCACGACCTCCACACGTGTGATGTACGACTGTACTTTTTGTTGTACGATATGTGTCGAAAATAATGCCCACATGTGCGATAATTTATTGCAGTAGTACATCCCATCAGTCTGCAATTAATGCGACAAAATACCTCGAGAAATGTGCCCACACGTTTGTTGTACGGTCATTGTCATACTACCTACTGTACGATTCTGGCTGCCTTGGGAAATGTGTTGCTCCTCTCCTTGGGATTTGTGCCACTCTAGGGAATTATTTCTCTCTCTCTTCATTAATGGTGTGATCAAATGGTCATTTCTCTCGTGTTTTATACTTTAAAATTTGTAACCAGCTATCTAACCACCTAATCTATGGTTGAGATATATTTACAAAATCAAGGGCCATCATTTAATGCACCCACATTTAATAATTAATTCACTTTAATTATTAAATAATAACTTAAGTGAGACCCATTCTATAAAGTACAAACATCATTTTATTTATATATATAACTCACTTTATACATAAATATACAAAGGACAAAGTCTAAATCATCTTCTTCACTCCACACCAAAAATATGAAAGAGGACCTTTAGAGTTAACTTTCCAACACTTCAAACTCTAACTAAATACTGGTCACTTAGTTAACAGGCTAACATATGCGTCATAGTGTAATAAATCAAGTGTCGCATGAAACACACTTTCTTAACTAAAGTGTCGTCCTTTGATTAACTTAAGTGTCATCCTTTGATTAACTTAAGTGTCTTATGTTAGGCTAACTAAAGTGTAAACACTTTAGTTAACCATTCCATCTTTTTTTAATCATGTAGTTAATCATTATTAACTGAATCTTGTTGATTGATGAACACTGAGTTCTTCTTTACTTAACTGAATGTTGATCATTAATAGTTGAACTAAAGCTTTAACTAAATAACTCATTAAGGCATTCATATTTAACTGAAGCTTTATAAATTGCATTCACTTCGAATTCACTTTCTCTCATAATCTGTTTATTGCTTATCTCTTTATCTTACTACATGGTCTATGTTTAATCATCTAGCATATCATATTATACTTAGAATAATTGCCACACATATTGATGGTCATATATATTACCTCATACCATAGAGTCATATACTAAAGTAATTCACTCTAGAGGTGATCAATCTCTAGAGGAGACTTAATAGCTTTATCCATATCGAATGACCATGTTTAGTAATATATCACATAGTATAACCACTTTACCAATTAAAGCATGCCACCTCAATAAATGAGGATATTTGTAGGACTTGATATTACGCACAAGTATACTATCTTGATATTACTCACAAGACTGTTACAGAGAGAAATTCCTATGGCTTGGGGTACCACAACAGACAACTTGACTCTAGAAATCAATCCTTTCCAATATGCAAGAGAAATCAAATATCTAACACTAAAGGATCAGACCTCGTACCTTATTCCGGACGGTTGAAGTAGATCCCCGTTGAGCTTTCCAACTTCAGCTTGAATTGATGAATCACTTCCTCAACAACAAATAAACAAGACAAGCATACTATATATTGGTGTTAGATCTACTCTATATTGGTGTTAGATCTACTCTAGCATATATAATCAACAATGTATACGAATTTGAAATCATCCATGGATAAAATATTCATTCAAAATACATTATTGGACAGGAAAAGATATTTCGATTAATATAAAATCAGACATTACAATGAATACAACCTCTGTCGGCATGTCTGCGAATCGGAGAAACTGAATCCCCCACTTGGGCCTCCACCATATCAATCCTCCATCTCTCGATAGCAAGCTCACAAGAAAAAGGAAAGCTTGGGAAGAACACCAAAGTGATCCAAGGGACAAAGGGATGCAGACTCAAGAACAAGTTCCAGCAACAATGGACTATAGTTTCTTTGCTCTCAATTCTCTTATGCCTTCAATGTATCCAAAGGGTTCCTTATATAGCTTTTCAATGGGGTAATGAAAGGTCGAATCTGAGCGATCTCAAGGCATATGGAAGGCTAGGAGACAAGTGAGTCAGATCCATGTCAAGGAAAACTCCAAAAGGATTTGAATTTTGTACACATCCTGATGTACGCAGTTTTAGGGGTCAAACCCGCGTATATACGCGATAAGGGGTTTAAAAGTCGTGTATAGCAATTTTCACATGTTTTTAGGGATGGTCTAGGAAACATCAAAGGACAAAAAATGGTCCAAGGGGTATAAGGAGTCTACAGAGGGACAAGGGAAGGCCATACAAGTGTGATTCACCTGGAGTGGTAAAATCAGCTATAACAGATGCCCCCTAATGTGTGAGGTCAGAGGGGTCATACGATTTCCATCCCAGAAGTGGAGTGATGAAGAATCCCAAATGGAAGACCAACCACCCAATCGACATAGTACAATGATACAACTCTGCACATAACTGCAAATACATATAGTAGTCCCAGATACATGAGAGTACAATGGCCATGAATAGGCATGATACAAAATATCACATAAGTGGTCATCGCCATGTACAATATACATAGATCAAAATCTCCATGATGAAGATATACAAAGGATCATGATCTCCATAATGGATGAATATATACAATGGATAAATATCTCCATAATAGCTGGAAATGTTTGACATATACTGGAATCAAGTCACGAGAGCTGAAATCTCATGAACACTGGCACGATCAAGGAGGTAGCATATAAGAGATGCCACCAATTTGGAAGGTCTTCTACACAAACCGATACGAGTACAAGTCCTACTATGTGAATAGAGGTGTCGAGGTCGAACATAGTAGTCCATCGTCTGATTACTGGTCATTGATGTATACCGTTAACAGAAGCGAGATCACCCACCGATAATGATAATGGGAATCAAGGTACTAGAGTGAAAACTAACAAGTGTGAATAAATGTGTTGAGGTCAAACACTTGAGAGGATCCATCGATCAGGGGACATTGATGTATTCCCAAAAACTATCGATGGCGAGAGAACCTGCCACTGATGACTGCAAGTCTCAAGGCACTCAAAAATGACTCTAGATTGAAATCCCAGAATAAATGATCTGAAGTTGATGGGATGAAATCCGCTGGAAGGAGGGCATTAAGGCATCCCCCATCATCCAACATGAGGTATTCAGCAAAGTTGTATAATGTGGAAGGACTCGATCATACGGTGCACGAACCAGTAACTGTACCGGGAATGACCGACATGCAAAGTCAAGATAACTGAGGAATGGCCGACTCAGGTTTCAAGTTTCTTTGAACAAGAGCATAATGATGAATGGTGACTGAATAAAGGCAACATAGACTCGATATACAAAACTGGGCCATCTCTGCGACACAGGAGGCATCGATAGAGGCTCCATGGGGACTAGAAGCTTAACCAGTCGGTGGAGATAAACTCAGATAAAACGAGTACAGCTCCTAAAGTCAAACTATAAACCCAACCAATGGATGTGATATACAGTGCTCTGTTCGAAGGCGAGATGACTCAACAGCTTCCAAAAGATAACATCTTTCCTTGTCCGAATTTTTGGTTTTTTGATTTTTTTTGGACTTTTTCAAATATTTAAAAAGCTTGAAAAAGAATAAAACTGCTCTATAGTTACAGACTAGGAGGAGACAAGTGTCATAATGGGAAAACAAACTAGTTCCAAGTAGTGGAACATACCTATGCTCAATGCAAGGATACATGTGTAGGATAGCGACACTCGGGGGAAAGTCTCCTCCCGGTAAAAATAGGGAATCAAGCTGCAAAGGATATATAAAATGGCTTTGCATGGCTAGACATGAGACAAGCTCGGGCTATATGGCTGAAACTTAATGTCAGGGAAGCCGGCATAAGGCTTAATAAGGCAGTCAAAACTCATGATAATGCAATTACAACTTGACATAAGGGAGTCCTGAGGGAAATAGGCCAGCAAAAGATCAAGAGGAGTATGAGGCTCTTGCGAAATGTCATGGCAATACTATACAACGAACTCCCACACCCTAAGGGACAAAATGTTGGCATGGGCACCAAATGCAAATAAGGCGCTAACTAGGGTACCCATGTAAGGTCAAGCTCTACCACTCATATCATCCACTTCTAAAACAACAAGAAGGTTTCATGACATAATAGAGTGGGTTCGTACCTAAGGCTATAATGAAACGGTCATAAGGTCATGCAAAATGAAAATGGTTTTTAAACCTAACCTATATGCCAGTTTATACATGATACCTGAAATCGACACGAACGAGTCAACCCAATGGCTGAAACGACGCTAAAAAAGGTCTCCTACATCATAAATTAGTCAAAAAACGGTCCAAAAGGATTAGAAACGGTCCAAACTATAGAAAAGGGGGTAAAAATTTTCAAAAAATTGAAAAATTTCTATAAATAGTAAAAAATTCAAAACATTATAAAAAATTTGAAATTTTTACCCATTTGAGCTCAGAACTTCTACAACGAATTCCAGGAGATCCAGTCGACGGAATCCACTAGCGTTTTTTCCAGGTACTTACCCATGCTCTGCTCGTTCATTTTGATGCAAATTTTGTCAAATTCCATGGTGTATTTAGGATTCTATCCCATTCTAAGATGCGCGCCATGGCCCACATGGAAATCGAGGGTTTTTCCGCGTATAGGGATGGATATACATGGAAAACACCCTCAAAGTTGTGTACATACGCAGGTGTTTAGCAAACAGTCGCGTATGCGGCCGTGTTCAATGATTTCTTAGTGTTCTAATGGATCAAACTCAAATTTTATGTGTAGGATGGTCCTAGAATGGAGAGAACCTGAACATGGTGATGTAGAAGAGGCAGTAAGGGCAGATCTAATGGCTCAACAAGCGTTACGTGCATGTGGGTTTTACAAATTTTGGTGTCTTGGTGGCTTAAGAGCCAAACCAGGACTATTGCAGATGTTAGTGGACTACTAGGATCTAGACTCAGAGTTGTTCCAGATAGATGTGATTTCCCTCACCATAGAAGTGGAGGACATATATTTTATTACTCGACTTTCCTGATGGGGGGAAGTGGTGAACCTACGCTCTTGTGGGCTCGGAGGTGGCTTGACTATAAATGAGTACATTGTGGTGTACTGCTATCTGGACATGGAGAAGGTGGGGAGTCAGATCCCAACTAACTCCATGTAGGTGATGGGCCTCAAGGCCATCCTACTGACGCTGGGTAGGATATTAGGTTTAGCTTCACTCCACCAGGCCTCATGGCCCCTGATGTTCTATGCAGTGGAGTGCATGAGACCCACTGTGTACGATTGGAGCACTGCGCTATTGGGCAACATGAAACACCAGCTTAGTGAGTGCAAGATGGGCAGAGTGCGAAACTTTGGTTTCAGCAGCATACTGAGCATGTTCTGGGATTGAGCCCTAGAGTTGATGTTCCTCTACACGGGGTTCAAGATCCGGCCCAATGGCGTTGGGTGGATGCGATGCGTAGATTGGGTGGAGGTAGGGTGTCCAACCCCTATCCAGCTGATTTCTTTCCATGGTGGCGATGACAGATAGTTTCCATCGATGACTACCCCTATGCGGGGATAGATTTCCTAGGAGACTTGGACATGCCGCTACCACCAGGATTGGCATACGGTGACATTGGTAATGAATCTCGACCCTCTTTAAAATTTTTGAGTTATTAAATTTTTTTGTGTTTTCTTATTATGTGGAATCAAAAGACATGTTTTTGGGTGACAATACATAGTGACATCTACCATATGCATGTATATGTGGGACCACGGTGGCCTGAAGGATTCCCTCGTCATAGACGAAGGGGAAGAGGGGATAATATCACGGGTGTGGATGCGGAGCGGATGCTCCAAAGCATTCATACCAACTTCATGAGATTGACACATAGAGTACCCATGGTGCAAGTCGAGGACTTGCCTGAGGCCATGTAGTGCTAGGTGGTGGGTGTACCATGAGCATGGGTGTGGCTATTTCGCTGACTATCTAGAGCCGTAGTGAAATTCCACGATCACAACCCTCCTCCTCCTCCACATGCTTAGATACCTGGGAGTGATACATTTTATACTACCATGTATTTATATTTTGGTGGCTCAAGAGCCCCATTTTTGTATTATGACACTATGTATTACCACATTTTGGATGTTTATAAATTTTTTTATGATGATTGATTGATTTATTTACATGTGTAAAAATTTATGTTTGTGATGAGCTTATTGTGTATGAAACAAATTCCAATCTAACACGTAGTTAGCATATGAGTCAGCAACTTGAGTATTAATTCTTGGAACATGTATGTATGTTATATTGTCAAATTGTCGTTCTAATAATATCACACGTAAGAATCTTCTTAATAATGTCGGATCTCTAACATGGTACAAACCATTAAGCCGTGACACTACTAACTCTAAATCAAGTCGTACCTCAAGAGATAGAACACCATGTGACATGGCATCCCGTAGAAGTTCAATAACGGCACTATACTCTACAACATTGTTTGAAAATTGCCGTAAATATATGCCTCCTGAAGACAATACCTGACCCATAGGAGTATAAATCACCCAAGCAGTAGAGGCTGAGTGTTGAGTGTGACGACTCACACCATTCGCAAATCCTATGAAGGTGGAAGATTCCATTGACATCTGCCAAAAGAAATGGAAACTAATCACAAACCCGATCAGCATAAGAAAAAGAACTACCTATGAAAAACTGTACAATAATATACAATAAACAGCCTTGGTTGAAAATCATACATAGTAATTTTTGAGATAGAGCCCATTTCTAGGCTGTGCCAAGGCCGTTCCCTCATAATCCACTAACTCATAAGCACCCTTCTCTAACACACATTTAACGACATAGGGACCACGCCACATGGGGTTAAAATTTCCTGCCCCTAAGGGTTCTTTCAGTTGATCCCACAAAAGGACCAAGTCTCCCTCACTAAACCTCCTTGGACGGACAGACTTATCGTATTGGACCTTAACACGACGATTATTTACTTCTAGAGCCACCAAGGCATCTTGACGCTGCTCATCAAGTTGCTCTAGGTGGACCAAACGCTCCTCCAATGGGGAAGTGTCTGGTAAGAGCTCTATGGCTAGCTTCAAATAAGGAATCTCGCACTCAACCGACATTACCAACTCCACTCCATGTACAAGTTGATATGAAGAAAAACCCGTGGTAGTATTAACAACGGTTCTATAAGCCCACAAAGCAGGATATAACATAATGTGCCAATTATTCTTGCTCTGTGCGATGGTTCGTTGGAGAATGGATTTGAGTGATTTGTTCACTGCTTCTACCTGTCCATTCGCTTGAGGGTAGTAAGAGGAGGAATTCTCTTGTTTATACCTTAACTTTGATGCCAACTCTTCCATCATATGATTCTGAAAGTGCGAGCCATGGTCAGTGACAAGCTCTTTCGAAATATCGAACCGAGTAATAATCTGGTTGAATACGAAGTGTGCGGCTGTCTCACCGTTGGATTTAAATGTAGGCATAGCCTTAGCCCATTTCGTGAAGTATTCAACAGCCACTATGATATGATGATGCCCCCCAGCTGAAGCTGGGTTGCAATCCATAAAATCAAACCCCCACTTAGTGAAGGGACTAGCGGTGATGATGGGCTGTAACGGGGCAGGTTTCGAGCGCATATTACGTGCAAACACCTGGCAAGGATGGCACCTCTTCACCGCATCTACACAATCCTTAAAGACCGACGACCAAAAATAACCCACTCTTAAGATTTTTTTGGCTATAGAAAGCCCAGTTAAATGACCACCACATGCCCCTCCATGGAAATCATTCAACACTACCTCAGCCTCTTCATGAGTTAAACAATGACGTAAAATGGAATCTACCCCACGGTGATACAAAGTGTTATCCACTATGAGGTAATTCTTGGATACGTGACGTAATCATCGTTGTTCATCCCATGAGAGGTGAGTAGGGACCTTCAATGTTTGTAAATATATAATAATATTCCCATACCATGGGTCCAAATTTGAGATTAAGAAGATGTGCTCATCGATAAACATATCTTCACAAACCAACTCCTTGGCTTCGCTTGGGAAATACGATATAAGCTCAGCAAAAATTAACTATTTCTTCGATTTTCCCGAAACAAACTCGAGATAGAATTCTTGCAAGATGACAATCCATTTATTATATTTTCCCCCAATCATCCTTCAAGTGAGGATGAATTGAAATGGATTGACATGGGCTACAACTAAGGTCTGGCGAAGGAGAATATAATGTCTCAACAGTTGAACCGCATGTACGGTAGCTAAGGCAAGCTTCTCGACATGGGAATAATGGATCTCCGCGTAAATAAGGTTTTGGCTTAGATAGTATATGACATGCTCTTGGAGCTCCTCATCCTCTTGAACCAAAACCATACCAATCGTCTCCATGGACGTGGCCACATAAAGTATAAAATCACAGCTATAGTCTGGGGGAGTAATCACCGGGGTCGATGCTAGGGCTCATTTGAGTGCATCAAAGGACTGCTAGGCTCACTCATCCCAACAAAAGGTGGTGTCCTTCTTCAAAAGACGCATAAAGACTCTAGTCAAATTGGCAAAATTGACAACGAATCTCCGTAATAAGTTTTCCATGCCTTGCAAACATTGAAGATGTCGAATGTTTTTCAGGGGAGACAACTGAAGTATTGCCTCAACCTTCAAAGGGTCAACTCTTATACCCTCTTTGGAAACAATGAATCCTAATAAGCGACCAGAATTCACACAAAAGATGCACTTGTGAGGATTTAACCTGACCAAATAATGGCGGCACCTTTCGAATACCAATCTCAAATGATAGGAATGACGCATTCTCATACGAGAATGAGCAGCAAGGTCATCCAGAAACACTTCGATAATTGATTTGAGATTGTGGAAGACCAAGGTCATAGCCCACTGAAAAGTAGCTCCTACATTCTTAAGGCCAAAAGGAATTTTATGATATGCAAAGGTTCCCCAAGGACAAATAAATGCAGTCTTCTGTTGGTCCTCAAGTTTAATTTGTATCTGATTGTATCCGAAAAAGCCATCCATAAAGGAAAAAACCTCGCTACCCGCACACTCATCCAAAATCTGATCAATAAATGGTGTGGGGAAATTGTCCTTAGGACAAGCACAATTCAAATCACGGAAATCAGTACATATGCAGATCGCTCCCTACTTCTTATCAACTGGAATAGGGTTTGAAAGCCACTCTATCAAGGGAACGAGATAGATAAAACCGGCTTTCAACAGTTTTTCTATCTCTGCCTTAATCGCGGGTGCTTTCCTAGGATTCACTGCACGCAAGTGTTGTCGAACAGGCTTAGCATTGGGATAAGTCTTAATCTCATGTTCAACAATGCGAGGGTCGATACCTGGCATTTCATCGTAAGAGCAAGCAAAGATATCACAAAATTATTTAAACAGCTCGGTGTATTCTTGAATCTCAGCATGGGAACATTCTGCCCCAATATAGACATTCTCTATCCTGCCAGGATCGCGAGAGATATTGATAGGAATCGTTGGAGATATATTTTCCATGTTCCCATCAGCCATCGGACCAGGAGAGCTTAATGGAACCATGGGACTACCAATTCTCTCACTAAGAACCTCCCTAAATTCCTCACGCTCCAAGAGGTCAAGCTCGGGAAGAAAATAAGATCTGTGATGCAACTCTTCCCAAGGTGGCTCAACCCATGACATGGCCTCAATAATTGTTTTGTCTAAAGGAAAAACACTATCCAGGCAGTCATGCACGTGAGAATACTGAACTGCTCATGCATGCAGCACATATGGGTCCTCCTCCTCCATCCGTGATGAGGAAGGACTAGGCTTTGCAACACATCTAAGATTAGCTTGATAAGCTACCATAGTTGCAGGCAACGGCACGTCCTTCACGATGGGCTCACTTCAAGTATTCGGTGTAGGAAGAATCCAGGGATCTTCCATATGAATTATGCAAAAAGACACCGATCTCATAGATTTCGTAGCCTCACTGGAACTAGACCCTATCATAAGGACATGTGTAGGACAACTAAAGCTTCCCATGAGGGATGGATACATGCCCACACCCACACTCCCAGTTGCCGGCTGAGAGTGCTCTAAAATCGGGATCAAATCTCCCGAAGATGTGGTAACCAGCGGATTCTTGAATGATGTTTGATCAATCATAACTATATTCCCATTAAATGGAAAGCATACAATGTGAAATAGTGAAGAAGCTATGACTTGCATACTATACATCCAATTCCTACCCAGCAAGAGATTGTATTCAAGGGGCACATCAACCACCTCGACCTCTATCGCAATGGTCTTCCCTCCCAAACGGACCTTAAGGGAAGGAAGGATCCCGTGTGGCCTAAACGATCTCCCATCAAACGCAGTTAACATGGTAGAGGATTTAGACAACTCAGGGGAACCTAATCCCTTCCAACACGATAAAGACATCACAGAAGTAGCAACGCCTTCGTCAATCACAGTGCACTAGACGATCATGTTAAGACATTATACATGAATCAAAAGAGACACATAGTAAGGCAAGCAAGGCTAAAGTCCTGCGGTTTCAAATTTAATCACGGAGGAATAATTATCATCATTCACACCAAGGGCAGAAAGCAAATCCTTCCTTTGCGAAGGACAACTCTGAAGTACTTCTAGTGTAGACATCGCACAAGGAGTGTGGCCCAAATCCTCGACAATAGAATAGTTCTGGGTGGCTCGGCCATTAGGATTATGCCTCGAATGCTTAACGAATCCCTTAGGAATGCGAGGTGCAACTTCAGGTTTATCCACAGGTTTTTCAATATGCAAAGGAGTTCCTGGTGGATCAGGTTCCTTTCCTAGGTTGGGTTGTGACGAACCATAGTCCTTCGCACGGGTCACAACCTTCGTAGCACGCGCCATGTTAATGCAACCATGACCACTACCCTCTCGCGGATCTTGATCACCACCAGACTGATCATGGGTCCTCAAGATCATGTTTTGATTGTGAGGCAAAGGGTTAGTCAACACAGCTGGGCCCTGCCCTAAGAATCTTGAGGCTTCATCGATACGAGGGCACAAGTAAGTGAGGTGATCGTCCTTACACAACTTGCAAGGAAATTTAACCTTACGTTTAGATTTCTTGTCCCCCCTAGCATTACGGGCATTCTTGTCATTAGTATTAGCATTTTCATTCCTATTCCCACCCTTACGATTGTTCTTACCCTTCTTTTTATTCCTTCCGGGTTGCTGGTTACCCTTTTGGTTCGACGATTGTACCGAAAGCACACTCGCTGTTTGGGTGGGTTGAGACGAAGCCGTGGATTGTCCCGAAGCAGATTGGTTGATTGACAATTGACTGACCTGTTTCACAACCGAATCCGTAGGTTTAGCACTCGCACAACCAACAATGCCATCGGCATGTGGTCTAGGTTTAACTTTGGGGTCGAAACTAGAACACGAGGCATTGGGAATGATCTCATATAACAAACCGGATTGAGCATAATTCAAATCCAGTTCTTGCACCCTAAAAATGGCTTGTTCCTCATTTTTCACTTCGGATGTAGAAACATCCTTCTCTACAAAAGGAAATAACGACTTAAGGAACCATTCAAGGAGGAATTTCGGCGATATAAGGGCTTTAATCAACCTCTTTCGTCTACTCCACTCTTGGATATGGTCTGAGATATGCGTGGCTTTATCTTGCCAAAATGTCGACAAGAGTTCTATGCCAACGTTGTAACGCACTAGTAGTTGGAAGTGGTCAAGAAAAGTCATCTCTAGGTCATTGAACAAAGTGAATGCCCCCCTAGGTAGCTCTATATACCATTTCGCGGCAGGCCCTATAAGGGTGTGTTGAAACATCCTTAAACAGATCGAATCTTGGTGTAAGGAATTTGAAGAGAACCATAGGTGAAAGGTAGTAACATGTTCGCTCAGATCCTCTCCCGGTTTTCCCTCAAATTTGGGTATGTCCAAGGGAATCTTAGTAGGGATAGCTGGCCAAGCTGGGTCATGAGATACAAGATCGTTCGTCAATCTCGACAAGTCAGGAAGATTTAGTGTTACGAGGAAAGGGAGCCTAGGATGAGTAGGTCGATGGATTGCTCCTTGATAGTTCTAATTCACATAGGTCTGATTACCATAACCACCATGGCCTTGTCCATAGTGCCCTCCTCCCGTTTGACCCGTATAGGGTGGCATGGAAGCACCATAGTGTGGTGTACCTTGACTATTCGGGGCTACAAAGTCATAATTTGGAGAGTAAGCGGGTTGTTGATACCTATACCCATACGGTGAAGAACCCTGTCCATACTATGTCCCATAATAAGGTCCATAAGTCATCGCATGAAATGTCCCATGAGACACTCCGTAAGTAGGAATATACGCTCCAGAAGTAGGAATATACATTTCGGAAGTAGGAATATACATTCTGGAAGTAGGAATATACACTTCGGAAGTAGTAACATGACCTCTAGAAGTATGAACATGACCTCCCGAAACAATGGGTGGTACTTGAACGTGAGACACAACTGGTTGAGTAACAACAGTATGGACACGACTTGTAGCAACATTCCAGCCCGAAGGACCACGTGAATGAGGTGGAGGGTGAAAATTCGAAGAACTAGGGACAGAGGATGAAGGGACCTATGAAATTATGTATGTGTTGTTCCCTATAGTAACTTGTCTTGGATCTGGTATCCTAATAGGATCACTAACCCTAGGCCTAGCAGGAATATGTGATGTAGCTTCCACCATCGGGATGGAAGGTGCAATGTGACTTGTGCTCCCAAACCTCTCCATATGATAAGAAATGAGAGTGCCCCTAGGCATAGTGTTAGGTTCAAACTCAGACTCGACATGAAATGCCAAATCATGTGTGGGAAAACCAGACATACCATAACTACCATAAATAGTGCTCGCGAGTGCAAAATGAGTCTCATCATCTTCCGGCATTCCATACCGGTGATGCGTCAATGGGGGATCAACACTAGAGTAAGTAGGTCTATCATTAAAAGTATCTATCTCAGAAATTACAGGACCTAACTCAGTCAAATCAGGTGAAGGATCATAGTTAGGAGTAAACTCCCCATCTTCCACTTGAATGGGAGAAGGTGGTTCAGGAATACCTTTAACATGGTCTCCCATCATGTGTGAATCAATGTGCGAAGTAGTCTGCCTGGACTGTCTATCTCTCTCTCCCAAAGGAGGAGGAGATGTAGAAGGTGAAAGTCCTACTAAACGACGAGAACGGTGAGGAGTTGCACCCAAATCCACAATGACTCAAAAAAATATAAAAGACTCTCTAATTACGCAAACCCTAGGCAAGATAACGTGCACATAGCATACACCAATAAAATCTAAAGCCAAAAAAAAGCAATCAAGGGTAGGATAAGTGAGCTCCCGAATGAAGCAGGTATGTCTCACCTAGGAGAGGATTGAGACTCCCATACACAACAAGTAGAGGTATGTAACCAATTATTGTGGCCCTCAGCTTCAACACGTAAAGCAACTATGCTGTTTGACCCCAACCTGGCTGGGACACTCGCAGAATAACCCCTGCAGAGTACCCCCTCGATATGCTAGGTAAGGAAAATAAGGTCACCTCAATATAATCAATGCTCAGGCGGACAGTTGCAGGTGGGATTGACCGTATGGGCAGGGTAGCAAAGCTCGAAACTCTCGAAAGAGCCCCCAGATATGAATACAATCTTGGAAATATCTTCGATGCTACTCAGTTATGACTAGGGGTCATCCCAATCAATAACCGCTCACACTACCTCGTGCTTAACTCCCTTTTGAGAGGAGGATCCTGAGAAACACTGGTTATACCATGGAATTTCACACACTCACCTGGACAGACACATACATGTTGTTGTTTAGTGGTCTCAGAGAATTTACTCACAATGAACTATTCCAAGACCTTAAAACCTAATCTTGTTGGTGAACCCTATCAAATAAAATAGCGTAGTTCATTTTAATTAAGCGTTGATTTTAATTGGCTTTATTACTCAAAAGAGGTATATGGTCATGCAACTAATGGCGTTATGACACAACATGAAGCAAAATGCACACCTAATAATTAATGCAAATGCATTGGGTCCATGAAAAATAGGGTATGCTACTACGTGAAATGCACAATTTTCTTCAAATGATAAATGCAAGCTTTCCTATATGAAATCCTGACTAATACTTCAAAGCAAATCTAGTGCAAGTACTATGCAAAATGCAAGATGCAATGCATAATGATAATCAAATATTTTTGGATTTTTTGAAATAAAAATGAGATAGTAAAGAAAAAAAATGGTTCTACAACCCCCAGACTCTGTAAGGACACTCACGCAGCACTCAAGCAAAGTACTAAGGTAAAATAAATCTAATGCACTAATCCCAATCGAAAATGCAATGACAAGAAAATTCTTCAAAAAAGAAATTTTACCTTAAAAAAAACTTCTCTAGTCAGAAACAGAGGTGTATACAGACTCTAGCAGTATCAAAGGAGACTCAACAATCATCCAAATTCACCTAGCAACAATCAATCTTCCTCTAGAAGACAAAACTAAGGGTATACGCGACTGTTCGCAGTAAACCCGTGTGTGTACACAGATATAGCATTGAAACTCGTGTATATACGCGACTGTGAGTTAAAAACTCACGTACATGAAGAAAGGTGCATAAAAATAAAGGAAAACAGACAAGCTGAGACAAACTTCACACCAATCAGACACTACCACGCAAACATGCTCCCAGACCCGACACAGAAACAGAGAAGAAAGAGCAATTCAAAGTCATTGAATGTCAATAGAAAACCCCCAAAGGACAACTACTAGGAACTCCCCAGTGGATTCACCAATTCTGTTACAGAGAGAAATTCCTATGGCTTGGGGTACCACAACAGACAACTTAACTCCAGAAATCAATCCTTTCCAATATGCAAGAGAAATCAAATATCTAACACTAAAGGATCAGACCTCGTACCTTATTCCGGACGATTGAAGTAGATCCCTGTTGAGCTTTCCAACTTCAGCTTGAATTGATGAATCACTTCCTCAACAACAAGTAAACAAGACAAGCATACTATATATTGGTGTTAGATCTACTCTAGCATATATAATCAACAATGTATAAGCATTTGAAATCATCCATGGATAAAATATTCATTCAAACATACATTATTGGACAGGAAGATATTTCTATTAATATAAAATCAGAGATTACAATGAATACAACCTCTGTCGGCACGTTTGAGAATCAGAGAAACTGAATCCCCCACTTTGGCCTCCACCACCTCAATCCTCCATCTCTCGATAGCAAGCTCACAAGCAAAAGGCAAGCTTGGGAAGAACACCAAAGTGCTCCAAGGGACAAAGGGATGCAGACTCAAGCACAAGTTCCAGCAACAATGGACTATAGTTTCTTTGCTCTCAATTCTCTTATGCCTTCAATGTATCCAAAGGGCTCCTTATATAGCTTTTCAATGGGATAATGACAGGTCGAATTCGAGCAATCTCAAGGCATATGGAAGGCCATGAGACAAGTGAGTCGGATCCATGTCAAGGAAAACTCCAAAAGGATTTGGATTTTGTACACATCCCGATGTACGCGGTTTTAGGGGTCAAACCCACATATATATGCGATAAGGGGTTTAAAAGTCGCATATAGAAATTTTCACATGTTTTTAGGGATGGTCTAGGAAACATCAAACGACAAAAGATGGTCCAAGGGGTCTAAGGAGTCTATAGAGGGACAGGGGAAGGCCATACAAGTGTGATTCACCTGGTGTGGTAAAATCAGCTATAACAAAGACTAGTCTTGATATTACTCACAAGACTCAGCTTGATATTACTCACAAGCTCAACTCCATAACTGAAGGTATATCTCATAGGGTACCATCTATGAGAATACTTGACTTGATATTACTCACTAGTTCAACTTGATATTGCACACAAGTCTACAGTCTTAATGTTACTCACAAGACTTCAATACTAGCATCCCACCTCAATATACACTACAGAATTTGAGGCCAAAATCCGACGGCTACCATGTCTGAAATTCGACACTAACTTGTCGAGTATTTGACACATACACTTTTTTTTTGCCTTCGGTGGCATAACGTCAGATCTCCGACCGTCAACTAATAAGGGTCAAAGCTCCGATAGACAATTATGTCGCATATTCGACCGTTATTCCTTCCGAAGTGCCAACCAAAATTGCATAAATCGTAAAAAATCCGACGTCATCCGAGCCCTGAAGCGTCGGCCTTCCGATGGACAAAAGTGTCTGAGAAATGGTGGTGTCATTGTTTTTTAATTCAGATAGTGTTGGTACTTCGACGCACTCTGACACTAGAAGAGTCGGCCTTCCGACGCAGTCCGACACTTTAACCATCGGTCATTCAACGGGAGGAAGCGTCAGAGACATGGCACGACTGTCGGATGGGTTGACCGAAGTGTCCGCAGAACGTCGGAAAAGAGACGCTTATTGATGGATTTAAAAAAAAATCCAAAGATTTCACTTACAGCCACATGGTTTTAGCCTAGAATTTGACCACTGAAGGAAGCCTGGTAGCAAACTAGAGGATTCTATGTCAAGTATATATTTCATCCTTGCACATATAGTTATCACAACTACTTTACTCTTAACTTTACTTTTTGCAAAATAGAAAACCCAATATCCTCAAGAGAAGCACCCTCCTTTCTATTTATGGAATAAGGAAGAGAGTAATTACAAGCAAACCCTGTACTAAGTCTACAAGTGGACCACTTAACAAGACAAAGTCCAATCTAACCAATCCATGAACACTTTAAGAGAATGTTCCTTAACTAGAGATATTACATGTGCTAAGGGTAGGTGATTACAACACAACTTCATGGTAGTGTGAACCACATGTACAAAGGTCACGTAATCCCATGCCCGCATGTTCCAACTTACCCACTTAAAAATGACCTATGTGACTTGGATTTTGAGAGAGTCGGAGAAAGGTTGCTTGCAATCAAGTTTTCTTAGTTGAACACAATGCAGTGCTTCTCTGGGTGAGACTATTAGTTGGAAAGTGGAATGAAGCAGTCCCCATACACTATCTGTGTCCCTGACCTCCATTTTGAGTTCACTAAAGTTCTAAAGGATGGTCTTTTATAACATGATTAAGATGAAATGGGTCTAAAGAATTGTGTTTATCCTTCATATGCATTGTGCTAATTGTATAAGTATCTACATAAGTTTCTCCCTGTATAATAAAGAGCTCTCATGCAAAGAGTGCTTTACATCCCCAATCTTAATAAGTGATGATGGAGGACAATGGACCTATAGAGTCTCTAAATAGAGGGGACCAAAGGAAATAGCTAAGATAAAAAAATAACATAAATAAACATGCTGACCAAGAGGCATTCAATACTTTTAGAATAGTCTAGCTTTGCTCAAGGAAGGGATATAGAATAAGATTGAATCCTACAAATACATAACCACTTCATA
>LPNX010624281.1:501716-513378 GCA_001517045.1 Pseudotsuga menziesii
CTATGTGTGAAATCATCATTATCATGTCATATTCGGCATCGAGGAACTTGAAAGGAAGCTTGGTTGTCTCTATATCAAGAGCACACACACGAACTTCAACTCGTTGATGAAGATCTGCTCTATTTTCCAAGGTAACCTTTGATGAGTCCACTTTAGCAGTGTACCATTGTCCACATATTGCATTTGCAGGATTGCAAAATCCATAAACAAGTAAAGAATGAATGTTAGTTTTTCGGTATATAAAAACTCTTGCTGCAAAGGCTGTTGAATGTGGACTTATGATGTAGAGACAAGCCATTCTTTGTTCAAAAGCATCTTGAAAACATTGAATGTGGACTTATGATGTAGAAACAAGCCATTATTTGTTCAAAAGCATCTTGAAAACATAAAATGAAGACATGAGTGTGTTGCGAAAATAAATGCATCCTACTACAATTGACCAAGTATTCAAACAATCTATCTCTGAAGCTATCATGCCCAACCATTTATATAAACATGTTATATAACATCTATCATTTACTAATTCAATTCAAGTAACTGAGTTCTTTAAAATCATCAAGCAACATTAAATTACACTCAATTGCTTAATCTAATCAAGGAATTTAAAATATAATGATCTAACATAAATTATGTAAGCAAAAAATTATAATTAGTAAGAATATATCACCTAATAAAACATGGATAACCAAAAATGCTATGTATATAAGGCCATCGATCTAATCAAAACTCCATTTCTTGCCTCTTAACTATGGAAATGTTTTTCAATGCTATCTGCAACAAGTTCCAATTGAGGAGTCAAATAACAATAGTGAAAATTACACAGTAAAAATATAGAAATAGATGTTTTTTAATGTATTCTTCCTTACCATTCATTGAGCTCCTCTTTGTTTCAAGAATAATTTAATATTCTCTACTAAACATGACCAACCACGTGAATATGGAAGCTCTTATGGCCCCTCCCCCCCCTCACATCACTCTCAACTCCCCAAACCCAATGCCTATACTTGCAAATAACAATTTATTTCACTATTTCACAATGCAAATAACAATGCATCTACAATGCAAATTATTTCACTCAATAGTTGAAAAATGCTTTCATTAAATCATTCTTTATAACATTCAATAAACCATTCAATCATTCAACAGCTGAAAAAACCATTCATTAACTCATTCATTAAAACATTAATTTAGTAAATAGCAAGAAAAAAATATCAGTAAACAATTCAGTAAAGCATTCATTCATAAAACAAAGGAAAAAGCATTATTTTTTTTTATAAATAAGAATTACTGAAAATTTGTTTAGTCACTTCCTTTTTACTTTTCTTCTCTTTAAATATTTAGTTAGAGTCACATCTTCGAGAATCTTGGTATCCCTACTAGTTTGCTCAGAAGGTTGAACTTCAGGCAAGGGGCGATGAATTTCTGCAATAATGTCAAAATATTTCATTAATATATTTATATTTTGATAAATATGAGTAATTCGTTAAAAAAACATTACGAATGTGTGTTTTTACCTGCCATGTGCACATCAAGATGTTCAACATTATCTCGTACTGGCCCAACCTGTTCCGTGTTATGATCTGCAGCTACATGCTCTGTAGTTGAATTGTGTAGAATTAGAATTAATGTTCATCATCTCTAATGGTCTATAAAAAATAGTAGCACATTAATAAATTCATTACCAGGATGAGAAGCATGATCTTTGTTTGGTTGGTCATGTACTTCATCCTCGACATGAACGAGATCGTTACTTTCCTGCACAAAAATGAATAAACAATTTACGTTAGTTTATTTATAAGCAACAAATTGCATGAGCATTAATAAATTATCATTAAACTATACATTTTTCACATACCTGCGCACCAGATGGATCAGCAGAAGATCGTGCAGTATTCACAGACAAGCTTCTTCAGCATTCAACAATAGCGTCAAAGCCATGTTTGAAGCCAAGCTTCATGTAATCTGCACTGGGCAATTCTTTGAACCGGTCGGCCTTCATATTTGCATGATGTCATTAATTTTAAAGCCTTTTGTCAAAACAAAACAAAAATAATAATCTATATGATATTTGGATGCGGATTTGGGTTTTGCGATACTTACATATTGGGCCTCCAAGTTGGAGTAACCACCAAGCCCAAGCTTGTGTTGGCCAATTTTTTCAATTCTTGCCTTGGTGGCCTTAGATGCATCCGAGAGCCTAATTAAGTTTTTAAATAAATTAGTCTATGTACCAAAATTGATATAAAAACTAGTAAGAATAAGGCTTACCACTACATTTTGGAATGAATTGCATACCTCCCTGTTCCACCTGGTGGTATCTTTCCTGATTTTCTTAGGCCCTTCTCTTTTCCATCTTCCACCAGGGCTTTCCGCTCCATAGATGGAATCATTGGAGGGTGCTCATACCTAGGGATTTTTTCTAGGTGAACCCTATATGGGTCTCGGACAATCTTTAGATGTTTTCCAGCCTTCTGTAGTACCTTCGATGTATCAAAGGTATCTTTTCCAAACAGACTAACCAAGCGATTAGTCGGATCATCCTTTAAATATTTTGGCTGCTTGTTCCAAATTGTGCGGATGGTGAGCTCGAAGATCTCCAAGGCCAAATCATATAGATTTTTATAAAATATATCATTTCCTGCAAAACATTATTGCCATCATTAGTAAACATTAGAAAATATTATCGATATATTAGACACAAATTATAAAAAATAAATTGAACAATTTATAATGACCTGGAATCCTCTCTATCTTTATTGGAACCAGTTCTTCATTCACCAAAAATGTACACTTTATTGAACTGGTGCTAGTCACACGAGAAGATCCAGGAAATGCTTCCACATCTCTATCTATCCCTGCATCCACCCCTTCTTCTACAGCATCTGTTGTGGGTGGGGCACCATCAGCTTCACCCTCCGCTACCCTCGGTAGTGTTGCAGAGCGTGTTTCCAATTGTTTAGTGGACAATATGGGAGGAATATGTGGTGTACATGGAGTGGTTTGGTCACTGGGACCAACATTTCCTTGACCACCACTGATAATCTCCAGAGCACACTGTAAATTAAACCCATTGTATTATAAGTTCAACAACATATAAAATCAAATATTATAAAGTTTTTATAAATGAATTTACATTTTTATTCAATAACTTACGTCCAGTTGTTTACGTTGTTGTAACAACAATTGAAGCCTTTGTTCGAGCCCTTCTGTTAGTGGAACTGCCAATGTCAGATGAACCAGTTCCTCATTTTGTTTTTCCATTATCCTTTGTAGCACCCTCAATGGGTCTACAGATTCTCTAAGTTCACTATCTCTCATCAACCGAGAGACCTCATTCTGTAAAGAGTTTTGAGAGACCGTTTCATAAACATAATCCTCTGTCTGCAATCGGAATATATAAAAAATTGCTTAGTCTTTGAAAATATAGTGTGCGCAAATAATTATATTAGGGATTACATCTAGGATTACCTGAAGCCTATCCAAGGGTGTGGTCTGATCAACAAATGGGGATTTACCTCGATCAGCCACCAGCAAAAAAAGTAGAGAACATTATCAAAATGAACGCAATATGTATAAGCTAACAAATACAGAACAAAAACAAAAATAAACACCATGCTACATGTTTTATATGTGTACATTTTTGAAGTATTTATAATGTGGAATTACATTTAGGTTAAATGGTTGCCTCGAGTCTCCAGTTGTCCCATCAACAGCTGGGGAGTTTCCCCAGTCAATCTGCAAAAAAGGTAGACAACATTACCATCATGAACACAACCATAAAAATGAAAGAATACATAAAAAAATAAACATAATGCGTTACGATAGACATTTTTATGATTTTAAAGTATTTGAAATGGAGAATTACATTCATGTTTGGCTGTTTCCCTGATGCTGTAGTTGGATGATCAATAGCCGGTTGGCTTCCTTGATCAACACTCTGCATGGAAAATCGATAATATTATATAAACAAACCTAATATACTAATGAAAATACATAACGACGTATCTGTATGTCCATCCTAAAATTTAATATTACATTGGCAATATCGATGTATACCTGCTACCTTGAATTGGGTCGACAAACATCTACGGAGATGGAGGTGCCCCTGAGAGAACCCTGCATCAAAAACATACTAAAAGTTACATAAGGAAACATGAAATTGAGTAGATAATTTCAATTATATGCTAACAAAAATTCCTATATACGTTAAAATAATTAATAAAAGGACTTATAAAATTGTTTGTTTTACCACAACCATACTAACATTGTTTGTATCTACATGATTCAAATTGTAATCAATAAGCAATTCTTCACCAGCAGTTATTGATTTAATTGCACATACAAAGACATGGTTTGCTTCACGCGACTCGAATATGTAGTTGGGTTGCTTTAATGTAGACCCTGGTTGTGTACTGTTTATAAACCCCGCAATATTACCAGTTGTTTTTGGCTTTCCGTCCATGTACAAGGTTGCTCCATTATTTTGAGGTTTGTCTTTCAGTTGTATATGATTTGCTAACAACCCATATCTACGCATAATTCATGTATATTGGACCAGGCGCATCCAATCACTATAGTTGTAATAGGGTCCAACATACTCCATCAATTCTGTACATCTACCGTATCCAACCTTTATGTTGTCCATGCAAAACAAGCCCAATCCATGCAATGAGGACGGTGCAATTCTATATATCCTCTCATTCACACAAAAATCAGTGTTTACTTTAGGAATATCGCTAGGCACCCATTGTTTCACTAGGTGTTGGTACCTTAAGGGCACGTCGATGTCTCCCACTGTCTCATCATCATAGGAACATGACCCCCCTCCTTGGAGAAAAAAATTCATGCGTTTGTCGAATTTTCTTCTGATCTTCTGACATCTTGTTGATCTAGCATGTGTAGACCTACTGGATGTCTCACTTTCCTCTATAATTCCCAAACTCCCTTTGCTGGAGGAAGACAAGTTTGACAAATACCTGTTTGGTTCTACCTGCACCGTGGCCAAATTTTTTTTTGGCATAAGCATAGCAAAATACCAGCAAAAAAACATGGAAAGACTTATAAGAAAAAAAACTTTGAAAGTCTTGTAAGCCAATAACTTGTTAAAGAAAAAGCTTGTCAAGAATGAGTTTGGTTAATAGGTGTGGGCATTTGGCAGCCCTAAAAATTATAATGTATGCCCCTCTTTTGGTTACATACAATTCTCCATTCTAACTTATTGCTTGCATTTCCTTTTGCTAACATGAGTTGGGTAGGCTTCATAAGCTTCAAATGTATGCTTGTGGCCATTGTAATTTAGCCTTTCAACGTTGTCAAGCTTGAGACAATATGTTATGCATATGCATCACATATAACACTGCAATTTATGCCAATATATGTCTATACAAAACCTGGAGGTTCTCCTTTAATGGACTATCTCCTTCAAAGAACATATCTCCTTAAGTGGTTTTTAGTTTTCCAATGAATGATTTTGTGATGTTGTAGATGATTTTAGTTTTAGAGTGGATGTTTTAACCTCTGTGATACTCTAAAGTGCATAAGCCAGCACTTCAGAGGCATATTTCCTAGTGGTGGTGAAGAGCGGACATTTCCAAATCTGGTTAGTTGGCACGTTAAATACATTTATATCAGTCTGTAATATTTGATGATTTATTCCTTTTATCTTGTCTTGATGATGCTTGTTTTCCCATATTATTTTTCAACCCTAAGGCAACGCTAACTTGTTTTCCCATACTAATTTTCAACCCTAATGCAACCCTAAGGAATACAATTGATCAGCTTGACAGGAATATTGGACAAACATTCAAAGGTAACACCTCTAATCTAGGAATCGTTACTACATCCACATCACTAACCATCAACAGACTGAGAATTCAAGTCTAATACTGAAGTAGCTAATCCAAAGAAGCAATAAGTAAGAGATATCAATAATATGAGGGGATCATCCACCTCAATCATCCAAAGGATGTCAATAGCAATAGCACATAAAAGACTCAAGTGCTAAGGGATAGAAAAGCTGGAAAGTGCCCTGACCAGTACATTCACCATCAGTGAATTCAGTAAACTGAAAATGGCCTGAGGCCGAGGTTACTGCTTCTTTGGATAAGCTATCAGCCTTAGTATTGTGTTCTCTGAATATGTGAACTGCTTTTAGCTGGATGAAGTACGGTTCCATATCACGGATACATTGACACCAACCATCAAATGCAAGTAAAGTTAGTTATGATCTTCTATTGAACCAATTAATGATGGCTATGGAGTCACCATGAATGTGCAGAGTGGGAAGGACCATGGATTTAGCACAATAAAGGAGAGTCCATAAAGCAAGTATTTAAAATCTGGTGTTTGTACTCAGACCAACACCCAATTTGAAGAAAAAATAATGGTCCTGGGTGATCAAAAGAAGAACACCTATACCTCCAATTTGATTGGCTGAAGCCCCATCAAAGAAGATGTAGGTACAATTATTGAAATAGTTTATTCAGTCAAACTTGGAGCTTGGCTAGAGTGGAATAATGAGTATGGGCCTCCTCCTAAGGCCAGGTTTAATGGCCGTGCTGTGGACACACCTAGCAACTCTTCATCTGGTGGAGAAACCGGAGCCCTACTCTTGGTTCCAGCGTGTTCTGCACTGTGCCTGGGGAAGGTATACTGGTAATTTCCAGTGAGGAGAAGATGTTGAGCTCTTACTACCACGGGTCAACAAAGTTGTATACCATGTCTACAGGGCCTACTCCACAATTCACAAAAACCTCCAAATTGAACTGAACTGTCCAAAATGAAACGAGTCGCAACAATGTCCAAATACACTTGTCATTTTTTATTATTCCAAATTGAACTGATTTTATTATTTAATGCAGATCCAAATCATTTAGTTAGGTAGATTAGGTTAGCTCGAGGAGCTTTTTGTTAGCTCATTTTGAGGTGAGGCAGCTCGCAGAAGCTTGGGTAGCTCGAGAAGGACAGAGAGGGAAGAGAGAAACTAAGGGTTTACCTGAAATTCACTTTCTGAACATGGTTTTTGTAAAACTAAGGTCTGCATAGAGTTATGGCAGTTGGTTCTTGCATCACCTGCCAAGCATGTAATATCTCTCATGAAATGGACCAACTCAATGAGTAACCTTCAAGCATGTAATATCTCTCATGAAATGGTGTATAAAATAGTGGAAGCATGCTTCAAATGATGCCTCAATGAGTAACCTCCTGTAGAGTGGATGTTTTAACCTCTGTGCACCCACGTTGAGCTAATGCAAATCCAAAAGTTCTATACTCTGGCTAAAAACACAGTCTCCTTTGTAACGCCAACATAGAGCATACGATGGCAAGCCAATGGGCTGCAACACCATTGCTACAATGGCATAGCGCATGGCATAATGCCCCAAGCTCTAGAAGCTTTCCCGACTTAATTTACAAAGAATAAAATCAGAGTGTCATGCATACTCCCAAACCCAAACCATTATTAATGCACAGAGTAAATCCCACAGGATGAAAGCCACGAATTGAACCCAGTAAGTCAACAATTCAAAACACAACATTAAATCTACTACACAGTCCCAAATATTTACACAGTATAATCTTTTATAAACGTCGAATGAAATTGTATATACCAAATCACATTGCAGTCCTTACATAAAAGCCAACGCGATATGTATTTACACAGTGAGGCACGAAGCCTCTTTTACAATAGTCAAACTATAAAAAATGTTAAATGGTAAAGTTGTGAGCTATGGCACCATTACAAGTAATGGTGCAGCCATGGCCCAAAGATGCCAAACCTCCCAACAAGAGTCCATTAAAAACTAGAGCAAGGTACATTATAAACCCCGAAGGCAGAGTAAAAAATGCCTTGAACAAGAGGAGGCAAGTAAATATTGCTAGCATGCTTACCATGGTCATGAAGAAGAAATCCCAAATTGATAGTGTAGCCTGTGCAAACCTCGGAGCACCTTTGCGTTCACCTGCAGACAAACCAATGATGGCATGAAAAGCATGACCATGCCATGGAGAATACAACAAAGCAATGCATTTTTACACAGAGTCGATCTAGCTTACCTACGAATCGATGGGGTCATCTCCCTTCTCCAAATGCGTAGAGGCCACACTAAACCAAAATGCCAAAAACCATATTGCACAAGCAGCCAATGACCATTGACGCATGCACAAACCCTCAACTGGTGACCATTAACGCATGCACAAACCCTCACCATAGTTTATGGAATCAACATTATACCATATACCAACCAAGTCATATGTTAAACCCTCTATCCTATGGTTTCACCACCCTTTAAATATCAGCGCAAACTTAGTACTTAGGACATGGTATTTATACCATAGTCTCCCAACCTTATGGTATGAGCAGTCCTTAACACTATCATATAGTATTTACAATGTTTATCAAGCTTGTCTGTGCAAAACTAGAGAAATTGTGTAATTACATTTATAGATGTGCTACAAAATGAATGATCACTATAATAGCGACTCATAGATACGAGAGGGGGTGAGGCGCGCAACGCTATTCTAAGTTCATGACCCGAACAATGAGTTTCTCATTTGTAAGGTAAGAAATTTTGTAAATTGAATCCCTGAATAACCCACTAAATGAGGAAGGGTTTGTCTGCATTCAATCTTGTCCCACAAAGGAGCAAACATCATAGCGCGCACAAAAAACCCTTGCCACCCAAAAACCCTTTTCACAAAAAAAATTATATATGATATGTTTTTTATTTTTATTATATATTATTTTATATTATATGTATTTATTTTTATTATATGTTATGGGTCGGATATCCGACTTGTTTTTGGTTCATAGACGTCGAAGATCTGATAGGGAAGTGTCGAATAACCACCACTACACAAGTTGGAAATCCGATGCCTATCCGGCATGGAAGTGTCGGATAACCGCCACTACAAGAGTCAGACTTATGACTCCAAAGTGTTGGATAATCAACGGAGATAGAAATATTTTGTTGTCGGCATTCTATAGATTGATTGCTATCCGACACATCTGTGCCAAATGTCGGATGACGTCAGATTCCGTCGTTGGATTTCGGGTTCAAATCTTGTAGTATCAGAGAAATCAGTGAAATCAACCTCTTTAGTAGATCTAAGATCAAGGGTGATGTTTTCCGTTGAAACTTGAGGTGCCTACCAAGTTCCACATATCGGGAAGTCTTCTTAATTCGTGTACATGTTCCCCTTTTTCGCATCGTTGATCTTATACAAAGAACTTCTCAACCATTGATCTGAGGCAAATCTGCGGGTTGCGGAAAGAAAAAGAAGGATTCTGACTTTTCATAATTAATACTTCATATTTCCTCTTTCTGCATTTTCACTCCCTTCCGGACCGTTGATCTTCATGGAAATTCTCTAGACTGTTGATCTTGCAGATTGTGGAAAGCAGGATTCTAACCTTTCTAGACCAAAATATCGTGTCTTCCACTTTTTGAAGTTTTCCTTTTCGCCTTTTTCTTTCTACAACACTGATCTTGAAGGGAGCTCTTTGTACTGTTGATCCCGTGAATCGCGGAAGGCGGGAGTTTTAACTTTTTATGACCAAAACTTTATGTATTTCTACTTTTTGATCTCTGCCCTTTTGTTCTTTTTTGAGCCATTGATATTTGGCGGAAGCGCTCTGCGTAGTTAGATCTCATATTGTGGAAAACAGAAGTCGGGTTTTACCATTTTCACCACTTAGTTTTGTCCTTTCCACTCCAGATATTTCCTTGGTGGAAAAAATTTGTGGCCTTTGATCTTCTCCGTTGCGCATCCAGGCCATCCATTCCCTGCAGAACCTCATTTACATTCTTTAAGGTCTTATGATATGAAAATTTACAGTACTTATCCTTTCTTTCACCTATCTGATTCCTTGCCAACTATTTAGCCCAAAAATAGTGCTAACAGTTGGCTCCAACTACAGATGATATCCTCCCTACGAGGTAGCAAAGAAACCCATAGAACAGGTGCCAAATCCATTGGGATGCTCCCAAACTTTTTCTGAAATCCTCAACCTTCTTTGACCTGCAACCATCAATTAAACATTCTGCAAACAAATTCCACTCTGTAACTTGTAACCTGTCACCCATTAATCTTCTGAAAACTTAAAACAACTGTAACTGCAAACCTGAACTTTGAAATTGAAACTGAAACTGTAAACAAATTGAAAAACTGCTTGAAAGAAATGATCGCCATGTCGAGCTTATTTCACACCTACTTACCTACCCTACATGATCCAACACAAATGCTCATTCAAGTAAACTCTGACTCCCAATGAAGCCAATCAAGAAACTAATCATAAAATTTAGCTTTTTCCTCATGCTTGATTGAAATTAGAACATAGGAACATAATGGTAATGGGCTATGATAAAAGACTTGATCCTTACTGCAAACACATAACCAACCATTATGACTGAAAATTCTTTCCACATATTCAGTCACAAGATCATAAAGATCATGACAACCCTCAAATTTTTCTATCATTTGCTTGCCATAATCATGCTGCCCAAAATGTAAATCCTCTAGTACCCTGTCAAAATGATCTTCAAAAGAACCATGAAGGGAATTCTCATGACAATTTTCAAAAGAGACATCAATTACTTGATTCAAAATATTAGAATTTAAATTTTGATTGCTTCTAAATGTCTCAAAGGAAATATCATTCTTTTCTTCAATAAAATCAAGTGAACAAAATCCTTTTTCATGAGATGAAATTTCTGAATTTGAAATATTTAAAGAAGCATTCCATTGAGAGTCCTCATCTCCTTCTTTGTGATTCAATTCTTCATCATAGACTTCTGGTTTTTCCACATGCTGAGATTGATTGCATGGTTGATCATCCTGCTTATCTTTTACTTTTGAAAAGTTCATGAAATTCTCCATTACCTCAAATTTCTGTTTTTGTTTAGAGATTTGAAGTATATGTTTTAGCAGTTCAAATGAAGAATAACAAAAATGGAAGATGTCACGTCCAACACACTCACTATCTTCTTTGTTTTCAACCTTTTGATCTTGGATTGCAATGGAATTTTCTTCATCAACAGTCTCTGAACATACAAAATATACAGCTGGTTTTTTAGGCATTGTTAGGTATAACTCCCGATTGATTGATTATTCAAATGCAAATGCCTATATTTATACATTTCATGAGGCGGTTGATTACCAGCCTTTTCGCCTTCCTAGCTATTCATATTCCTATTATTTATTTACAATAATCCTGACGGATTATTCTAACAATCCCCCTCTTAATCCGAAGGGGTGTTCGTAAGTCCAAGCATGTTTCTGAATCTTTCAAACTTTTCTCGTCCAAGCGCTTTGGTGAAGATGTCTGCAACTTGATCATTTGTGGAACAATGTCGAAGATGGATTGTCTTGGCCTCTACATGATGTCGAATCAAATGATACTTTGTGTTGATGTGTTTGGTTCGATCATGGAATCTAGGATTCTTAGCCAGCTTGATTGCAGAAGTATTGTCGACCAACAATGGAGTGGAGTTCTCTTGTTTTTCTTGCAAATCTTCAAGTATCTTCCTGAGCCATACTATTTCTTTCGTTGCTTCCGCTGCAGACACATATTCTGCTTCTGTTGTTGAATCTGCTGGAGCTGACTGTTTGCGAGATCTCCATGAAACAGCTGCTGATCCAAGACTCATAGTGTATCCAGAAGTTG
>LPNX010624281.1:516205-571007 GCA_001517045.1 Pseudotsuga menziesii
CATAGTGATTCTCCAGTAGGCTCGGTTGTCTTCTTACCAAAGGCTTTCTCTCTGTCAGCTATCTTTTCTACCAGGGTGTCAAATGTTAGAGATTTGAACTTGTCACTAGCTTGCAATGACTCAAGATAGTTGGAGTGAGTAGGATACAAAGATTTTACAAAATCTGCAAGAGGAAGATCTGGTTTCATACCAGATGCTTGAATCTTGTGCATGATGGCTTTGATTTCAGAGGCAACTAACATAGGATCATTGTCTTTCACTTCAAGATTGAATAATTTTAACATTAGTTGAATAACTTCCATTTCACTGTGTGAATCATACAGTTCTTTTAATGTTTTTAATGCTTCAAAACATGATTTTGCAGACAATATGTGCTGGCTCACCTCTTCACTGACAGTGGCAGTGATTAGAGCTAAGGCTTTCTTGTCTTTTGTTCTCCAAATGGCTTTCTCTTTCTCTGATTCTGGAGGTCGAGGGTATGTGGTTATGGTCTTTTCATCTGCTGTCTCTATTGTGGTGCCTTCAAAAATGCCGTCCCAAAGGTCATTGTAGATGAAGGCAGATTTGATCTTCCTCCACCATTCTGAATAGGTGTCTTTCCCAGTGAGGGTGGCACCGACTATAGATGCTATAGATTGCATTATTACAACTGACAGTTGTAATTTTCAAAGAGAAAATAAAAAAATTAATAACCTTGCAGGTCTACAGTCTCTGCCAAGGTGAATACAATGTAGGTTTATAGCAAATATATGAGTAGATACAAAATATATATTACTGTCAGTCATACACAGCCTTATATTGGTCTGCAATATCAATCTCAGCTCCTATCCAGATTTTGCAAGAAAAATAGGGCAAAACTAGGGTTTTATGCACTTTAATTCAAATTTACAGCGTCCAGCAGCCACACCATAGCACATGCAGCACGCAGCAAGCTTTATATATCAGTTAGCACTGATAGGTATTCAACGCTGGTTTTCACGAAGATAAGAGGGGAGTCGCACTCCACGCTCTCATTGACAGCACCATCAACACAGTCAGTCTCTTCACGCAGGCTCTCTGGCTGTGAACACAATCTCTTCACGCACAGCACAGCTTAATGGACTCGGATTCCAAACAATAGGAATGGCATGTACATAGCAGTCAGCACACAGCATGATAAGCAAGGGTTTTTAATAGAGAACGCAGTCTATACAATCACAACGCAGTCTATATAATCACATATATCACAACACAA
The DNA here is from genome assembly GCA_001517045.1 of Pseudotsuga menziesii. Taxonomy (NCBI): domain Eukaryota; kingdom Viridiplantae; phylum Streptophyta; class Pinopsida; order Pinales; family Pinaceae; genus Pseudotsuga; species Pseudotsuga menziesii. The sequence goes on from LPNX010624281.1 coordinate 517,440, forward strand.
TATATGACATAATATATCAATCTTCTGCAGCATGTATGCAGTCTTCAAGTCGCAGGAAGGAGATCGGCACCCAGTCTCCACGCAGTAGCCTTTTCCACGCAGGTCATAGCTTCCACGCTGGTGTAACCGAACGCTGGTCTTCACTCACAGCACACTGGCTCATACTCAGGCTCAGATCAAACTATATCAACGCCGCTATCTTCAGTCCAACACAGGCAGGCAGCACACAGTCTTTACTTCAGGATCAATTGTAGATTTTGTAGAATCAATACTAACTCCTTAACGCTGCATACAGCTCGCAGCTCGCAGCATAAACGATGGGTATTCCAACGGTCACCAACAATTTTACCTTCAATGCAGCCTTCAACCTTTCAACGCAAGCTCCAGCATTCACGTCCTCGGCCTCGACAATGTCGGGAAAACCACGATTCTCTATACGCTGCAAGTGGTTTCCACTGTTCCAACAAATGGATTTAATGTTGAAACGGTCCAGTATAACAATATCAAGAGTGCGTTGCCATCTTCAACATATGTATCTTCATAAAATCACAGTATAAAAACGTAGTATCAGTCCACGCATATACTCAACGCATACAATATATCTCCAAACACTTGTATGAAGTCGCTTCACTATATTCTTTCTCCAGCGCACAGTTTCAAAACAATCATCGCATCCTTCAAGCAAGGTTGCAGTCTCCACGCAGGCAACAACTAGCATTATAATAGCGGGATGAAGCCATTGCTTATGGCGCAGCTGATCAGGCTGCCATTCTGAGTGGAGAAAGCAATGAGAAGGTGCAGGAATTGCTGTTGCTAGATGTCACACCTTTAAGTTTTAGGCTGGAAACTGCGGGAGCCGTAATGACAGTTCAAAAGCTTCTGCTAGCAATAAAAGAGGAGGAGAGGTATCGCCACTGATAGTCTTTACAGAAAATTAGGGTTTCTGTAGTTCCCTAAATATTGCAGCACTAAACAAAAAAACGTTTTGGAGGCAGACTGGCGATATTCAAGCAGTCTGAAACAAATTAACAGAGCACAGAACGGAGGTTTGCAGTTCAAGAGGACGCAGTTCAAGGCTTCAGAGTGAAAGAATTAGGGTTAGGGTTAGGTATTGTGCTATACCAATAATGCATGCACGCAGAGACTGGATTTCTCATGCCACTGGCAGACTGATGGAGCAGTCTGGCAATGGACTGGATTGGCAAGCAGAATGACAGCCAGGAGTTATGGCAGACAACCTGCTCTGATACCAGTTGTTAGGTATAACTCCCGATTGATTGATTATTCAAATGCAAATGCCTATATTTATACATTTCATGAGGCGGTTGATTACCAGCATTTTCTCCTTCCTAGCTATTCATATTCCTATTATTTATTTACAATAATCCTGACGGATTATTCTAACAGGCATAACATCCAAGCAATCCTCCTCATACTCATCATATATAGGTGGAATAAAAAATTTCTTAAAACCATCACTAACAAAATTTATGACATGTTGATTACATTATTCATAAAACAAATCCTTATAACCCTCTTCTTGCACAACATTGAGTTGATCATCTTTCTTTTTTTGTTCCAAAACCTCTTGACTTTTTGCAAACTCTTAATCTTCTTTAACTTCAATTGGTACAAGAATTTCAGGATCACAAGGAAGACCATCATTAAAGAAAATGGAAAACCCTTAGTCAATATCAACAGCATAGATAGCATGATTATCTGGTTGATTTTTTTTTTTTTTCTGGCTCCTGACCATATCTGTTATTTTGTCTCTGTATTCCCTGTTTCTCAACAATTCATTGAAAGGAATGGAAATTTTCAATTTTGAGAGCTCTGTTTGCAAATTGAAAGTTGAAACAGTTTTTTCTACATCCATCTCTGCTGGTTGTTTTACTTTTTTGTTTTTTTCTATTTTATTTTTAGATTCTTTATATACAGTAGGATCTTTGTGTTTTTCATTTTTCTTTTTTGTATTATGTTGGCTAGTAGAAGGTTGATTTTGATTGAAACTTCCTTTATTTATGGTAACATCTCTATTTCTTAATTTGATCTTTCTTTGGACATCATCTATAGCATGCAAATATTCTCTTTGGTACTGTTTTTACTTTTCCTCAAAATCATTATTGTCATCTTCATGAGCAAACATACTATGCTCTTCCTATGTGAGGTATATTTCAGAATCCAAGTCACCAAAATGGTTAGTATGATCCTCAATAGATTCAGCCTCATCTTCATATGCAACATAATTTTTAGGAAAAGGTGGTCGTATTTGCTGATCATCTGGATTTCTAGGAATCCTCATATCTCTCTGTCTAATTTGTGGATGTGCGGGAGGATTGGGACTTCTGAAGTTTGGGTTTCTGATTTGAGGTTAATTCTTTTCTCTATTCAATGGTTTATTATCCATAGTCAACCTATCCGTTAGTCTCTTCATTGTCTTCATCATCATTTCAAACTTAACATCATTACGAGAAGAGGCAACTGAAGTAAAATGCACTTTCTGCTTTATTTTTTCACTTGGCATCATATTATCTTCCACTTTTAAATTATCTTGAAACATAATAGGAATACTTACTGGTTTTCTCTCTCTCAATAATAATACAAAGTTACTATCAAAGGCATCAACATAATGGAGTTTTGCAGTGCCTACAAGGGGTTTAATATCAACAGGAATAGAGTTATGCACCCTCATAAATCAACTTGAAAACTCATGAACAGATTCAAAACCTTCTTTCTTAAGATTATTATATTAAGAAATAAGCTGTAAAGGAATTTTCTCATCATCCCATCTTTCTAAAAATAAAGTTTGGAAAGCTTCAAATGTAAGAATGGATCTAGCAGGGAAATATTTAAACCATTTCTTTGCCTCTCCTGACAAAATTTGTGCAAACAACCTCATCTTAACATCATCATCATCAACCATCTCCAAGCCGCAAAATCTTCAAATCTATCAACATGTTGTCTTGCTGTGAAATTTCCACCCCCATCATAGAAGGGATTTTTTTGGGCATAATTTTGAGGAAGCTCATGCAATACAGTAGGTAAGGATAATGGAGCAAATATAGCATACATTCGTCTAGGTGGATATGGAACACAAGGAGGAGCTTGAAAAGGTGGAGGGGTTTGAACAGTTGATGGGATAGAAGTTGCAGGTTTTGAACAAGATGGTTTCTTTCTTCAGTTTTCATAGAGTTTTGAAGGTTTTTCCAAAGAGAATCAAGCACATATGATTCTAACCTACTAGGATTAATTTCGGTTTCCTTCAAGTCAGATTCATATTTTGATTTCAATAAGGACCTTTCAACAAAAATTTCCCACCCAAAATCCCGAATGCTATGAAATTCTTGAGAAGATGTGCACCAAATTGAGAAATATTTATTTGTTCTTTTCTACTACTTCTAACCAATCTTTCTGGATTTTCCACACCTTGTAAAATATCAATGTCAGGGTTACCTTGTGTATGTGACTTCTTGGAAGAAAGGATGCCTATGAAAATCTTTCTCAAAATCAATGTGGAGTCACCAAGGAAAATATACAACCTGTTTCAAATGCAGAAGTTTATGTTTCCCCATAGAAACCATTTCTTCTTGGAATATTTGTCATCTCTCCCAGGGTTGATTTGCACTTTTGTCCTCGGCAACGACGCCAATTTGTTAGCACTCAGAATTGTACCCAAGTTGTAGAAGGTAAATCCCAAGGTAACAACATAACCAATTCTAGAAAGGAAGTTGGCTTATTCCTTTCTAGAGAGGGATCTCTCATTGATTTTTTAGAGGTCCAGATATAAAAACAAAATAAAATGTCAGATTGGGTTTGTGGTTGAAACAAGGAAAGCATACATTGGGCTATGAAGTCACAAGTATTTTTATGAATCACAGAAAATTTGCATGGGAGAATCCTGCAAAGGCAAGATAACACTCGGTTACAGTCAAAATCTTGTTGGTTTAGTGATAAACAAGAAATAATGACAGTCCATCAATACAGAGCACTCAGAAGATGAAATCTACATCAACTTTGGTAAGAAATATTGGTGAATATATGAAACAATAGCCAGAGAATAACAATATGAATTCTAAAACTATTAAACACTCATTCCATATATGAAAGAAAACACAATGGCAATTTTAACAGGAAGACATCCACATAAGAAGGTAAATTACAGACTGTAACTACGAAATACATAGGAAACTTTGTAGCAATATGCCAACATTTGGCTCTGTCATTTTTATTAAGGGAATATCTCAAAATACATAACCCAAAATCTTACGGGTTCCAACCTCGTCTTCCTCTATTGAGGGTATATTTATAGTGTCATAGGCTCCCGAGACCAACCTCGAAACAGATCCAAATTCAGTGATAGCGTGGGAATCAAAATCCTGACAAATGTTGATCTGGCAGATTCACCATGATCACAAAATAGACCAAGAAAACACGTTGGGATGCACATGGTGGATAAGTTTGGGAATTTCGACAACTGGAACTCAGGCTTACTTGATGATAATGGCATTTCAGACCACCTTCAAGCATCCTGCAATAGTTTCATTTATGCTTGCATCTTCACCTGTGAAATTTCTTCTGGACCGTTGATCTTTTAGCGAAAACAAGGATATGGAAACATGTGTCTGAAATTGCATGCTCTGTAAAATTACGCAAATCCTCCTCATGAATTTCTCCATGCTAGTTCATCTCATGGAATTATTTCCAACCCTTGATAAAAAACCCCTTTAAATCTACGTCGTTCATATTTTAAGGGCCTACCATATTCTGCGGATTTCAATTGTTCATTAATCGCTGCATATTGAAACAACGAAATCTCTCTCCACCACAGATCCATCCCTGATTAGATCTCCTTCATCAAAACTTGTCGACCTCTAAGCAATTCCATGAATTTGAAAAGTTATTTTCTACGTGCAAGTTAGATAAATGGAATGAATTGTCACCATTGATCTGATTCAACCTTTGATCACCACCATTGAAATATGCACCATTGCGCTCCATAAAGTGACCTTTGCATCTCCAAATTTCAAGTGTGAAATCTAATGGGCAGGGCACACGTCATTTACACACTTTTCTCATTGTGCAGGTGTCCTTTCGACTTTCAACATGCATGTTGTATCAATGAAATCAATCTCTGTGGTAGATCTAAGATCAAGGGTGATATGGGACATTGAAAGCTGTGGGGCCTACCAAGATCCGCATATTAGGAAGGCTTCTTACCTTGTGCACATGTTCCCCTTTTCTGCATCGTCGATCTCAGACATAGACCTTCCCAACCGTTGATCTGAGGTAAAGATGCAGGTTGCGGAAAGTGGAAGGCGAGATTCTGAATTTTCATAATAAAAAATTCATATTTCCGCTTTTTTCCTTTTCTCTCCCTTCCAGACCATTGATCTTTGAGGAAACTCTCCGGATCGTTGATCTTGTGGATCACAAAAAGCGGGATTCTAACATTTCTAGACAAAAATATTGTGTCTTTCCACATCGTTGATCTTGGCAGGAGCTCTGTGGACCGTCGATCCTGTAGATCACAGAAGGTGGGAGTTTTAACTTTTTACGACCAAAACTTTATGTATTTTTGCTTTTTGATCTCCTCCCTTTTGTTCTTTTTCGAGCCTTTGTTATTTAGCGGAATTTATTTGAGCCGTTGGATCTCAGACTGTAGAAAATGGAAGTCAGGTTTTACCATTTTCACCACTGATTTTTGTCCTTTCCTCTCTTCCACTCCTGATTTTTCATTGGTAGAAACGATTTGTGGCCTTTGATCTTCTTTGCCGTGCATCTAGGCCATTTATTCCTTGTAGAATGTCATTTACATTATTTAAGGTCTTATGATATGAAAATTTACAGGACTTATCCTTTATTTCAATGATCTGATTCCTTGCGACCATTTTAGCCCAAAAATTATGCTAACATAAGGTACAAAAAACACTCTGTGTATTTCTAGGATCTCACCAAGGTCTAGTTGGAACCTGATTGTTCCAACCCCCCATATCGCTATCCAAGGACTATCAATATATGTCTGAATAAAATGTGTTAGCCCCAACTCTGTTATGATCTAAAATATATCATAGATCATAGTTATGTGTCTGGTTGCACCGCTGTCAACAACCCATACATTCTAAAAAAATGAGCTCCCTATACTGGTATCAATTGAGACAAGAGAAAAATCTTGCTCAAACTTCACTACACATTCTTTTACTATTGCAGACACTGCCATATCTCTTTCAGTCTTCTCTTTCACATTCTTCTTCTTAGGACACTTCGAGGAATAATTCCCATCTGACCACAGTGGTGACATCTGATCTGACTGATGTATTTCTTTTTCTTATTAATTTGTGTTGCAAGTGTCACATTATTCTCCACCTCTTCATTGACTTAACTACCTAGAGACCCTTCTTGAATTTCCTCCCTAGTAAAGTCATCTCACAGTCTAGACCAATTTGAATGCTTCTCCCTACCGACAATGCACTTAACAAATACTTCCCATTTCTTGGTGAAACCCTTCAAGGCTATCCTCACTAGTTCTTAATCTGGGATAATATCTCCTACGACTGCTAACTTGTCTTTGAATTACGTCACTGAAGTTAAATAGAAGGCCACGTCTCCTTCTTTGTTCATCTCGACATTGTGCAACTTTTTCTTTAGTGTTATTTGCGGTTCTCGTTCTTCGCTTTGAATAACTGGTTCAAGGTATCCCACATGTCTTTAGTAGTCTTCTTCTCTACCAAATGTGGAATGATATTCTCCTTTACTCGATCTAGGATCAATCTCTGGGATCTAGATTCTAGGGATTCAAACTCATCTAGTTCGTATTTGTTTGTAGGCTTGGTCATCCTGGTGTTAGCAAAATTTCATATTTTCCATTCTTTAAGCACAACATTTATTCTAACTTTCCAAGGAAAATAGTTGGATATACCATCCAAGCTATCTTCACATTGTATGCTCATCCAAGCTATATTTTAACTTGAAAGCAACACAACTTTTGATCGTGAATCACAACTTTGAACCCTACTTCAGTTCGGATCTGATACGATGAAGAAAATTAAATGACATTAATATGAAATTTTCCATTCACACATTCTGTCAAACACTTGAATGTCTAGGGTTTATGGTTAAAATTTTACTCTTAAACTTGAAATAAAAACCACCATATTCAAGATCTTCTCAAATACTAAAGTAATCATTCACACACGAAAACACAAATGTTTTGGTCAATAAACCGGGAAAAACCCACAATCCGGGGAAAACCCTAGAAAGAAGAAAATTATCTTTAAGAATTATACTAAGAAACATTCCATCTACACATGGAATCATTCCTTCAACCCTCACTAACAAAAAACCAAACTGGAACAACAACAAAAATAGCTTGATTTTTGTGTCAATTTACAGTTGTACGAACTCCACACATGCGATGTAAGACTGTAATTTCTATTGTATGATATGCCTCGAAAATAATGCCCACATGTGCGATAATTTATTGCAGCAGTACATACTGTCAGTCTACAATTAATGCGACAACAATACCTCAAGAAATGTGCTCACATGTGTGTTGTACGATCATTGTCATACTACCTACTGTACGATTCTGGCTGTCTTGGGAAATGTGTTTCTCCTCTCCTTGGGATTTGTGCCACTCTAGGGAATTCTTTCTCTCTCTCTTCATTAATGGTGTGATCAACTTGTCATTTCTCTCTTGTTTTATACTTTAAAATTTGTAACCAGCTATCTAACCACCTAATCTATGGTTGAGATATATTTACAAAATCAAGGGCCATCATTTAATGCACCCACATTTAATAATTAAATCACTTTAATTATTAAATAATAACTTAAGTGAGACCCATTTAATAAAGTACAAACATTATTTTATTTATATATATAAATCACTTTATACATAAATATACAAAGGACAAAGTCTAAGTCATCTTCATCACTCCACACCAAAAATATGAAAGAGGACCTTTAGAGTTAACTTTCCAACACTTCAAACTCTAACTAAATACTGGTCACTTAGTTAACAGGCTAACATATGCGTCATAGTGTAATAACTCAAGTGTCGCATGAAACACACTTTCTTAACTAAAGTGTCATCCTTTGATTAACTTAAGTGTCATCCTTTGATTAACTTAAGTGTCTTATGTTAGTCTAAGTAAAGTGTAAACACTTTAGTTAACTATTCCATCTTTTTTTAATCATGTAGTTAATCATTGTTAACTGAATCTTGTTGATTGATGAACACTGAGTTCTTCTTTACTTAACTGAATGTTGATCATTAATAGTTGAACTAAAGCTTTAACTAAATAACTCATTAAGGCATTCATATTTAACTGAAGCTTTATAAATTGCATTCACTTTGAATTCGCTTTCTCTCATAATCTGTTTATTACTTATCTCTTTATCTTACTACATGGTCTATGTTTAATCATCTAGCATATCATATTATACTTATAAGAATTTCCACACATATTGATGGTCATATATATTACCTCATACCATATAGTCATATACTAAAGTAATTCACTCTAGAGGAGACTTAATAGCTTTATCCATATCGAATGACCATGTTTAGTAATATATCACATAGTATAACCACTTTAGCAAGTAAAGTATGCCACCTCAATAAATGAGGATATTTGTAGGAATTGATATTATGCACAAGTATACTATCTTGATATTACTCACAAGACCAGTCTTGATATTACTCACAAGACTCGGCTTGATATTACTCACAATCTCAACTCCATAACTGAAGGTCTATCTCATAGGGTACCATCTATGAGAATACTTGACTTGATATTACTCATAAGTTCGACTTGATATTGCACACAAGTCTACAGTCTTAATGTTACTCACAAGACTTCAATACTAGCATCCCACCTCAATATACACTATAGAATTTGAGGCCAAAATCTGACGGCTACCATGTCTGAAATTCGACACTAACCTGTCGGGTATTTGACACATACACTTTTTTTTTGCTGTTAGTGGCGTAACATCAGATCTCCGACCGTTGACTAATAAGGGTTGAAGCTCCAACAAACAATTGTGTTGCATATTCAACCGTTATTCCTTCCGAAGTTCCAACCAAAATTGGATAAACCGTTGGAAATCCGATCTCATCCGACCCTTGAAGCGTCGACCGTCCGATGGACAAAAAGTGTCTGAGAAATGGCGTTGTCGTCGGTTTTTAATTCAGACAGTGTCGGTACTCTGACACACTCCGACACTAGAAGAATGGGCCTTCTGATGCAGTCCGACACTTTAACCGTCGGTCGTCTGACGGGAGGAAGCGTCGGAGACATGGCATGGCCGTCGGATGGGTTGACCGGAGTGTCAGCAGAACGTCAAAAAAGTGACGCCTATTGATGGATTTAAAAAAAAATCCAAAGATTTCACTTATAGCCACATGGTTTTATCCTAGAATTTGACCACTGAAGGAATCCTGGTAGCAAACTAGAGGATTCTATGTCAAGTATATATTTCATCCTTGCACATATAGTTATCACAACTACTTTACTCTTAACTTTACTTTTCGCAAAATAGAAAACCCAATATCCTCAAGAGAATCACCCTCCTTTCTATTTGTGGAATAAGGAAGAGAGTAATTACAAGAAAACCCTGTACTAAGTCTACAAGTGTACCACTTAACAAGAAAAAGTCCAATCTAACCAATCCATGAACACTTTAAGAGAATGTTCCTTAACTAGAGACATTACATGTGCTAAGGGTAGGTGATTACAACACAACTTCACGGTAGTGTGAACCACATGTACAAAGGTCACGTAATCCCATGCCCGCATGTTCCAACTTACCCACTTAGAAATGGCCTATGTGAATTGGATTTTGAGAGAGTCGGAGAAAGGTTGCTTGCAATCACGTTTTCCTAGTTGAACACAATGCAGTGCTTCTCTGGGTGAGACTATTAGTTGGAAAGTGGAATGAAGCAGTCCCCATACACTGTCTATGTCCCTGACCTCCATTTTGAGTTCACTAAAGCTCTAAAGGATGGTATTTTATAACATGATTAAGATGAAATGGGTCTAAAGAATTGTGTTTATCCTTCATATGCATTGTGCTAATTGTATAAGTATCCACATAAGTTTCTCCCTGTATAATAAAGAGCTCTCATGCAAAGAGTGCTTTACATCCTTAATCTTAATAAGTGATGATGGAGGACACTGAACCTATAGAGTCTCTAAATAGAGGGGACCAAAGGAAACAACTAAGATAAAAAAATAACATAAATAAACTTGCTGACCAAGAGGCATTCAATACTTTTAGAATAGTCTAGCTTTGCTCAAGGAAGGGATATAGAATAAGATTGAATCCTACAAATACATAACCACTTCATATAGAAAAGAGACAAAGAACAACAGAGTATGTTACCTTAAATCATTACTAATAATGTGCAGTAGATATTTAACTTCACTCTTGAAAATTCCAAACAACCAGTAGAATAGTATAGTAGAATAGTCTAGCAAACTTCCAGGGGATCAATACTTGTTTTCAGAATTATAGTCTTTGGGTAAACAGTAAATGGCAGATATACCTCATTTGGCACATTTGCTACTTTGAAATTTCCTTCAAATTCTGGTTTTGGAGTGTACTCCAAGTCTTCAATGCCCCACCCCTACACACTCAGGAAACAAACGAAAAGGAATTGGAAAACTAAAGAAGAGCAACGATGTTCATAACAATCAATGCAACATCAATCTGCAAACAATAAAAATCCCAAAACATAGCTGAAAGAAATCCCAAAACAAAGGAAAGGCTGACCAATGGGCATAAAACAATGCCAAATGTTTTTACCTCTCTATTTTTAATAAGATAGCCTTGCCCATCCACCATGTGTGAAATCATCATTATCATGTCATATTCGGCATCAGGGAACTTGAAAGGAAGCTTCGTTGTCTCTATATCAAAAGCACACACATGAACTTCAGCTCATTGAAGAATATCTGCTCTATTTTCCAAGGTAACCTTTGATGAGTCCACTTTAACAGTGTACCATTGTCCACATCTTGCATCTGCAGGATTGCAAAATACGTAAACAAGTAAAGAATGAATGTTAGTTTTTCGGTATATAAAAACTCTTGCTGCAAAGGCTGTTGAATGTGGACTTATGATGTAGAGACAAGCCATTCTTTGTTCAAAAACATCTTGAAAACATTGAATGTGGACTTATGATGTAGAAACAAGACATTATTTGTTCAAAAGCATCTTGAAAACATAAAATGAAGACATCAGTGTGTTGCGAAAATAAATGCATCCTGCTACAATTGACCAAGTATTCAAACAATCTATCTCCGAAGCTATCATTCCCAACCATTTATATAAACATGTTATATAACATCTATCATTTACTAATTCAATTCAAGTAACTGAGTTCTTTAAAATCCTCAAGCAACATTAAATGACACTTAATTGCTTAATCTAATCAAGAAATTTAAAATATAATGATCTAACATAAATTATGTAAGCAAAAAATTATAATTAGTAAGAATATATCACCTGATAAAACATGGATAACCAAAAATGCTATGTATATAAGGCCATCGATCTAATCAAAACTCCATTTCTTGCCTCTTAACTATGGAAATGTTTCTCAACGCTATCTACAACAAGTTCCAATGGAGGAGTCAAATAGAAATAGTGAAAATTACACAGTAAAAATATAGAAATAGATGTTTTTTAATGTATTCTTCCTTACCATTCATTGAGCTCCTCTCTGTTTCGAGAATAATTTAATATTCTCTACTAAATGTTGATTGCATGGGCAGACCCGGGTTTACTATAATCAACCAACAACACCCCTAGCTCACTGGCCCTTTTGGCGACAGACCGCACAGTGGCCTGAAGTCTCACCCGAAGTGATTCTAATGGGTTGGCCAAGGACTCAAGCGTCTTGGACCAGGTTCTGTTGCAATCCTACTTGCGGCTCGCAGCTCTTCTGGCTGCAAGATCTCCCTCTGTGTCTGTGCGTCTCGCGACCTCTTGCTCGTGTCGCGCGATCCCGTCGTCGTGCAGCTCTTCTAGTCGCGAGATGTTCCTTTACACCACCATGCAGTCCTTCTCTATGATGCGCACTTCCCCTGACTTGCGATATCTCCAGCCTTACCGCAACGCCGCGCACCGTGCGACACGCAGATCCTTCCCAACGTGAAGTCCTCAACCTGCGGTATCGCGCACCGCAGCTTCTCTGCCGGTGCGGTATCACCTCTCTGTGATATCCTACCTCCGCGGTTTAGCGCACTTAGCGTTGCTCGTGTCGACGTGCAAGACTTAACATACAAAGCTATTCAATACTGCAACCAGTAGCTGTTTACGCAAAGCATAAGTGAAACACATACAACATGCCAAAGGCTTTTAACCTATGATTATCCTTCTATGCTGTGGTGAACTGATTAATACATTCATTCATTAAGCTGCAAACAAAGTCCATGAAATAACTGAGCAATGCATAAGTAAACATAACACATAAACCAGTCGCATAACACAGATTTTAACGTGGTTCACCTCCAGAATGGAAGTTACGTCCACAGAACTGTGTTTTCTATTATAGCTCAAGGGGAAGGTAAAACATAGTTCTGCTGCACCGCATATGCAGCTCAAGATATTCTCTCTTAGATCTCTCTTCTCTCTATATTTCTCTCTTACAATATACTCTTCCCTCTCAGTCAATCCCCGCGGATCGTTACATGCATGCTCTATAAGCCAGCTACTGGTTTCAGTAATATTGCTACCGCTAAGACCAGAACCGGAGCTTAGCTTTTACAAAAGTCTACTTACCCTTATTGCCTATTTAAATCACTACTGTCTAACTATCTACCCAACCAACTAGCTAACCCTTTACAATACAAAATTACATTCTTTTATAAGCAGCCCAAAGGTCTTGCATTTACAACACTGTGGGCCTATCCCAACAGTAACCCAAACCCTAATTAGTGACAGTCGGTCCTCTCTGTCCTTGAGGTAGCCGCTTCCCGTCACACCACAGCTCTCTGCAGTCTTCCATGCTTCCCGACACTGACCATGGGTACTATGCACCGCTTCTCTTTTCTGTCCTTCGTCTTCAATGCTTGAGCCTCATTGCTCCTTCTTCTTTATGAGGGTAGCTGAGCCCTCCTGTCTTTCACCACTGCCTTCAATGCAGTGGTTGAGCTCTCTCTTCTCGGGCGCTCAGGTATCGTTGCCTTCTTGAATTTTCTATCTCAAAAAGTCATGGTTTCTGGCTCTGCTCTCCAGCTGGAAACGTGCTACGGGGTCGTAGCTCTGTCTTAACTTCTTTCCGCCAAAACTTATCATTCCACCAAAACTAGCAGCTTCTTCTGTAGCTGCGGGACCCTGCTCCAACAGTCCCCTAACACTTACTTGTGGCTCGTCCTCGAGCCACCTGCAACAGGCTTCTCCTGCTGTAACTTTGCCTTGGCTTCCTGCGAAGCCCTCTGCAACCTGTCACGAAGTCCTGTGACTTCTTTCTGCATCACTTCGGCACTCTCTTGTGTTGAGTCAAGCAAAGCTTGACTAATACTGGCGTCTTCTGTGGCGTCAGTGTTTTCCCTGGTGGTAGTGAACTCCTTTATTTTTTGTTCAACCGTATCGACTATCTCTGCGATTTGCTCTTGATACGGTTGAAGTAGGTCATTAATGTGCATCTCCTTGGTTCTTAATTGCTGCGCTTCCTGCTGCAAACTGTTCATCTCCCTTGTCTTCCTCATATTTTGAACGGCTACCAAGCCCTTAATTTCTTCTTTCATTACCGCAGCAGTATTCTCTATCTGCTGAATACTTTGCTGGATATTTATTTTCTCTAGCAGCTCATCTAACTCAGCCCATGTGTTTGTCGCATCGGTTAGTACTAACCGTGCTTCGTCGATGCGAGATTGCATATGCGTCGAAGTGAGTCGAAGGGATTCTACTTGCGCTTTCTGGTCTGCCTGGGTGGTGTCACATAAACGAGCCTCAAGCTCAGCGATCTGCACCTCATGGTCTGCCTTCATCTTGGCCGCTTCTTCGTCCATCCTAGCCACGGTTTCTTCCAGAGCCTTTGCTTTGTCTGCTACTCTTCTTAGCTTCTGCGGAACTGGTAAGGAAAACTCAATGTTACATTGGGGCAGTTCCAATGCAATGCTCTGCAAAACTTGAGAAAGATCTTGCTCTCTTTCCTCATATGTTCGTACTTCGTCTGCCCGTTTCTGAACACTGATAGCAAGTACTGCATTTTGTTGCTTCAGCTGCATATTCTGCTGGTAAGTCTCGAGCTCTCTACTCTTGAGTTCTGCACCTAACTGCTGTTGGATCATATGCAACTGGTCAATATGAAACTATACAAGGTTAACTTCAATGGGTTTCCTAAACTGAACTGGTGGGTCTTTCATTGTAGCAGGGAATCGGATACTCCCTGGTGGAATTAACACAGTATTGAGGCGATCCTTTGCTAAGATTTCCTGGCGGGACATCGGGGGTGCCGAAGTCTCTCCAGTGTTTGTCTTGTCAGGTGGAATGTACCTCATGGTAGTCTTTTCTGTAATCATTCTTAAGTCTAGAAGTTGTTTTTCGACTGTGATTTGGCTCTTTTCTTGCGCCTCCTTCATCGCGTCAAGTGAGTCCTTCAGTGTATCACACGTCCTTGTTGCGATGAGTTCATAGTCATCGTCTATCAATGTTGTCTTCAGGGTTGGCTTTGAGGTTTTCTGTTTTTTCTTCTGCTGTGTCCCTGGTGACCCTTGCTGTGAAGGTCTCTTCTTTTCCCCTAGTAGTGGTTCCTCTGCTGAAGATTGCGTTTGGATGTCTGCTTTGTCTTTGTCCTTGTTTTGGTGTTCTGTGTCTTCGGAGTCTGATGATAGTGATGCGGTATCTTTGTATTCTTGCTTCCACTGGTCATCGAAGTCTCTTATGAATCCTTCGACGTCCTGGGATTCCATCCTAAACGAGCCAGGTGCCCAATCATCCCGCTTAGTCCTTTTCGGCCGCAGATAGATTAAATGGCTGTCTGCCATAAAATTAAGCCGGCTGTCGTACATGTCCACAATCTCCGTGCTAAGCCGTGGTGTCTCTTGAATGACCTTCATCAACAGCTGATAGTAGTCATGGAATACCATCGCATTGATTGCTTTCTTGGCTGGGCTGTTGGTCTCCCATAAGCTGGCATAGCGCACTCCTTTGGGTGTGCTCCCTGTCATCTGTGGAAACTGAGTATGGGGTGGCTCCTTCCATCCGACAAATTCACAAAGAATAAGCAACCACAAAAAATGGAAAGGGTGGTTGGCTTCATCCTGAGCTGCTAAGCAATCTGCTTGCAGCATTTTTAATAAGAATAGCGACCAATTGAACTGTTCCCCTTCTGTGACCTGTATGGCCAGGTGAATTACGGATCCTGTAACTTCCTTTGGTCGAAACTTGGTTAGCAGTCTGCCCGCGAGTAGACTGGCGGTGAATTGAAGTGTCTCATTTGGTATGCTTGAAATGTCATAACCCCGTCCTCCTCTGTGTAGCTGATACTTAGTCACTAGGGCTTGTGGTAACTTGGAGTCCTTGATTTTTCCTATTGTCTGTATATCAGGGTGTCTACTCGTCTTGGACAGGCCGGTGATACGATGTATCAAATCAATGTTCAGGTACACCTTGCTGCCTAGCCAGAGGTACCCTCCGTGTACACAAGAGCGTAAAATGCGCACCACGGCGTTAACCTCTGGACCCCGTCCAAAATGAGGTAATATCAGCAAATTGAGCAGTCCTGACTTCTCCAGAATCTAGACATGCGGCAAGGGAACATATTCATCTCTCCCTGTCCTTGCATTTTTCTCAATCTTCAGATAGCTATCCGGCTTAAACTGAGGATATGTCTTGCCCTCTGCCAGGTTATAATCTACAAATTTAACAACAGCAGCATACCCTACTAGATCTCCATTTTCCTTTACTCGAGAATCAATGGGTGGTATGGGAACAGTATACTTAGCGTTCTTAGAAATTTTTGCTGCTGGCGCGTCTTCAACTCGTGGTATCATGTAGTCTGTTCCACTGTGAACTTCTTCCTCACGCTCTGAACTGGATTCATCGTTGACCTGAGATTGGCTCCTCGTTTGCGGTTGCTGTCTGTTCTGTGACAAACTTGGCGGATCACTCTTTAGTGGCGTTGTCATAGCTCCGGCAAGGCCGTAACGCTGAAATATTCTCAAAATGTTTACTATTGGTTCATCCTCGGACATAACCCACTCAGTACAAAATGGCAGACGTGCACTGGCTGCAACTTCTGAAAATCACAACACTCTGTAACCATTTAGCTCTGGACACAGAACTCTTAACGACTTAACTCTATGGCTCTCGGCTTTTCTGGAAATGTAACTGTCCCACTTGAATACTTTCTGCTTTTATGCCCAATATTATAATCCCAGACGCAATGGTCATCTAGACTGGACCCGTCGGTCATCAATAATGCCTGGACAAGACCACACCTGCCATCCGATCCCTAATAAATGCGAAAATCCGATTGAATTTCCCTCGAAATGTGTGTGTACAGGCGTCGGTCTTCGTCGGAGATTTGCCAAATCTGGAAAAATTAATTATACTGCTGCCAAATCTACGGTAAGATATACGGATCATTACCTCATTAACTACCTGTCAGCTGCTGACTTGATTGGCCTTTGTCGGTTGCAAACTGAGTACGTGGCACAGGGAAACATCGCGCTGTTGCGATGCGACTCCGCATCACCTTCATAAAACAATACTTTTTTTTTTTTTTACTTAGAATAATACCTGCTAGTGTAGACTAGTTCCCGGTGCGACGCCTCCTTTCAACTACACTGGACATCTGCACCACTTCGACTGGTTAAGAGGCGGGGTGGTTATCACTATAGGGCTTAAGCCTACTGCCATTAATCCATGTGGGAAAAATCTCCCCATTCAGCTGGCTGAGCTGAACGGCACCTCCCTCTGTGACTTGCTGTATCTGATATGGCCCTAGCCAATGTGTCTTAAACTTCCCTAGGAACTTGATGGATTTGCTGTCATAGAGGAGCACCAGGTCTCCGATCTGGAAAGTCTTATTCTTAATGTGTCTGTCATGCCAAGCTTTTTCTCGGGCCTTCTGCACTTTCTGATGGAATCCGGCGATGAACCTGTCTTCTTCTAAGGCAAGCAGTTGTGCTAGCCTTGCTTCGACTGTGTCTGTATCAGTCATCCCGGTAATCTGAGCGATTCTTAAACTGATAAGAATATACTCCATAGGCATAACAGCCTCCTGTCCATATACTAAGCTGAAAGGTGTGTGTCCCATAAGTTTCTTACATGTGGTCCTATACGCCCATAAGACAGCGTTAACTCTGAGGTCCCAATTGTTCCTCTGGCTATTGTAGATCTTAGTAAGAGCATTTTCTAAAATCTTATTGAAGGCCTCCACTGTACCATTAGCTTGTGGGTGGTAGGGAGTGCTCTTATGGTGCTGGATCTGGAATTCTTCTGTTAATGCCTCAATAGTACTGTTCAAGAAATGTGTGCCTTGATCACTCATCAAAATTATTGGGCATCCAAACCTGCTGATGATGTTTTCAAAAAGGAACTGTGCAGCTGTAGCAGCATCACAATTTCTTACTGCTTTGGCCTCTGCCCATCTGGTGAGGTACTCTGTTCCAGTGATAATATATCTCGCACCAGTGCGCTTTCCTGGTGGGTTGATAGGACCCACAAAATCTATAGCCCATTTTTCAAATGCGCGCAACGTGACCTGCGGTTGCAGCGGCATTTCATCGTGTCGCGAGGGTTTTCCTACCCTTTGGCAGATATCGCAGCATTTGCAAAAGTACTTGGTGTCTTTATGCAATGTAGGCCACCATAATCCTGCCTCCAGGATTTTCTGCGCAGTCGGTTTTCCTGCGAAATGTCCTCCTGCGGTTCCTGAATGAGCCTCTTTGATAATAGCATCTTTTTCGTGCGGCATCACGCATCTGCGCAGAACTTCATTCGGACCTAACTTGTATAGGTGTCCTGCGATGAGGGTGAAGTCTGCTGCTTTAACAACCAACTGCTTCTTTTTCTGCTTAGTAAACTCATCAGGTGCTACTCCTGTAGTGAGGAAGTGGATAATGTCGGCATAGTACTCATCTGCAATCTGTATGGAAAACAACGGTGCATCTGGCAGATTGTCGTCTAGGTTACTTGGCTCTTCCCCTGAGTCTATACGTGACAGATGATCTGGTCCATCATTCAGTCTTCCTGGTTTCACAATGATTTCAAAATCATACTCCTGAAAGAGGAGTAACCATCTGCAGATTCGCCCCCCTAACACTGGCTTATTGACCAAGTATTTTAGCGCGGAATGGTCAGTGAACATTTTAAACGAGGCGCCCAATAGATAGTTCCTGAACTTCTGTAGCGCATACACCATATCTAAGCCCTCTCTTTCTGTTGTGGTGTATTTTTTTTTTTCTGCCGTTGATAGCTTTCTGCTGGAATATGCGATGGGATGGTCAAGATCCCCTTCTCCTGGCTGTGTCAAGACGACTCCTAATGCGATGCTGGATGCATCCACATGTACATGAAATGGCTTAGTCTAGTCGGGAAATACTAGGATGGGTGCTGTAACCATCTTCTCCTTAAGTATGTCTAGACTCTGCTGGCATTCCTCATTCCATATGAATTTTACATCTTTCTTTAGCAACTTCTCCATCGGCGCTGTGATCTTTGCGTAGCCCTTGATGAACTTTCTGTAGTACCCAGTATGACCAAGTACTGTCCTCAGTTGCTAGACTGAATTGGGTGCTGGAAGATTTAAAATGATGGCGATCTTCACGGTATCTACCATCAAGCCTTGTCTGCACACAATATGACCCAACAAGATACCAAATGGTGCACAAAATATACATTTCTTCAAGTTTAGAGAAATTTGGTAGTTCCTACATTTCTCTAACATCAGTCTTAGATCTCCTATGTGCTTATCGATTAGCCCAAATACAGTCCAATCATCAAAATATACTTCTAAGAACTTATGGATGTATTCTTTAAAGACAACAACTACTACTCTAGAAAATATAGCTGGTGCATTCTTAAGACCAAAGGGCATTACCGTATACTGGAACGAGCCCCATTCTGTTGCAAAGGTGGTCTTGGATCGATCTTTTGGATGTATTCTGATCTGATGGTAGCCTGAAAACCCATCGGTGAAGGAGTAGACCTCCTGTCCTCCCACGTTGTCTAATACTTCATCAGTGAACGGTGTTGGAAATGGATCATGAAGTGATGCATCGTTGAGTTTTCGTAGATCAACACAGATCCTGATGTCCCCTTTTGTTTTCTTCTCTTGCACTACCATAGGGCTAACCCATTCGTTTTCTTCTACTGGCTCAATGATGCCCGCTGCTAGCATTTTATCAATTTCATCCTTTACTTTTTCTTTGTAGCGTGGATTCAATCTATATGGGCACTGCTTAACTGGTCTAGCATCCTCCTTTAATGGTATCCTCATGACTCCTAGGTCTCCAACTATTCCCTTCATCTCTGTGAACTTGGTGGGAAATAGGTCCTGATAGTCATGTAGCAGATCTGCAATCTGTCCGACTGTTTCATCGTTCCAGTAGTCTCCAATAGAGGCAAACTTAGGTTCTGCATCTGTGCCAATATTGATCGTTTTAATCTTGATGGGCTCAGTGATTGCTAGAATCTCTAACTATGGTCCCTCAACATCGCGAGTCCCTTCTGACTCCGAAATGTTGGTGTTGCGAGGGTCCTCATCCTCCTCCTCATTGTCTGGCTTTGTTGTGAATTTATAGCATTCTAGCGCGTATTGCAACTGGGTGGCCCACTCGGGTTGAGCCTGCACTGAGATGGTACAGTCCTCAAATATCTTGATCTTGATTATGTCTAGGGCCTGAGAAACACTTGGATGTTCCGATTCAAATGCAAAGGTGAGTAGGAAGCTGTCTGTCATAAGTGACCATGTGGTCGTCCCCTTGCGCAGCTCGGTCTCTGTATACCAATTCCTTGGAACTGTGTCCAATGTGTGAATGAATCTGTGAACCCATTCATCCTCTGGAATGTCCGACTAGTTCTGTTCACATGTCTGAATGTGTGCCCTGGGGTCAGTTTCTCCTGTGTACTTCTGCTGGACATACTCTCTGTCGTCAGAAAATCTGATCGCCATCAGTCTTTTTATATTATCCCATGATGCGATATTCTCTTTATGCGCATACCACCATCTTGTAGGTGTAGCTCGAACTGCAAGGTCCATAGCTGTGATCCTCTGTTCATAAGGAATTTGTTGCTCAAACTGTTCAAAAAAATCCTGGATATCCGTCAGAGCATGATATGATGGAATCTCAGCAATCTCTGCGCCTATCCATCGTAGTGACTTACTGATAAATGCACATCTGCGTGCTGAGACTTCGTAAAGTCTGTTCTGCCAGTTTTCTAGACCAACGTCAGAATCCGATGCGCATGAGCTGTCACATTGCCAACTAATGTTCCCTTCTATGGTTGGATTGATGTAGTCGTTCTGGTTCGCAGTCATCTGGTAGAGACTATCGATGTTATGTGCCTCCTCCTCTGCTCGGATAGGTTTGATATATCTAGGACCTTGGTAAGGATCCAGCAGTGCGATGACCTGGATCTGTGCATCCTCAAAGGTCATTTGACTTCTCTTTAGGTCAATGACAGCTTTGCTACCAATCACCCAATCAATACTTAATAGTGCTGGATATGGTCGACTATCGCCAATGATTTCTATAACCTCAAAGTCCGCAAAAGTACGAACTCCGTCAATGTCAACTAGCACCTCTGGTAGTCGACCCAGTGGTGATACTCGCTGCTGATTAGCTAATCTCAGGTGGATAGGCGATAGGGCTAACTGAGGACTACCCATCTGTTCCCATGTCTGCTTAGTCAGAACATTCACCTCTGATCCTAGATCTAAGACAACCTCATCCATTTCAAACTCGCCAATCTGCGCTGTGAATTTCATCTCTCTTCCGGTCCTTGTATGTCTTGTAATATTATGGACAGCGCGGTGTGCACTGCCAGAGAGAGAGGGTTGATGACACTGATCTATCATGCGCTGTAGCTCGTCGACAGCTTGTCATTTCTCAAGAGTTTCAAGCAGCTGTGTAGGAAGGATTGTACACTTCCTGTCGATTCATCCTCGTCGCATCTCCTCGATGTGGTAGCCTGCGGTGCCTGCTCAGGGCTATCGCCACAAGGTGCTTGCTGCGGTACCCCCCTAGATGGCGGTACCTGCGATCCTGATAGTGTAGTTTCATCAAAGGAAGCCTTGGCTTCATGAAATGTCTCTTTATTCTGTTGTAGGTTGAGTGCTGTTGCTTTACTAGGAGCGCTGCGCACCCACTCCTAACTTGTGTTCTTTTCGGTCTGCTGCGATGTGCCACTGGTGGAAGCACCACTCCGAGTCACAATATTGACTCTTGGTTTTGGTTCTGCTTGCTCAGCAACGATAAGCTGAATGTTCTGGTGTACGACTAGTTTAGGGTCTTTGATCTTAGCTATCAAGATAGGACACTCCTCTATAGTATGATCATAAGATTTGTAGTAGTTACAAGTAGTAGTGGGGTTCTGACAGTCCCTAGCATAGTGTCCTACAACTCCGCAATTATAACAAGTGATTGGCCCACAACCTTGGCCAAAACCTCCTCCTCCTCATCTGAGACTAGATCCATTGTTCCTTTTTCATATAGCAGCATCTTAAGGGACAAGTTTAGAGATCTTAGGTACTTACCATGATATCCTCTGAAGAAGTATCGTTCGGCTTCGCTGAAGCTCTTTCTCTGGTCAATTGCAAATTTTGTAACAAAGCCTTCTAGCACACTGGTAAGCTAGAAGTCCACTGCTCTCGTAATCGGATTGTCAAGGTTCTGCACGGTCTGAATCAGCTCCGGTGTCTAGACAATGTTTCTTTTCTTCTTGAATGTGTTCCTATCTGTCAACTTGGATAACCAGTCGAAAAGCTCGTTTCCATAGGTTGCAAAAAATATAGCATGTATATCTGAAGCGATATGCTTTTCTAACCAGGCCTCTATGCTCAGTTTAGGGCTCCGATTTTCTTTCTTGGAAAACTCCCTTAAGTCTGAATCCAGCCACTGGTGAAACTCTTCTCTGGTAGGATGCCAACAGAACATTAACTCCCTGTCGTTCAAACCGGAAATGGAACCATTTGTTGATTGCATGGGCAGACCCGGGTTTACTATAATCAACCAACAACACCCCTAGCTCACTGGCCCTTTCGGCGACAGACCGCACAGCGGCCTGAAGTCTCACCCGAAGTGATTCTAATGGGTTGGCCAAGGACTCAAGCGTCTTGGACTAGGTTCTGTTGCAATCCTACTTGCGGCTCCCAGCTCTTCTGGCTGCAAGATCTCCCTCTGTGTCTGTGCGTCGCGCGACCTCTTGCTCGCGTTGCGCAGCTCTTCTAGCCGCGAGATGTTCCTTTACACCACCATGGGGTCCTTCTCTATGATGCGCACTTCCCCTGACTTGTGATATCTCCAGCCTTACCGCAACGCTGTGCACCGTGCGACACGCAGCTCCTGCCCAACGCGAAGTCCTCAACCTGCGGTATCATGCACCGTAGCTTCTCTGCCGGTGCGGTATCACCGCTCTGTGATATCCTACCTCCGCGGTTTATCGCACTTAGCGTTGCTCGTGTCGACGTGCAAGAATTAACATACAAAGCTATTCAATACTGCAACCAGTAGTTGTTTACGCAAAGCATAAGTGAAACACATACAACATGCCAAAGGATTTTAACCTATGATTATCCTTCTATGCTATGGTGAACTGATTAATAAATTCATTCATTAAACTGCAAACAAAGTCCATGAAATAACTGAGCAATGCATAAGTAAACATAACACATAAACCAGTCGCATAACACAGATTTTAACGTGGTTCACCTCCAGAATGGAAGTTACGTCCACAGAACTGTGTTTTCTATTATAGCTCAAGGGGAAGGTAAAACACAGTTCTGCTGCACCGCATATGCAGCTCAAGATCTTCTCTCTTAGATCTCTCTTCTCTCTATATTTCTATCTTACAATATACTCTTCCCTCTCAGTCAATCCCTGCGGATCGTTACATGCATGCTCTATAAGCCAGCTACTGGTTTCAGTAAGATTGCTACCGCTAAGACCAGAACCAGAGCTCGGATTTTACAATAGTCTACTTATCCTTATTGCCTATTTCAATCACGACTGTCTAACTGTCTACCCAAACAACTAGCTAACCCTTTACAATACAAAATTACATTCTTTTATAAGCAGCCCAAAGGTCTTGCATTTACAACACTGTGGGCCTGTCCCAACAGTAACCCAAACCCTAATTAGTGACAGTCGGTCCTCTCTGTCCTTGAGGTAGCCACTTCCCATCACACCACAGCTCTCTGCATTCTTCCATGCTTCCCGGCACTGACCATGGGTACTATGCATCGCTTCTCTTTTCTGTCCTTCGTCTTCAATGCTTGAGCCTCGTTGCTCCTTCTTCTTTATGAGGGTCGCTGAGCCCTCCTGTCTTCCGTCGCTGCCTTCAATGCAGTGGTTGAGCTCTCTCTTCTCGGCCGCTCAGGTACTGTTGCCTTCTTGACTTTTCTATCTCAAAAAGTCATGGTTTCCGGCTCTGCTCTCCAGCTGGAAACGTGCTACGGCGTCGTAGCTCTGTCTTAACTTCTTTCTGCCAAAACTTATCATTCCGCCAAAACTAGTAGCTTCTTCTGTAGCTGTGGGACCCTGATCCAACACTAAACATGACCAACCACATGAAGGTGGAAGCTCTTATGGCCCCTCCCCCCCCTCACGTCACTCTCAACTCCCCAAAACCAATGCCTATACTTGCAAATAACAATTTATTTCACTATTTCACAATCGAAATAATAATGCATCTACAATGCAAATTATTTCACTCAATAGTTGAAAAATGCTTTCATTAAATCATTCTTTATAACATTCATTGAACCATTCAATCATTCAACAGCTGAAAAAACCATTCATTAACTCATTCATTAAAACATTAATTTAGTAAATGACAGAAAAAAAATATCAGTAAACAATTCAGTAAAGCATTCATTCATAAAACAGAGGAAAAATCATTTTTTTTTATAAATAAGAATTACTGAAAATTTGTTTAGTCACTTCCTTTTTACTTTTATTCTCTTTAAATATTTAGTTAGAATCACATCTTCGAGAATCTGATCATCGGTATCCCTACTAGTCTGCTCAGAAGGTTGAACTTCAGGCGAGGGGTGATTAATTTATGCAATAATGTCAAAATCTTTCATTAATATATTTATATTTTGATAAATATGAGTAATTCATTAAAAAAACATTACGAATGTGTGTTTTTACCTGCCATGTGCACATCATCATGTTCAACATTATCTCGTACTGGCTCAACCTGTTCCGTGTTATGATCTGCAGCTACATGCTCTGTAGTTGAATTGTGTAGAATTAGAATTAATGTTCACATCTGCAATGGTCTATAAAAAATAGGCGTACATTAATAAATTTATTACCAGGATGAGAAGCATGATCTTCGTTTGGTTTGTCATGTACTTCATCCTTGACATGAATGGGATCGTTACTTTCCTGCACAAAAAAGGAATAAATAATTTACGCTAGTTTATTTATAAGGAAAAAATTGCATGAGCATTAATAAATTATCATTAAACTATATAGTTTTCACATAGCTGGGCACCAGATGGATCAACAGAAGATCGTGCAGTATTCACAGACAAGCTTCTCTGGGGTTCAAAAATGGCGTTAAAGCCATGTTCGAAGCCATGCTTCATGTAATCCGCACTGGGCAATTCTTTGAACCCATCGGCCTTCATATTTACATGATGTCATTAATTTTAAAGCCTTTTGTTAGAACAAAAAAATAATAATAATCTGTATGATATTTGCATGTGGATTTGGGTTTTGCGATACTTACATATTGGGCCGCCAAGTTGGAGTAACCACCAGGCCCAAGCTTGTGTTGGCCAATTTTTTCAATTCTTGCCTTTGTGGCCTTAGATGTGTCCGAGAGCCTAATTAAGTTTTTAAATAAATTAGTCTATGTACGAAAATTGATATAAAAACTAGTAATAATAAGGCGTACCACTACATTTTGGAATGAATTGCATACCTCCCTGTTCCACCTAGTGGTATCTTTCCTGATTTTCTCAGGCCCTTCTATTTTCCATCTTCCACTAGGGATTTCCATTCCATAAATGGAATCATTGGAGGGCGCTCATACCTAGGGTTCTTTTCTAGGTGAATCCTATATTGGTCTCAAATAATCTTTAGATGTTTTCCAGCCTTCTGTAGTACCTTCGATGTATCAAAGGTATCTTTTCTAAACATAATAACCAAGCGATTAGTCAGATCATCCTTTAAATCTTTTGGCTGCTTGTTCCACATTGTGCGAATGGTGGGCCTGAAGATCTCCAAGGCCAAATCATATAGATGTTTATAAAATATATCATTTCCTTCAAAACATTATTGCCATCATTAGTGAACATTAGAAAATATTATCGATATATTAGACACAAATTATAAAAAATAAATTGAACAATCTATAATGACCTGGAATCCCCTCTATCTTTATTGGAACCAGTTCTTCATTCACCAAAAATGTACACTTTATTGAACCGGTGCTAGTCACACGAGAAGATCCAGGAAATGCTTCCACATCTCTATCTATCCCTGCATCCACCCCTTCTTCTACAGCATCTGTTGTGGGTGGGGCACCATCGGCTTCACCCTCCGCTGCCCTCGGCGGTGTCGCAGAGCATGTTGCTGATTGTTCAGTGGACAATATGGGAGCAGTATGTGGTGTACGTGGAGTGGTTTGGTCACTGGGACCAACATTTCCTTGACCACCGCAGATAATCTCCATAGCGCGCTTTAAATTAAACCCATTGTATTATAAGTTCAACAACATATAAAATCAAATATTATAAAGTTTTTATAAATGAATTTACATTTTTATTCGATAACTTACGTCCAGTTATTTGCGTTGCTGTAACAACAATTGAAGCCTTTGTTCGAGCGCTTCTGTTAGTGGAACTGCCAATGTCAGACGAACCAGTTCCTCATTTTTTTTCCCCTTGTCCTTTGTAGCACCCTTAACGAGTCTGTAGACTCTCTAATTTCACTATCTCTCATCAACCAAGAGACCTCATTCTGTAAAGAGTACTTTTGAGACGCCGTTTCATAAATGGAATCCCCTATCTGCAATTGGAATATATAAAAAATTGCTTAGTCTTTGAAAATATAGTGTGCGCAAATAATTATATTAGGGGTTACATCTAGGATTACCTGAAGCCTAGCCGAGGGTGTGGTCTGATCAACAGATGGGGATTTACCTCGATCAGCCACCTGCAAAAAAAGTAGAGAACATTATCACAATGAACGCAATATGTATAAGCTAACAAATACAGAACAAAAACAAAAATAAACACTATGCTACATGTTTTATATGTGTACATTTTTGAAGTATTTAGAATGTGGAATTACATTTAGGTTAAATGGTTGCCTCGAGTCTCCAGTCGTCTGATCAACAGTTGGGGAGTTTCCCCGGTCAATCTGCAAAAAAGGTAGACAACATTACCATCATGAACGCAACCATAAATATGAAAGAATACATAACAAAATAAACATAATGCGTCATGATAGACATGTTTACGATTTTAAAGTATTTGAAATGGAGAATTACATTCATGTTTGGCTATTGCCCTGATGCTGTAGTTGGCTGATCAATAGCCGGTTGGATTCCCTGATCAACACTCTGCATGGAAAATCGATAATATTATATAAACGAACCTAATATACTAATGAAAATACATAACAACGTATCTGTATGTCCATCCTAAAATTTAATATTACATTGGCAATATCGATGTATACCTGCTACCTTGACTCGAATTAACAAACATCTACGGAGATGGAGGTGCCCCTGAGAGAACCCTGCATAAAAAACATACTAAAAGTTACATAAGGAAACATGAAATTAAGTAGATAATTTCAATTATATTCTAACAAAAATTCCTATAGACGTTAAAATAATTAATAAAAGGACTTATAAATTGTTTTTGTACCACAACCATACTAACATTGTTTGTATCTACACGGTTCAAATTGTAATCAATAAGCAGTTCTTCGCCAGCAACTATTGATTTAATTGCACATACAAAGACACGGTTTCCGTCACATGACTCGAATATGTAGTTGGGTTGATTTAATGTAGACCCTGGTTGTGTACTGTTTATAAACCCCGCAATATTACCGGTTGTTTTTGGCCTTCCGTCCATGTACATGGTTGCTCCTTTATTTTGAGCTTTGTCTTTCAGTTGTATATAATTCACTGACAACCCATATCTATGCATAATTCGTGTATATTGGACCAGGCACATCCAATCACTGTAGTTGTAACAGTTTCCAACATACTCCATCCATTCTGTACATCTACCATATCCAAGCTTTATGTCGTCCACGCCTAAACAAGCCCAGTCCATGCAATGAGGACGGTGCAATTCTATATATCCTCTCATTCACACAAAAATCAGTGTTTACTTTAGGAATATCGCTAGGCACCCATTGTTTCACTAGGTGTTGGTACCTTAAGGGCACATCGATGTCTCCCACTGTCTCATCATCGTAGGAACATGACCCCCCTCCTTGGAGAAAAAAATTCATGCGTTTGTCGAATTTTCTTCTGATCTTCTGACATCTTGTTGATCTAGCCTGTGTAGACCTACTGGATGTCTCAATTTCCTCTATCCTTCCCAAAATCCCTTCACTGGAGGAAGATAGGTCTGACAAATACCTGTTTCATTCTACCTGCACCGTGGCCAAAAAAAAAAATTGGCGTAAGCATAGCAAAATACCAACAAAAAAACGTGGAAATAATTATAAGAAAAAAAACTTTGAAAGGCTTGTAAGCCAATAACTTGTTAAAGAAAAAGCTTGTCAAGAATGAGTTTGGTTAATAGGTGTGGGCATTTGGTAGCCCTAAAAATTCTAATGTATGCCCCTATTTTGGTTACATACAAGTCCCATTCTAACTTATTTCTTGCATTGACTTTTGCTAACATGAATTGGGTAGGCTTCATAAGCTTCAAATGTATGCTTGTGGCCATTGTACTTTAGCCTTTCAACATTGTCAAGCTTGAGACAATATGTTATGCATATGCATCACATATAACACTACAATTTATGACAATATATGTCTATACAAAACCTGGAGGTTCTCCTTTAATGAATATCTCCTTGAAAGAACATCTCTCCTTTAAGTGGTTTTTAGTTTTCCCATGAATGATTTTGTGATGTTATAGATGATTTTAGTTTTGGAGTGGATGTTTTAACCTCTGTGCTACTCTAAAGTGCATAAGCCTGCACTTCAGAGACATATTTCCCAGTGGTGGTGAAGAGAGGAAATTTCTAGATCTAGCTAGTTGGCACGTTAAATACATTTATATCAGTCAGTAATATTTGCTAATTTATTCCTTTTAGCTTGTCTTGATGATGCTTGTTTTCCCATATTAATTTTCAACCCTAAGGCAATGCTAACTTGTTTTCCCATACTAATTTTCAACCCTAAGGCAACCCTAAGGAATACAATTGATCAGCTTCACAGGAATACTGGACAAACATTCATAGGTAACACCTCTAATCTAGGAATCTTGACTACATCCACATCACTAACCTTCAACAGACCGAGAATTCAAGTCTAATACTGAAGTAGCTAATCCAAAGACGCAATAAGTAAGAGAGATCAGTAATATGAGGGGATCATCCACCTCAATTATCCAAAGGATGTCAATAGCAACATCACATAAAAGACTCAAGTGCTAAGGGCTAGAAAAGATGGAAAGTGCCCTGACCAGTACATTCACCATCAGTGAATTCAGTAAACTGAAAATGGCCTGAGGCTAAGGTTAATGCTTCTTTGGATAAGATATCAGCCTTAGTATTGCATTCTCTGAATATTTGAATTGCTTTTAACTGGATGAAGTAAGGTTCCATATCACGGATACATTGACACCAACCATCAATTGCAAGTAAAGTTAGTTATGATATTCTATTGAACCAATTAATGACGGCTGTGGAGTCACCATGAATGTGCAGAGTGGGAAGGACCATGGATTTAGCACAATAAAGGATAGTCCATAAAGCAAGTACTTCAAATTTGGTGTTTGTACTCAGACCAACACCCAATTTGAAGCAAAAATAGCGGTCCTGGGTGATCAAAAGATGAACACCTATACCTCCAATTTGATTGGCTGAAGCCACATCAAAGAACATGTAGGTACAATTATCGAAATAGTTTATTTAGTCAAACTTAGAGGTTGGATGGAGTGGAATAATGAGTACGGGCCTCCTCTTAAGGCCGAGTTTAATGGCTGTGCTATGAACACACCTAGCATCTCTTCATCTGGCAGAGAAACCAGAACCCTAGTCTCAGTTCCAACTGTCTAATTTTCCAGCGTGTTCTGTACTGTGTCCGGGGACGGTATACCGGTAATTTTCGGTGAGGAGAAGATGTTGAGCTCTTGCTTCCACGGGTCAACAGATTTGTCTTCCATGTCTACCGGACCTACTCCCAAATTCACAAAAACCTCGAAATTGAACTGAACTGTCCAAAACAAAATGAGTCGCGACAATGTCCAAATACACTTGTGATTTATTATTATTCCAAATTGAACTCATTTTATTATTTAATGCAGATCCAAATCATTTAGTTAGGTAGCTTAGGTTAGCTCGAATAGCTTTTTGTTAGCTCATTTTGAGGTGAGGCAGCTCGCAGAAGCTTGGGTAGCTCGAGAAGGACAGGGAGGGAAGAGAGAAACTAAGGGTTTGCCTGAAATTCACTTTCTGAATAGGGTTTTTGTAAAACTAAGGTCTGCATAGAGTTATGGCAGTTGGTGCCTGCATCACTTGCCAAGCATGTAATATCTCTCATGAAAAGGACCCGCTCAATGAGTAACCTTCAAGCATGTAATATCTATCATGAAATGGTGTATAAAATAGTGTAAGCATGCTTCAAATGATGCCTCAATGAGTAACCTCCTGTAGAGTGGATGTTTTAACCTCTGTGCACCCACGTTGAGCTAATGCAAATCCAAAAGTTCTATACTCTAGCTAAAAACACAGTCTCCATTTTAATGCCAACACAGAGCATACGATGGCAAGCCAATGGGTTGCGACACCATTGCTACAATGGCGTAGCCCATGGCATAATTCCCCAAGCTCTAGAATCTTTCCCGACTTAATTTACAAAGAATAAAATCAGAGTGTCATGCATACTCCCAAACCCAATCCATTATTAATGCACAGAGTAAATCCCACAGGATGAAAGCCATGAATCGAACCTAGTAAGTCAGCAATTCAAACATAGCATTAAATATACTACAGAGTCCCAAATGTTTACACAGTATAATATTTTATAAACGTCGAATGAAATCATATATACCAAATCACATTGCATTCCTTACATAAAATCCAACGCGCAATGTATTTACACAGTGAGGCACGAAGCCTCTTTTACAACAGTTAAACTATTAAAAATGTTAAATGGAAAAGTCGTGAGCTATGGCACCATTACAAGTAATGGTGCAGCCATGGCCCAAAGGTGCCAAACCTCCCAACAAGAGTCCATTAAAAACTAGAGCAAGCTACATTATAAACCCCGAAGGTAGAGTCAACAAGTGCCACACGAAACCCAAACCCAGTAAAGTTTTCCAACTCAGAAATGCCCAGAATGAGAGGAGGCAAGTAAATCATGCTAGCATGATTACCATGGCCATGAAGAAGAAATCCCAAATCGATAGTGTAGCCTGTGCAAACCCCAGAGTGCCTTTGCGTTCACCTGCAGACAAACCAACGATGGCATGAAAAGCATGAACATGCCATGGAGAATACAACGAAGCAATTCATTTTTACACAGAGTTGATCTAGCTTACTTGCGAATCGATGGGGTCATCTCCCTTCTCCAAATGCGCAGAGGCCACACTAAACCAAAATGCCAAAAATGATATTGCACAAGCAGCTGGTGACCATTAACTCATGCACAAATCCCTAGCTGGTGACCATTAACGCATGCACAAATCCTCACCATAGTTTATGGAATCAACATTATACCATATACCAACCAAGTCATATGTTAAACTCTCTATCCTATGGTTTCACCACCCTTTAAATATCAGCGCAGACTTAGTACTTAGGACATGGTATTTATACCATAGTCTCACAACCGTATGGTATGAGCAGTCCTTAACACTATCATATAGTATTTACAATGTTTATCAATCCTGTCTGTGCAAACCTAGAGAAATTGTGTAATTACATCTATAGATGCGCTACAAAATGAATGATCACTATAATAGCGACTCACAGATACGAGAGGGGGTGAGGCGCGAAGCCCTATTCTAAGTTCATGACCCGAACAGTGAGTTTCTCATTTGTAAGGTAAGAAGGTTTGTAAATTGAATCCTTGAATAACCCACTAAATGAAGAAGGGTCTGTCTGCATTCAAGCTTGTCCCACAAAGCAAACATCATAGTGTGCACAAAAAACCCTTATCACCCAAAAACCCTTGTCACAAAAAACATTATATATTATATGTTTTTTATTTTTATTATATATTATTTTATATTATATGTATCTTATTTTTATTATATGTTATGGGTCGGATATCCGACTTGTGTTTGGTTCATAGACATCGAATATCCGACATGGAAGTGTCGAATAACTGCCACTACACGAGTCGGAAATCTGACGCCTATCCGACACAGAAGTGTTGGATAACCGTCACTACAAGAGTCGGACTTCTGACTCCAAAGTGTCAGATAATCGACGGAGATAGAAATATTTTGTTGTTGACATTCTATAGATTGATTGCTATCTGACACATCCATGCGAAATGTCGGATGATGCGGAATCTGTCGTCGGATTTCAGGTTCAAATCTTGTAGTATCAGTGAAATCAACCTCTTCAGTAGATCTAAGATCAAGGGTGATCTGGTTCGTTGAAACTTGAGGGGCCTACCAAGTTTCGCATATCGGGAAGTCTTCTTAACTCATGTACATGTTCCCCTTTTCTGCATCGTCGATCTTATACAAAGAACTTCCCAACCATTGATCTGAGGCAAATTTTTGGGTTACGAAAAGCAAAAGCAGGATTTCGACTTTTCATAATTAATACTTCAAATTTCCTCTTTCTGCCTTTTCGCTCCCTTCGGGACTGTTGATCTTCACAGAAACTCTCTAGACTGTCGATCTTGCAGATCACGGAAAGCAGGATTATAACCTTTCTAGACCAAAATATTGTGTCTGCCACTTTCCAAAGTTTCCCTTTTCACCTTTTTCTTTCTGCAACATTGATCTTGAACGGAGCTCTTTGGACCGTTGATCCTGCGGATCACGGAAGGCGGTAGTTTTAACTTTTTACGACCAAAACTTATGTATTTCTGCTTTTTGATCTCTGCCCTTTTGTTCTTTTCTGAGCCATTGAGCTTTGGCGAAAGCGCTCTGCACAGTTAGATCTCAGATTATGGAAAACATAAGTCGGGTTTTACCATTTTCACCACTGAGTTTTGTCCTTTCCACTCTCAATTTTTCCTTGGTGGAAACAATTTGTGGCCTTTGATCTTATCCGTTGCACATCCAGGCCATCTATTCCCTGTAGAACCTCATTTACATTCTTTAAGGTCTTATGATATGAAAATTTACAGTACTTATCCTTTCTTTCACCTATCTGATTCCCTACCAACTATTTAGCCCCAAAATAGTGCTAACAGTTGCCTCCAACTACGGATGCTATCCTCCCTATGAGGTAGCAAAGAAACCCATAGACTAGGGGCCAAATCCATTGGTATGCTCCCAACCTTTTTCTGAAATCCTCAACCTTCTTTGACCTGCAACCATCAATTAAATATTCTGCAAACAAATTCCACCCTGTCACCCATCCATCTTCTGAAAATTGAAAACAACTGTAACTGCAAACCTGAACTTTGAAATTGAAACTGAAACTGTAAACAAACTGAAAAACTGCTTGAAAGAAATGATCGCCATGTCAAGCTTATTTCACACCTACTTACCTACCCTACCTGATCCAACACAAATTCCCATTCAAGTAAACTCTAACTTCCAATGAAGCCAATCAAGAAACTAATCATAAAATTTAGCTTTTTCCTCATGCTTGATTGGAATTAGAGCATAGGAACATAATGGTAATGGGAAATGATAAAATAGTTGATCCTTACTTCAAACACATAACCAACCATTATGGCTGAAAATTCTTTCCACATATTCAGACACAAGATCATAAAGATCATGACAACCCTCAATGTTTTCTATCATTTGCTTGCCATAATCATGCTGCCCAAAATGTAACTCCTCTAGTACCCTGTCAAAATGATCTTCAAAATAACTATGAAGGGAATTCTCATGACAATTTTCAAACGAGACATCAATTACTTCATTCAAAATATCAGAATTTAAATTTTGATTGCTTCTAAATGTCTCAAAGGAAATATCATTCTTTTCTTCAATAAAATCAAGTGAACAAAATCCTTTTTCATGAGATGAAATTTCTGAATTTGAAATATTTAAAGAAGCATTCTATTGAGAGTCCTCATCCCCTTCTTTGTGATTCAATTCTTCATCATAGACATCTGGTTTTTCCACATGCTGAGATTGATTGCATGGTTGATCATCCTACTTATCTTTTACTTTTGAAAAGTTCATGAAATTTTCCATTACCTCAAATTTATGTTTTTGTTTATAGATTTGAAGTATATGTCTTAGCAATTCAAATGAAGAATAAAAAAAATGCAAGCTGTCACGTCCAACACACTCACTATATTCTTTGTTTTCAACCTTTTGATCTTGGATTGTAATGGAATTTTCTTCATCAACAGTCCCTGAACTTACAAAATCTACAGCCGGTTTTTTAGGCATAACATCCAAGCAGTCCTCCTCATACTCATCATATATAGGTGGAATAAAAACTTTCTTAAAACCATCACTAACAGAATTTATGACATGTTGATTACATTCTTCATAAAACAAATCCTTATAACCCTCTTCTTGCACAACATTGAGTTGATACTCTTTATTTTTTTGTTCCAAAACCTCTTGAATTTTTGCAAACTCTTCATCTTTAACTTCAATTGGTACAAGAATTTCAGGATCACAAGGAAGACCATCATTAAAGAAAATGGAAAACCCTAAGTCAATATCAACAGCATAGATAGCATGATTATCTGGTTGAAATTTTTTTCTGGCTCCTGACCATATCTGTTATTTTGTCTCTGTATTCCCTGTTTCTCAACAATTCATTGAAAGGAATGAAATTTTCAATTTTGAGAGCTCTGTTTGCAAATTGAAAGTTGAAACAGTTTTTTCTACATCCATCTATGCTGGTTGTTTTACTTCTTTTGTTTTTTTTTTCTGTTTTTTTTTTAGATTCTTTATATACAATAGGATCTTTGTGTTTTTTATTTTTCTTTTCTGTATTCTATTGGCTACTAGAAGGTTGATTTTGATTGAAACTTACTTTATTTACAGTAACATATCTATTTCTCAATTTGATCTTTCTTTGGACATCATCTATAGCATGCAAATATTCTCTTTGGTACTATTTTTACTTTTCCTCAAAATCATTATTGTCATCATCATGAGCAAACATACCGTGCTCTTCCTATGTGAGGTATATTTTAGAATCCAAGTCACCAAAATGGTTAATATGATCCTCAATAGATTCAGCCTCATCTTCATATGCAACATAATTTTCAGGAAAAGGTGGTCGTATTTACTGATCATATGGATTTCTAGGATTCCTCATATCTCTCTGTCTAATTTGTGGACGTGCGAGAGGATTGGGACTTCTGAAGTTTGGGTTTCTGATTTGAGGTTAATTCTTTTCTCCGTTCAATGGTTTATTATCAACAGTTAACCTATCCATTAGTCTCTCCATTGTCTTCATCATCATTTCAAACTTAACATCATTACGAGAAGAGGCAACTGAAGTAAAATGCACTTTTTGCTTTATTTTTTCACTTGCCATCATATTATCTTCCACTTTTAAATTATCTTGAAACATAACAGGAAGACTTACTGGTTTTCTCTCTCTCAATAATAATGCAAAGTTACTGTCAAGGGCATCAGCATAATGGAGTTTTGCAGTGCCTACAAGGGGTTCAATATCAGCAGGAATAGAGTTATACACCCTCATAAATCGACTTGAAAACTCATGAACAGATTCACAACCTTCTTTCTTAAGATTATTATATTGAGAAAGAAGCTGTAAAGGACTTTTCTTATCATCCTATCTTTCTAAAAATGAAGTTTGGAAAGCTTCAAACGTAAGAATGGATCTAGCAGGGAAATATCTAAACCATTTCTTTGCCTCTCCTGACAAAATTTGTGCAAACAACCTCATCTTAACATCATCATCATCAACCATCTCCAAGTCTACAAAATCATCAAATCTATCAACATGTTGTGTTGCTATGAAATTTCCACCCCCATCTTAGAAGGGAATTTTTTGGGCATAATTTTGAGGAAGCTCATGCAATACAATAGCGCTTATGGTGTATAGTAAAATTTTTGACGGCCTATATCTTCAGGCAGAAAGACCTATGACAGATGTTGGATCCGTTGATTAAAGATGCACAGAAAAAGAAAATTCAGTGATCAATGGAAAGAATTACAACCCACTAAGATCTATGGAAGAGTATTAAAGGAAAAAAGATCAATGACATAGATATAATCCAATATGGGAAGTTGCGCAAAAGAAAGTGAATTAGGAGAGGGTAGAAAGTTTAAAACATAGCTTAAATTGATGGTGGATATTGAGGATGGATAATATCTACGGCGGAAATGGGGTCTGCTAGGAAAACATGCACAACAGATGATGAGTTGGAGATCAACGAAACTATTAAAAATATTTCTTGATCAACGGTTATGATCACCAGTGGATAAGATCAATGGTTGTTAGGTGATCTGCCCAAAGGAATTACAAATTGTTTTTCAAATCAAATGGGCAACAAAAAATAAAGGTGTAGCTTCAATAGGAGAGGAATCTATGGTGGGAAATGAAGGTCTAGTATATCTACGATGGCTAGATGGTCCGCTAAGTGAAAGTGAAAGAATAGATAACAAGTTATGTAGTGGAATAAGGGAAGGATAAGGTTAATAAGTGATCAAGATCGACGGTTAAAAAGAAAGGTGGAATGAATCTACAGGAAGATAGGGATCCGCCCTTATGACATGCATGGGGATTAACAAAGAATTCTACTAACATAAAATTAAATTGCTTCCCTAGATCCAAAAACCACTATGCTAAGAATATTATAAAAGGAAAAGGCACATGTTCAAGGATTATTTGTCTTTTGTGCTTTGGGAGAAGGAATTATTTTCAGTGTGGAAAAATCCAAGTTAGAAAGTTATCTTTCCATCCATTAGTTTTCTAGGTAGGCCATGTTTTCACATGTCTACTAGTTTTAAAAATGGATAGTGGAGGAGAAGTTGAGGCTCAGCCGTTGGAGTTTCAAAAAATAGATGAGGTTTTCGAAGATAGAGATGGCGGTGTTTTTTATGTATTTTTATCTTTTGTCCCTATTCATAAACTAAAAACTAATATGAAGGATTTTGAGGACTAGGGAACTGACCAACACAACATTTTCCAGTCCCATTTGTATTATTTCTGTCTAGACCAAACCCTAAATTTCTGATACTTTATTGACTGATGTGCATCAAATTACTCTTCCTTTGAGAGAGTAATTATGGACTCTGCTAAAACCAAGATCCCGAGCCTTGTAAATTCCCTTTTTTGTCTGAGAATCACTCACAGTATCACCTTCATTTACCCTAAGTCGAGAAGATTTCAACGAATAAAACCTAATTCAGTCCTTCAGACATGTAACCCTTGAGGAAAAACAACCTTTTTTTTCCAATTTTTTCATATCTGGTGTGTCCCTTGCCAACCAACCCTTTCCCTTGGATGTTAACCTGTTCAATGAAGAAACACAGCTGATTATTTCAATGATAAGTCAATTCTTATTTCTAGATACATACAGGTTTCTCCCTGAGCTGTTAGTGATTCTTTTATTCAAAATCAACATAAGTGATTCTGAGTCTCAGTCCCCCCAAGTTCATTGCCTTAATTTTGATGAATTCCAACATGAAAGCATTCACTCTCAGCTAGTGAATTTCCACAATACCAGGCACTTCATATTTCAATCATACTTGATTAGAATGTTCCTATTTTTCAATGAAGAAAATCTACAGCTCCCAGAAATGGTGCTTACTGTAATGTCCCCATTCAAATAATTGCATAGCAGGAAAATTCCATCAATCCTACCAGTTCCCTAGATTGGGTGGAAACATTGGGAAGTTAATAAGGGAGCTAATAAATGGTGTTTATACATTAGAAGGAATAAATATTTATTTAATGGATTTAATTAAATGAATGCAAGTGAAAAATTAAATGGCTATGGCGAATGGAGACACATGGAGACTGTGGGGCCCACTCAAGCTAGAATTCATATGTTAAATGGCATCCTCCTCTTGTAATTTTGAATCTATGGGAAGCCTAATGTTTTGGGATGGGTTATGAGGTTAATATACTTTTCAATATACTTCATAGGGTGAATTTGGGATGAATTTTAACTTACATGGGATAGGAAGAGCCAAATGGGAGTTTCATGGACACTTGGCTAGATTCCCCTTACATTTATGACAGCTATGACACCAATGATGGAGATTCTATGACAGTTATGACCCAAGTCAGATTTTAAGTCTGACATACTAACATATTGACATGTCAGGCCTGAATAGAGCATCTTGGAGGTCGAGATTGGGAGTTGGAGAAGGCCAAGAGGCTCCTACTCAAATTTGGGAGAAGAGGGAAGGTGAAGAGAGAGGCCACATGGCATAGCATGAGCAGCCACACCAATTCGAGTTGGATTTGATTTATGGATGGATTTGGAACCTTAAAATACCAATAATGTTTATAAAATACAGGGATCATCCATGAGAAGAATTTTTTTCCTCATTTGTGAATTGTGAGAGCTAGTGGATGACTAGTTTTCTTGCTTAAGCCAATTTCGAGGGTGAAAGATTCCCATCCTAGTTGGTGTTTGGAGAGGCCACTCAGGTATTTAATGGAGATTTAATGGAGTCTTATTTGCAGGTGTAAGCTACAGGAAATCATGGGGATTCTTCTATTGCAGCACTCTCTCTCAACTATTTCCAATTTTCACACCATATTCATGCCAATGGAGGGATTGCGCTTTGGGTGAGCTATTTATCTCTTTGGGGAAGATTCTAATGCCCATTATATTATGTTATGATTAATATCCTATGTATTTAATGTTCAGAATACTCTCATGTTTAATACAAAAAATAATTCATGTAAAAATTTTAAACAATGAAGAAATAGTGTCATTTCCCCACTATCTTGTTGTGAACCATTGTAATGATGATGATTTCGAATTGGGAGAGCCTTTCATTGTCCATTTATGATTGGAATCAGTTAAATATTATATTTTATTCATTATCAGAAATTTTCAAGTCGAAATTCCCAAGATTTGTATGTCAAAATGCCTTTTAATGAGCAAACAATGACCATTTCCACTCTATTTTGATATATGCCATGGTAATGCTTATTATTTCGAATGGAGGAATGTATATATAACAAATGTATGATGAATGGACTGTAATTAATGTGTATTTCAAGTCTCATGTTCAGTAATTAAGTGTTGGAATCCATTTTACTCATTTTTATTGCATTGGGAGAAGATTTGGTGCATTTTCCCCAGGGGTTGAAATTGTGACTTGGGAGTTGTTTTGGAAAGAGTCATAACAGACTGTATAAAATGAACCATGATGAATATGATACTTTGAAAAGGTCCCTTACACATAACCATCCTATATTAATAAATTCAAGTGACTTTGGGATCATTTGTGAAGCCATTTACGGCAATTACCCGAGGGGATATGGAGCCCCAATTTGCTAGTAAAGGCTCCTACTTTGAACAGAACATTATACAAGTTTGTATATGTAATTGGGAGGTAAAAAAAAATACACTAGCATGATATTTAATTTATATTATCATTCATGTACCTTTAGAGAAAATTTGGAAGCATTTGGGTCAATTTGGACATCTAGACATCAAAACTAGTCAAGAGCCAAAATTGAGAAAAATTGGAAAATTGGGCATTTAAAAAAAAATCCAACAAGGGGACATTACAAGTGGTATCATAGCATGGTCTTGGAACCTGATGGTAGTAACAAGGAGTCAAATCAATAAACCACCACCCTTAGATCCTGAAGTTGAAGGTGTTTTTGTTGGAGGAGAAGAAGTAGTAGAAGAGGAGGTACATTTTGCTGAAACTATGACTAGAGAGGGGAAGGGACCCACTGACCATGAAAATATTGAATATATTAAACTCATAAAACCTATATTTTATGACATAACCAATAACATGAACCAGCAACTTATGAAAGGATTCGAATTGTTGGGTAGCCAATTTGGAAGCAAATTGGGATTAATGGGAGATAACAGTAGTTCACACTCAGAAGAAAAGAAGACAATGGGTGAGAAAATTTTCTCAAGAATAGGACCCCATAATAGACCCATGAATTTCAGAGCACACCAAGGCCTACTGCACCTAAATTTATTATTCCCAAAGAAGAGACTAGCATTCAATTTGAAATTGATACAATAACAAAAGAATGGGCTAAATTGGATGAAGAGTGTAGGAGGAGTATAACATTTGAGCAGTACTTCACCATGGCAAACAAAATAAAAAAAAAGGAGGACAACAAGTCTCTACATCAAAACAAAGAATTGAATTGTGCCATAGGTAAAGTGCCACTTCCTACTTTTTATGGTTCATCTCAAAGTTCTGCTAACACTTAGGTGCAAAAATTGGATGTGTATTTTCAGCTGAATCCAATGGTGGAAGAAGATGCTTTAAAAATGGCTATTTTGCACTTGGATGGAGATGCCAATGAATGGTGGTTCCATGGAATGAAAAATTTGGGTCATGATCAAGTTAAAACATATGGGTAATTTATTGATAGGGTATTAGAAAGATCTGAGCAAAAAGATCGAGAATTGTCTTTCAAAGAACTAGCACAATTGAAGCAGGTAGGGACTCCTATTGAATATATGTTGGAATTCCAAAGATTATCAGTTAAGGTAGATGATGTATCTGTGGGAAGGTTAGTATTGCTTTTCATTGAAGGTTTGGTAGTACCCTTAAAAGGTTTGGTCAAATCCCACAATCCTACTAACTTAAATGATGCAATGAGCTTGACTAGAGATCTTCAAAATGTGCTTCCTAGAACAAGATTTGCTCCCAAGCCTAACTTCAAATTTGAAAGAAAGCCTTGGAAAAAGGATGCACCTGATAATAAGTTTTGGCAAAAGGATACATTGGAAAAGAATAAGAAAGAAGGACAAAACAACGATGAACTTCGAAGGAAAAAATTGTGCTTCACATGCTTCCAACCATGGGCACCTGGGCATAAATGTGCTAAAGGAAAGGCTCAATACATAGAAGTATTTTATGATAATGATGAGTATGAAGGGGATATGTATGAAGAGGGGCACACTTCAGATAAATAGGAGGCATATGAGACAGTAGCTGAAGAAGAAAGACAAGAAGGAAAGCATCCTTCACCGGACAAAGCAAGAATGGTAGTACTTTCTGTAGTTCCTCGCTATCACACAATCCGATGAAAGGGTGTGGTATTGGGACAAAAAGCTTCAGTTTTGGTATATGGAGGAGCTACACATAATTTCATTGATTCAGAGATGGTGGAGAAAGTAAGGATACCAAATGAACCATTCGATGGCTTCACAATTGTCATTCCAGGTCACAACACCATGCAATGCAAAACATGGGTTCCAAAGCTGCAAGTCACCATAGGCAACTATAATTTTGTTGATAGTTTTTATGTGGTTGATGTTGCTGATAATAATATAGTATTGGGAGTGCAATGGTTGTATTCTATAGGATATCATTCAGTAAATTATCAAATTCCTCAAATGAAATTTCAAGATTCAACAGGGGTACTAAGGGTTGTGAGAGGGAAGCACACTTTCCCAAAACATGTAGTAAATTGCAATAGGATGAGATCTATATTGAGGCATGGCGATATTGAATGGGATGATAAATTTTATATGACCTCTCCCAAGACAAAAATCAGAATTGTTAAAAACCCAAAGGATATAGAGACACTTTTGCACAAATATGAAAAAGTTTTCAGAGATCTTCCACATGGTAGACCACCTGATAGGGGGGTTGAGCATAACATTATTTTGGAGGAGGGTACTTCACCCATTCAGATACCACCTTATAGAAATCCCAATAAGTTTAGAGATGAGATTGAGAAGACCATTCAAGAACTCTTAGAGTTGGGACTCATTAGACCAAGCTCTAGCCCTTATGCTTCTTCAGTAGTGTTGGTAAAGAAAAAAGATGGAACTTTGAGGATGTGCATAGACTTTAGAGATTTGAACAAGAAGACCATAAAAAATAGATGTCCTATCCCTAGGATTTATGAGCTCATGGATGATCTATTTGGAGCTCAATACTTTTCCAAAATTGACCTTAGATCCGGTTATCACCAAATTCGAATGAAGGAGGAAGATGTGCAAAAGACCGTTTTTCGATGTCATTATGGTCACTTTGAGTTTCTTGTTATGCCATTTGGGTTGAATAATGCTCCAACTACATTTCAAGAATGTATAAATAGAATCTTTTGCATGCAGCTTAGAAGGTTTGTTTTAGTCTTCTTTGATGATATTCTTATTTACAGTAAAACTTGGGAAGAGCACTTGAAACACCTAGAGATTGTGTTGAAAACTTTGCAAGAACAGTCTTTGTATACTAAGATGTCTAAATGTGAATTTGGGATGAAAGAAATATTATATATTGGGCACATTATTGGTCAATATGGAGTGAAAGTGCACATGGAAAAGATCAGGGCTATCTTAGAATGGCCATCACCAAAAAACATCATAGAATTAAGAGGTTTCATTGGAATATGTACATACTACAGGAAGTTTGTGAAAGGATTCTCCAAGTTGACTTCTCCACTCACTGATTTGACTAAGAAGGATGATTTCAAGTGGAATTAAGATGCTGAAAATTCCTTCCAAAAAATGAAAGAGGTAATGAGTAGTTGTCCCATACTTGCATTACCTGATTTTTCTAAGCCTTTTGTTGTTGAATGTGATGCCTCAGGTGAAGGAGTAGGTGCTATCCTAAAGAAAGGCCAACACCCTATAGCCTTTGAGAGCAGAAAGTTGCAGCCTCATGGAAATATTTAATCCATATATGACAAAGAGATGTTGGCCATCATGCATGCCTTGGCCAAATTCTGACAATACTTGGTAGGAAACAAGTTTGTGGTGAAAATTGACCATAATAGTCTAAGACACTTCCTTACCCAAAAGGATATAAATGAAAGGAAACAAATGTGGGTAAGAAATATCCAAGCTTATGATTTTTATATTGAATATGTGAAAGGAAAGAATAACATTGTAGCATATGCATTATCTCGAAGACCTTGTTTTTCTCTTATGGACATTGCTAAAAATTGGAAAGACATGCTAATAGTTGAATATGCAAAAGATAAGTTTGCTTGTGATGTATTAGATGGAATCATGGGAGATGATAAATACATAATTTTTATGTGAAAGGAAAGAATAACATTGTAGCAGATGCATTATCTCAAAGACCTTGTTTTTCTCTTATGGACATTGCTAAAAATTGGAAAGACATGCTACTAGTTGAATATGCAAAAGATAAGTTTGCTTGTGATGTATTAGATGGACTCATGGGAGATGATAACTACAGAATTTTGAATGGGCTGATATATTATAATGGCATAATTTATTTGGTTTTATATTCAAAGCTTAATTACAAAGTTTTGCAGGAAGCACATGATTCCCCACTAGCAAGTCATCCAGGGATCTTCAAAACCTATAGGCAACTAAGGCAAAGGTTCTATTGGAAAGGGATGAAGGAATATGTTCAGAATTATGTCAATGAATTTAAGGTATGTCAGAAAAACAAATCAGAACTCACACACCCCTCTGGTTTATTACAACCATTGCCCATTCCGGAGCAAAAATGGGACAGTATATGAATGGATTTCATCACCGGTTTGCCCAAATATTTGGGAAAGGATTGCATATATGTGGTAGTGGATAGATTGAATAAGTTTTCTCATTTATTTTATGTTACATCCTATTTTAGTGCTGCACAAGTGGCTGATATTTTTTTCAAAGAAATCTTGAGATTGCATGGGCTCCCCAAGAGCATTGTGAGTGATAAAGATGGTAGATTCATAAGTGATTTTTGGCAAGAAATTTTTAGATTGGTGGGAACTAAATTGACTCCAAGTACAAGATACCATCCAAAAAATGACAAACAAACAGAGAGGGTGAATACATGGTTGGAAGGGTACCTCCAAAACTATGTGGGAGAACAACAAAAAGCTTGGATCAAATGGCTACACTTGGGTGAGTTTTGCTACAACACCACCTTTCACATGTCAATAGGGATGTCTCCTTTCAGAGAATTATATGGTTATGATGCACTTACATTTTCTGATATGATATTTGGTGATAGTAGAGCTCCAAAAGCTAAAGATTGTGTGGAAGAAAGCCAAGAAATTTTAAAGCTT
Organism: Pseudotsuga menziesii; assembly: GCA_001517045.1. Classification (NCBI taxonomy): domain Eukaryota; kingdom Viridiplantae; phylum Streptophyta; class Pinopsida; order Pinales; family Pinaceae; genus Pseudotsuga; species Pseudotsuga menziesii. Next base: position 561,122 of record LPNX010624281.1, read on the forward strand.
TTAAAAGACAATTTGCAGGTTGCCCAAAATCAGCAAAAACAATATGCTGATAAAAATAGAGAGGAAAGGACCTTTCAGGTTGATGATTTAGTGTATTTGAGGTTGCAGCCATACAAAAAAACATCCCTCAAAATAAATGGAGCAGAAAAGCTAAAGCCAGGATACTATGGGCCCTACAAGGTAATCCGGAAAATTGGAGAAGTAGCATATGAGTTGGAACTTTCGAAAGAGATTAAAATTCACAATGTATTTCAAGTTTATTGTATCAAGAAATCTATTGGTAAGAATATTTTCATCTTAGATACACTTCCTCCTTTGGATGATGAAGGACAAATCACACTTATTTTGGAAAAAGTTTTGAAGACAAGGGAGAGAAGATTGAGGAGCAGAACAATCAAAGAATAATTGGTGCAATGGAAAGATCTACCAAGTGAAGATGCCACATGGGAAGAGGATAATATTTTGCAGCATCCAAATCTGAAATTTCTTGAGGATAAGCAATATTGGGTGGGGAGGACTGTAATGTCCCCATTCAAATAATTGCATACAGGGAAAATTCCATCAATCCTACTAGTTCCGTAGGTTGGGTGGAAACATTGGGAAGTTAATAAGGGAGCTAATAAATGGTGTTAGACATTAGAAGGAATAAATATTTATTTAATGGATTTAATTAAATGAATTAAAGTGAAAAATTAAATGGCTATGGATAATGGAGACACATGGAGACTGTGGGGCCCACTCAAGCTAGAATTTATATGTTAAATGGCATCCTCCTCTTGTAATTTTGAATCTATGGGAAGCCTAATGTTTTGGGATGGGTTATGAGGCTAATATACTTGTCAATATACTTCATATGGTGAATTTGGGATTAATTTTAACTTACATGGGAGAGGAAGATCCAAATGGGAGTTTCATGGACACTTGGCTAGATTCCCCTTACATTTATGACAGCTATGCCACCAATGATGGAGATTCTATGACAGTTATGACCCAAGTCAGATTTTAAGTCTGACATAATAACATATTGACATGTCAGGCCTGAATTGAGCATCTTGGAGGTCGATATTGGGAGTTGTAGAAGGCCAAGAGGCTCCTACTCAAATTTGGGAGAAGAGGGAAGGTGAAGAGAGAGGTCACATGGCATAGCATGAGCAGCCACACCAATTCGACTTGGATTTGGTTTATGGATGGATTTGGAAACTTATAATACCAATAAATTTTATAAAATACAGGGATCATCCATGAGAATAATTTTTTTTCTCATTTTTGAAATTGTCATTTGTGAATTGTGAGAGCTAGTGGATGACTAGTTTTCTTGCTTAAACCAATTTCGAGGGTGAAAGATTCCCATCCTAGTTGGTGTTTGGAGAGGCCACTCAGGTATTTTATGGATATTTAATGGAGTCTTATTTGCAGGTTTAAGCTATAGGAAATCATTTGTATTCTTCTATTGCAGCACTCTCTCTCAACTATTTCCAGTTTTCACGCCATATTCATGCCAATGGAGGGATTGCGCTTTGGGTGAGATATTGATCTCTTTGGGGAATATTATAATGAATATTATCTTATTTTATGATGTATATCCTCTATATTTCACGTTCATAATACTCTCAGGTCAAAATACCAAAAATAATTCATGTAAAAATGTTGAACAATGAAGAAATAGTGTCATTTCCCCAGTATCTTGTTGTGAACCATTGTAATGCTGATGATTTTGAATTGGGAGAGAATTTAATTGTCCATTTATGATTGAAATCAGTTAAATATTCTCTTTTATTTATTCCATAAATTTTCAGGTCTAAATTCCCAAGAGTTGTATGTCAAAATGCCTTTTAATGAGCAAACAATGACCATTTCCACTCTATTTTGATATATGCCATGGTAATGCTTATTATTTCGAATAGAGGAATGTATATCTGATAAATTTATGATGGATGGACTGTAATTAATGTTTATTTCAAGTCTCATGTTCAGTACTTAAGCATTGGAATCCATTTTACTCATTTTTATGGCATTGGGAGAAGATTTGGTGCATTTTCCCCAAGGGTCGAAATTGTGACTTGGGATTTGTTTTGGAAAGAGTCATAACATACTGTATAAAATGAACCATGATGTATATGATAATTTTAAAATGTCCCTTACACATAACCATCCTATGTTAATAAATTCAAGTGACTTTGGGATCATTTGTGAATCCATTTCTGGGAATTACCCGGGGAGAATTGGAGCCCCAATTTGCTAGTAAAGGCTCCTACTTTGAACAGAACATTAAAAAAGTTTGTATATGTAATTGGGAGGTAAAAAAACATACATGAGAATAATATTTAAGTTATATAATGATTCATGTACCTTCAGAGAAAATTTGGCAGCGTTTGGATCAATTTGGAGGTCTAGACATCAAAACTAGTCAAGAGCCAAAATTGAGAAAAAATGGAAAATTGGGCATTTTAAAAAAATTCCAAAAAGGGGACATTACACTTACAACAGAAATTAGTAGTGACTTATTCAAATACATGAATTTATTGATGTCATAGGTTTACAAAGTATTATTTCAGAACAAATTACCCAGAGTGTTACCACAAATGCAGGAGGATTTACAATTTGCTCAAGATAGGAAAATAGGAGATTGGTTCCTATTAGAAGAACACACTATGAGGGTTTCTAATTCAATACCAACTGATATTAAACCCCTTGTAAGAGCTGCTAAATTACACTATGGTGATGCATTTGACAATGATTTTGATTTTTTTATTGAGAGAGAGGAAATATGTTAATCTCCCTGCCATGTTTAAATATGCTCTGGAGGTAGAAGCTAACCTAATGGCTTCTAGAAAAAAGAAATAGAGAGTGGAGGTAGATAGGAGAAAAACTAGGGAATAAAATCAACCCTCCACTTCTTTCCTGATTGATGCTAAATTTGATATAATGATGAAGACCATGGAGAGGTTAATGGATAGATTAGCATTAGAAAATAGGCCTCCAAATAGGGATCAACCTGAGCCACAAATTAGGAATCCCAATTTCAGAAGAAATCCTCCTCCTCCTCCTCATATTAGATAGAGAGATCAAAGGAATCCAAGGAATGTTGAGGATCAATAGATAATACCACCATTTCCAGATAACTTTGTAGATAATGAAGAAGAGAATGATCCACTGGGTAATCAGATTCACCATTTTGATGATCTAGATTATGAAATTTATCTTACAGAAGAGGAACATAATATGTTCGCTCAGGAAGATGATTGTAATGCCCTTGAATTAGAAACAAAAAAAATACCAAAGAGGGTATCAGAATGCTATAAATGATTTTTCAGAAGAAAAAAAAAATGATTTTGAGAAGTAGAAATGCAGTTATAAATAAAGGAAGGCCTACTCCAAATCATCCTTCTACTAGTCAACAAAATGTAGAAAAAGAAAAAGAAAAAGAAAAAGAAAAAGAAAAGATTTTACAAAATATTCCAGAGAATAAAAAAGAGTTATTAAAATAAAATAAAAAATAAATGTCAATTGAAAGTGATAGAACAGTTTTCTCCTTCAGTTTACAAATTGAAATTTCCAAGATAAAGATTTCCATTCATTTCAATGAATTATTGAAGAATAATGAATATAGAGAAAATATTACCAGAATGGTTAAAATTGATGGGGAATTCTAGCCAAATACACTAGAGTTGACAGATGATGCCCCAACAATAGTTCTTGGTCCTAGGATTGAAGATACTAATGAAGAAGATGTGCCACCTTTCTATGTTAGCCTTAATGTTCACAATATGATCTTACATAATGTTATCTTAGATTCTGGTGCATCTCATAATCTCATGCCAAGAGTGGTGGAAGAAATACCGAGGTTGGAAGTCACAAGGCCCTATAAATATTTGTTTTCATTTGACTCCAGGAAAGTGAAATGTTTGGGACTAATTAAAGATTTGGTAATTACTCTTGCATAGATTCCTGCCAAGAGTATTATTATGGATGTGGTAGTGGCTGATATTCCTCCAAAATTTGGTATGATGTTATCAAGGTATTGGGCATTAATATCAAAGGAACATTGCAGATGGACATGTCATATGCAACAATTCCTTTGTTTGGAGAACATAGAAGATTATATAGGGAAAAATATTAGCATATGTGGTGAGCAGCCAAGATAAACCAAACAATCATCTTATATATGTTGTTGATACTGATCTAGGATCTTCTATATTTTTCAATTATTCTCATATTGAACAAGACTTGTTAGTAGTAGATGAAAAAATAGAAGATAAATAATTTGCTAAGAGGCAAGAAGCATTGGAGCAGAAACAAAATGATGAGGGGTTAAAAGACAATGTAATTTTATGGATCAATAAGAAAGGAGGGAGTTGGTGGAGTTGGTGCTGGTATTTGGACTATTTCTCCAAATAGAGATTATAAAGTATACTCTTTTAAATTGAAATTTGAATGTACTAATAATGTAGCAGAGTATGAGGCTTTGTTACTATGATTAAATGCCTTGAAGGAATTAAAAGAGAAAAGAATAGATGTCTTTGGAGACACATAATTAGTGGTGAATCAAGTGAATGGTAGTTATCAAACTAAACATCCGAGGATGAGAGCCTATAGAAATGAATTTTGGGATATGCTAGGAAATTTTTTTCACTGAACATAGAGTCATGGTAATTCCTAGAATACAAAATCAAATAGATGACTCTCTTGCCACTACTGTTGGGAATTTTAAGGTCCCTATCTATTCCAACAAATAGTATGAGATTTGATGTAATCACTCAGATCACTAAGTTACCAATAATACACATAAAGAATCATATGATCATACAGAGACAAGAGACAAGGACGGTAGATTAAATAAAAACTTTATATTACACAAAACACATATGGGTTCATACAAACATCAAACCGAACCAAGTTTGTATATAGATCAACATCCTTTTATCTATGATTACAGAATAGTTATGAATAAATACTTGTCGGTTTAGTCAACCGACATGAACTTTAGAGGTTGACCTAATCTCTAATTAGTAACCTAACTAGTCTAGTCAGATCACCGACTAGATCCTCCAACATCTCCCCAAGGAAAAAAATATTTCTTCGTCCCGAAGAAACTTGGGAGGTAAAAATATCTTGTATGAATTAGTTTTCTTCCACTTGCTTTGTCTTCATGGGATGTGTAGTTGAATGGATGCATATCTCCACAATGGCTTCTGCTGTAATGGCTAGTTGATGCTGAAATTATGTCCAATTGCGGAGAGCATTTTGAATGTCAATGGTCAAGGTTGTAATGCTTGACAGAATCGACATCTTCTCTTGTATTGGTAGGTCTGTGATATTGATCATGTCGATTCCCAACAATTTAGTTTTTTCCTATGTTATTTCGAGTAATATTTTCATTCGTGGAAAATTTTTGTCAAGTGTGTCGAGGCTGGGTTGTTCTTGATTCATCCATTGATGTGCTTGTTTTTCCAATTTTTTGAGTTTTGTTGTCTTCAATACAATCTGATTTTGTACTGTGCTGCTCATTGCTTCCTCCATACCTTGTTGACTTTCTAATGATTTTATGTGTTCCCAAGTCTCTTGAGGCTGCTGGAATACATGGCCATACTAAGTATACCGGTTAGTACTTCTTCTGTTGTGATAGACTCGTCCAAATGCTCTTGCAGTACCTTGTGGTCTTATGAAAATGTTGTTTACTGATGTCTCAATAGCGTAGAAGTCTCTCCTTTTTACTCATCTTTCTTGGCCTGCAATTGTATCTGAAGGTTCGACATTACACTTTCCAACAACTGGTATGCTCTATCCAATGGTTTGTTGGCGTCGGTCTCTGTTAGTCCCGGTAGAACAGTTTGTGTCAGATTCTTGCATTTGGTCAGGAATTTGACTTGTTCTGCTTGAAGTTTTTCCATCGTTTCTCTTCTACTTTGATTTCTTGTTGCAGCTTCTTTATTGAGTGCTCCCAATAGTTGGTCCAGTTCTCCATCTCTAAGTTTTGGTGTGTCAATTGCAGTTGTCGACCCTAGTTGATGAAGGTGGATAACTGTCAGTACTTATTGTGTCTGCTACTGTTCTCTTTTCTTCTTTTATTTTCTTTTTCTTTTGTGTTTAGAGTGATAGACCACCATTGGTTCTGTTGGTATTGATGCGGGTTGCTGCTGCTCTATTTGTTTCTCTTCAGTCGACTGAACTTCTGTTGTGGCTGGGTTAACTGGATGGATTTCATGGGTGGGGCTTGTAGCTGTTTGTACAACCCATGGTGATGAAAGTGGTGGTTCTGGATTGTGAGGGGACTCTGGCAGTGGTGGTGATGGTGATGGCGAATGCTTTGGAGTTAATGGAGTGGTCAAAAGTTATTTTGTCAGCATGAGATTTTTTACTTCTGGTTGCAAGTTGACAGGGTTGTCAATTTCTTCAGATTCCATGGGGTTGGTGATTTCTTTATCTAGTGTTGCTTAATCATTGCCTTCAAGATCAAATGTTCCTTCATCTGCCTCATTATCCGGAGGTTTTGGGAGAGATGGTGTGAATGGTGAGATTTGGGCTGCTACAACTTTAGATGTTTTGTCAGGGTTTTAGATGAATGAGGATATGATAATCCACATGAATTTTGGCTGTGGTGAGACTTGGTCGGTATGTGGGGTGAGACTTTGTCGAGTAGAGCTCGACTCTGTGAGTTTATGGGTGGTGTTTATTTGTTGGGAATTGTGGAATAACTGTGGTAGGTTGTTGATATATTGTTGAAGTTCAACATCTTTATTAATTTTTTCTTTGAGGGTTCCAGGGATTATATCCTTATAGGTTGGTGATATGGTGATAGTTGAGTCTGGTGTTATTATGGTTGGAGAAGGTCGTGGGGACTTTGGTGTCAAATCAATAAGACTTATTTCAAGAGGGGTATCCACTCTTACATTTTTAGGTATTACTTGCTTCGCTCTTGACTCGATGAACTGTTTAAACTATGTTTCGACAGATACTTTGTTCAATGCAGCATCCTCCAAAATGTTGGCTTCGGTAGCAAGTAATTCTTCTTCATCTCCTGACTCCTCCAAAACGATGAGTTTGCGCTTCTCCTTTCCTTGTGCCTGACTCCGTTTCTTCTTTCTTGAAGTTGTTATCTTGTTATCTATTCTTTTCAGATTCTCCTTTGTCATACCATACTAAGGTCTGTCGGATTGAGTTTCTTCATCTGTCTGTTCTCCTCCCTCCTTCTCCTGCTATTGAGTCGGGACAATAGTGTTCTATTCTGTTGGTACAATAGCTTGTTGTTCATTTGGTACATTTTCAATCTGAAGAGGTTTTTTCTCTTCTATAAGGCTGTCTTTAGACATCAAGGTATTGATATGAAGGTGAACTTCATAGTCTTCTTCCTTCTCTTGGTTGTTCAACGGTTCAACAATAGATTGGTTAATCTCTTCTCCACCCGCCGGTATGGCTATTTTGGGTTTAGATTGATGGGATAATTCTGTGAAAATATCCTCGACTGTTGGATAGTAGTCGAGAGTTTTTTCTTTTGCTATGGAACCTTGCGAATTCCAGACTACAGTGTGGTCAAGTTCTAGTTGGATATGTGTTGTCGGAAGCAGAAATATTTAGATGTTTTGAGGCACCCTCCATCTCGTTGTTTGGAATTTTAAATTTTGAAACCAATTTTCTAAGAACACTTTGCCTTCTTCTAGTTCTTGTGGAGTTTGGTCCATTGAGAACGACTTGAAATGCCACATATGAAACCTGGTTGGTTCTAGGAACTGTGGATGTCCGACGTGACACAGGTGGTACATAACTATCGATATTACCAGTGATGGAAAGTTGATTATTGCACCTATTTCCTGGAATTTTTCACAAATGGATTTGAGCATGTCGACCACATATTGATCCCAACAGTAAAATTTCCCTGATTCCGCGATACAATCAACAACTTCCAACATGTCGAGTTTCAAATCGCATCCTCGTCTCATGATAGTCAATCCTATGGATACAATTTTGGCCACCATTTTGGGTGTGGAAGCTTGAATTTGTCTGACAATTATCCCTTTGGAGTTCTTTCCTATCGGCATTCCTGTTAGTCTTTCAACTAGCTCTTCTTTGATACCTACAAGAGCAAGGCTGCCTTTGTTGGAAATCCCAGTAAGTTTGTACATGGTTTCACCTGATATTTCCACCGGTCTGTCCAAGTAAAACTTCCCATTGTGGTAATGACTGATGATGAACTTGGCAATAGTTTCTTTTGTCCTACCAAAAATTACCATGAGTGGTGTGTTCATATAGTTCATGATAGTGCTATGGTTTATTTTCAAACCTTCTTCTGTCATTTTTTTCTTCTCATAGGCCCATTTCTTGATCTCTACCCAGATTCGTGCCCACAAAGTTTCTAGTACTTTTTCCTTTTTGATATTTCCTAATTGTTTCACCAATGGGGTTATAGCAGATTCCAATTATTTTGCTTTTCCTGTCATGGATCTGGTTTGCTTAGGAGTCATCTTGTCGGTTTCTAGCTCGGCTTTCTTCATGGGTAATTTGCTCTCAGTGTTATAGCAGATTTGACCACACTAGGTGAATCACACATTGTATGGCCTTCCCCTATCCCGATGCAGACTCATTAGCCCCTATGGACTACTTTTTGTCTTTTGATGTGTCCTTGATCATCCCTAAAAACATAAGAAAAGTGATATACGCAACTTTTACCCCGATAACCGTGTACATACGCGGATATTACCCCTATAGTCGTGTACATTGGGATGTGTGCATAATCCAAATCCTTTTGGAGTTTTCCTTGACTTGGATCTGACTCATATGATTCCTGGCCTTCCATACGCCTTGAGATCGCATGGATTCGACCTTTCAGTATCTCTTTGAAAAGCTATATAAGGAACCCCTTGAGACATTGAAAGCATAAGAGAAAATTGAGAGTAATGAAACTATAGTCCATTGTTTCCAGAACTTATGCTTGAGTCTACATCCCTTTGTCCCTTGGAGCACTGTTGTGTTCTTCCCAAGCTTGCCTTTTGCTAGTGAGCTTGCTATCTAAGTGATGGAGGATTGAGGTGGTGGAGGCCCAAGTGGGGGATTCAGTTTCTCCGGTTAGCAGACGTGCCGTCAGAGGTTGTCACTTGTAATCTCTGATTTATATTAATAGAAATATCTTTTCCTGTCCAGTAATGTGTATTTGAATGAATATTGTATCCATTGGAATATGTCAAATTATTTTACATTATTGATTATATATGCTAGAATAGATCTAACACCATGATATATAGTATGCTTGTATTGTTTACTTATTGTTGAGGAAGTATTATATCAATTCAAGCTGAAGATTGGAAAGCTCAATGGGGATCTACTTCAACCGTCTGGAATAAGGTACGAGGTTCGATCCTTTAGTGTTAGACATTTTGTTTCTATTGCATATTGGGAAAAATTGATTTCTGGAGTCTAGCTGTCTGTTGTGGTACCCCAAGCCATAGGAATTTCTCTCTGTAATAGAATTGGTGACTCTGCTGGGGATGTCCCTTGTTTTTATTTTGGGTTTACGGGCACAATGGGCTTGATATTATTGACTTACTCTTTGTTTCTCTTTGTTTCTGGGTTGCATTTTATAGTATGTTCATCCATTGACACTCCCCTTTATTTGTTTGACCTATGGCCTACTTTTTACCACTTCCTTCTCTGTATACGCAGGTTTTTGGCCAAAAGTCGCATATACACGCGGATTTTTGGCCAAAAGTCACGTATACACGCAGGTTTTTGGCCAAAATCCATGTATACACTCAGGTTTTTGGCCAAAAGTCGTGTACATACGCAACTGTTCTTTATACAGTCGCGTACATCCTCCCTTTTGGTGAGTTTGATGTTGGGGGAAGTTGCTGGGTGGGTTGTGAGTATGGTTGGGTCTTCCTTGGGTCTGATGTTG
>LPNX010624281.1:571139-607054 GCA_001517045.1 Pseudotsuga menziesii
TTGCATGACCATTTCCCTTTGAGTAATTACAGCCAACTAAAATCAACGCTAAATTAAAATGAATTACACTCTTTTATTTTATAGGGTGCACCAACAAGCTTAGGTTTTAGGATCTTGGAATAGTTCATTGTAAGTTAATTCTCCAAGATCACTAAACAACGATATTTAGGTGTCTGTCCAGGGAGTGTGTGAAATCCTTGGTATAACCATTGTTCTCAGGATCCTCCTCTCAAACAGGAGTCAAGCACGAGGCAGTGTGAGTGGTTATTGATTGGGATGACCCCTAGTCATAACTGAGTAGCACCGGCGATAATTCCAGGATTGTATTCGTATCTGGGGACTCTTTCAGGAGTTTTGGGCTTTGCTACCCTGCCCATACGGTCAATCCCGCCTGCGACTGTCCGCCTAAGCTTTGATTATATTGAGGTGACCTTAATGACCTTACCTAGGATATCGAGGGGGTACTTGTAGAGGTTATTCTGCAGGTGTCCCGGCTAGGTAGAGGTCAGACAGCACAGTCGCTATATGCGTTGAAGCTGAGGGCCACTATAATTGGTTACGTACCTCCGCTTGTAGTGTATGGGAGTTTCGAGCCTCTCTTAGGCGAGACATACCTACTGCATTCAGGAGCTCACATATCCTCCCCTTGGTTTGCTTGTATTTTGGCTGTAGATTTTCTTAGGAGTGTGCTCTTTGTGCGCTAGTTGGCCTCTGGGATCGTGGTTACTTGAATATATTTATGCTCTCTTGAGTTCAGGTCCTTTTATTTTCGGCATGCCTAGTATCCTATCACCCGTCTTCGTCCTAGTATGGACCCTGGTGTCAGACTTGGGGGCATCATAGCCCCTTACCCTACTCATAGATTTGGGAATGGTCATATTCCATCCTCTACTCCATTTGTGGAGGATTTTTATTCCCTTCGCTCGTTCTTTACACCGGTGGTCACCCTCACTGGGGTGGTAGTGTATGCGTGAACGTTGGGTCTACACCTTAGTTTTCTTTTTATGTCTCATTGTTCACTGCATTGTTTCCTTTGGGTGCTGTTGTCATGATCATTCCTCCCTATATCCTATAGTGTGGATTCTTTATTGACTATTTTGGGTTGTTTTGGTCTAATATGGTTGTCATGTAGGATCTAGTTTTGTACACTCTCTCCAAGGTTTCGACCCGTTCATGCCTATCACATGTATTATGTCTGAACTAGCATATAGGTTAGGATATTACGTCCGCTTGCACTTATGCATTGCCTTATGACCGTTCCATCTTAACCTTAGGTACGAACCCATTGCATGGTATCACGGAACCTTCATGCTGCTGTTAGAAGTGGTACTATGTGAATGGTAGAGTTTTCCTATACATGGGTGTCCTAGTTAGCTCCCCTTTGCATTTGGTGCCCATGCCATGAGTCCTCTCTTAGCTCCGGGAGTCCGTTGTATAGTACTTCCATGACATTTCGCAAGAGCCTCATACTCCTCTTGATCTTATGCTGGCCTGTTTCCCCCCGGACTCCCCTTATGTCAAGTTGTGAATGCATTATCATGAGCTTTTCCTGCCTTATTGAGCTTTATGCCGGCTCCCCTGACATTGCGTTTCAGCCATACAGCCCGAGCTTGTCTCATGTCTAGCCATGCAGAGCCTTTCTTTATATCATTCGCAGCTTGATTCCCTTTTTACCGGGAGGGGATTTTCCCCCGAGTGTTGATATCCTACACATGTATCCTTGCATTGAGCATAGGTATGTTCCACTGCTTGGAACTAGTTTGTTTGCCCTAATGACACTCATCTCCTCCTAGTTCGTAACTATAAATCTAGTTTATTCTTTTTTCAAGCTTTTCAAATAACTGAAAAAGTCCAAAAAAATAAAAAAACCAAAAAGCCGAACAAGGAAAGATGTTATCTTTGGTAGATGTCGAGTCGTGTTGCCTTCGAACAGAGCACTGTATATCACATCCATTGGTTGGGTTATAGTTTGACTTAGGAGCTGTACTCGTTTATCTGAGTTTATCTCCACCGACTGGTTATGCTTCCAGTCCCTATGGAGCCTCTATTGATGCCTCCTGTGTCATAGAGATGTCCCAGTTTGTATATTGAGTCTATGCTGCCTTCATTCAGTCACCATATGCCGTTATGCTCTTGTTCGAAGGAAGTTGAAACCTGAGTCGGCCATTCCTCAGTTATCTTGACTTTGCATGTCGACCATTCCCGGTACAGTTACTGGTTCGTGCACCTTATGATTGAGTCCTTCCACATTATACAGCCTTGCTGAGTACCTCGTGTTGGATGATGGGGGATGCCCTAATGCCCTCCTTCCAACGGATTTCATCCCATCAACTTCAGATCATTTATTCTAGGATTGGATTCTAGAGTCATTTTGAGTGCCTTGAGACTTGCAGTCATCAGTGGCAGGTTCTCTCGCCATCGATAGTTTTGGGAATGCATCAATGTCCCCTGATCGATGGATTCTCTCAAGTGTTCGACCTCAACACATTTATTCACACTTGTTAGTTTGCACTCTAGTACCTTGATTCCCATTTTCATTATTTGTGGGTGATCTCGCGTTTGTTAACGGTATACATCAATGACCGGTAATCAGACGATGGACTACTATGTTCGACCTCGACACCTCTATTCGCATAGTAGGACATGTACTCATAGCGGTGTGTGTAGAAGACCTTCCAGATTGGTGGCATCTCTTATATGCTAGCTCCTTGATCGTGCCAGTGTTCATGAGATTTCAGCTCTCGTGACTTGTTCCAGTATATGTCAGACATTTCCAGCCACTATGGAGATCTTGATCTATTGTATATCTTCAGCCTTTGTGGAGATTATGGTCCTTTGTATATCCTCATCATGGAGATTCTAATCTATGTATATTGTACGTGGCGATGACCACATATGTGTTATCATGTTTCATGCCTATTCATGGCCATTGTACTCTTATGTATCCAGGACTGCTATATGTATTTGCAGTTATATGCAGAGTTGTATTATTGTACGGCTGATTGGGTGGCTGGTCTTCCATTTGGGTACCTTCATCACTCCACTTCTGGGATGGACTTATAATGTATTTCAGCCATTGTATAACCCCTCTGATATCATACATTAGGGGGCATTTGTTATAGCGGATTTCACCACACTAGGTGAATCACACATTGTATGGCCTTCCCCTGTCCCGCTACAGACTCATTAGCCCCTATGGACTACTTTTTGTCTTTTGATGTGTCCTTGATCATCCCTAAAAACATAAGAAAAGTGATATACGCGGCTTTTACCCCGATAACCGCGTACATACGCGGATATTACCCCTATAGTCGCATACATTGGGATGTGTGCATAATCCAAATCCTTTTGGAGTTTTCCTTAAATTGGATCCGACTCATATGATTCCTGGCCTTCCATATGCCTTGAGATCACACGGATTCGACCTTTCAGTATCCCTTTGAAAAGCTATATAAGGAACCCCTTGAGACATTGAAAGGATAAGAGAGAATTAAGAGTAACGAAACTATAGTCCATTGTTGCCAGAACTTATGCTTGAGTCTGCATCCCTTTGTCCCTTGGAGCACTGTTGTGTTCTTCCCAAGATTTCCTTTTGCTAGTGAGTTTGCTATCTGAGTGATGGAGGATTGAGGTGGTGGAGGCCCAAGTGGGGGATTCAGTTTCTCCGGTTCACAGACGTGCTGTCAGAGGTTGTCACTTGTAATCTTTGATTTATATTAATAGAAATATCTTTTCCTATCCAGTAATGTGTATTTGAATAAATATTGTATCCATTGGAATATGTCAAATGCTTTTACATTATTGATTATATATGCTAGAATAGATCTAACACCATGATATATAGTATGCTTGTATTGTTTACTTATTGTTGAGGAAGTATTATATCAATTCAAGCTGAAGATTGGAAAGCTCAATGGGGATCTACTTCAACCATCCGGAATAAGGTATGAGGTTCAATCCTTTAGTGTTAGACATTTTGTTTCTATTGCATATTGGGAAAGATTGATTTCTGGAGTCTAGCTGTCTGTTGTGGTACCCCAAGCCATAGGAATTTCTCTCCGTAACACTCAAAGGTCTGGTAAATTTGTTGCTTTAGTTCTTTGTAAAGTGGTATGAAATCTTCGTCTGACATAGTATTTATAGGTGGGGTAGATGGTGATCTTGTCGATGTAGTTATTAATGGTGGATTTGATGGTAAAGGATGCTCTATTGAAAGCTCTTTTAATGCGCTTTGGTTTTGGCGCTCCTTCTGATTGTAGTAGTGATGGGTTGATTGGACCTTTTTACACTCTTGTCGATGTCGATTGTGTGGTCAGTATGTGTTATGTCGATGATGTAAATGTTGATTGTCGTTGAATTGCATTCTGCTACGTCTGTCTATATTTCCTATCATTTTGGTCTTCTTTGATCCTTTTTTTGTTAGTTTTGGGTTTTTTTTATTTTTATAGATTTTGTTAGCTTATCTAGTTGCATTAGTCGGTCCTTGTTTTCTTCTTTGACATTAATATGTAATATGTTGGCTATTACCGGTGTCTATTGTTGGAAGTGTAGGGGGACGAATTCTTCTTGGCCATAGACTAGTCGAAACGTTGTTTGGTCGGTAGATCATTTATATGATGTTTGATAAGCTCATAGGATAGCAAGAATTTTTTCATCCCAGTCATATTTATTAGTGTTACATATTTTTGTTTGGCCTCTTGTTAGCATTTTATTAAATGCTTCTATTGCCCCACTAAATTGAGGGTGATAAGTTGTACTTTATCTGTGGTTGATCTTGAATTGTTCTATCAATCCTGTAACAGTTTTGTTAATAAAATGTGATACTTGGTTGATGATTAAGGTCAATGGAAAACCAAATCTAGTAATTATATTTTCATATATGAACTTGGCATCCACTTCACTAGAGTAGGTTTCAACAGGTTTTTCCTCTGCCCATTTAGTAATATATTCCACTACTGTTATGATATATCGTGCACCTGTCCTTCTTGCTGGAGCTAGAAATGGTCCAATAAAGTCGATAGATCAAATTTCAAATGTTAGGCTTGGGTTTACCGAAATTAAAGGCATATCAGTACTAGGTAAAGGTTGACCTAAACGTTGACAAAGATCGCATTTACTAACAAAATTTCGATAATCTTTGTGTATTGTTGGCCACCATAGTCCCGATTGTTGGATCTTTTTGGCAGTCGTGTCCGATTGAAAATGTCCTCTAGCTGGTCTGTACTATGCTTCATGCATTATATTTTCTCTTTCATGTTCTAGGACACTTCGACGGAGTACTTCATCCAAACCCATTTTATATAGGAGTCCATTAATTAGAGTGTATGGTGCACCTTTCAATGCTAGAATTTGTTTCTTTTTAGTGCTCATACCTTCAAGTGATTGACCATTCTCTAGAACTTGATCTATTTCTTTTTAATATCCCAATTTTTTCATTGGGTCACAATGGTCAAATCATATTTTCCATATTCATGAAAGTTGTCAAATGGATGCTAAAAGTCAAATAATTGCCAAGGAGGAAAATCACTAGTTTCCTAGGTTGGGGGTGGAAGCTTTGAGATTTGGAATAAGAGGGATAATAAATGATGTTTAGACATTAGAAGAGGATAAATATTTAATAATGTAGCTTATTAAATAAATACAAGAGTAAATTGAAATGGAAATGGAGCATGGAGACTATGGGGCCCACACAAGCTAGAAAATTGGTGCCACATGGCATCGTCCTCTTGCAATCTCGAATCTATGGGAAGCCTAATGTTTTTGGATGGATTATAAAGTTAATATACCTGTACATATACTTCATAGGTTGAATTTTGGATGAATTTTAACTTACATGGGAGAGGAAGAGCCAAATGGGAGTTTCATGGACACTTTGCTAGATTCCCCTTACATTTATGACAACTATGACACCAATGATGGAGATTGTATGACACCTTTGATAGTCTGTCTGTGTCCATGTTCCATTCCCTGTAGACATGTATAAGTGTAAAAAATTCAAAATTTGTAAGAAGTCTACTAACTTATTCAAATAGTGCAGATAGTGAGGTGTTTCTGCACTTCTGAATTTTATTAATCCAATTTATAACAACAAGAGAGTCACCAAATACTTGTAGTTTTTTACAATTTCTTTCCATTGCAAAATATAGGAGAAGCTTCAAGGCCATAAGTTCAGCATAATTGTTTGTTCCAGAGCCTAGTCCCATTGTAATTTGGAAGTGGTGAGTTGGATTTAGGAAGAGGGTGGCTCCTCCCCCACATTTCAAGTCCTGAGAGGCTCCATAAAAAAAATCCCAAGGGATATCTTTGTCCAACTGTTCTTCAGTAATAAATCTTGGTTTGGGGTTGTCCTTAGTTTGGGGAAAGTAGGAAAGAATGTTAATTCCTTGCTTTTCTACTTCTTCTAGGGAGGAATCTTTCTCAAGGAAGTTGGCTTTGTTTCTAGCTAACCATATTCCCCACAAGTGGAGGAGCGGAAGGGCTCTTGTCTGAGTGGTCAGGGGTGATGATGACTAGGATTTCCAGGCATCTTACAATGTGGGAACTACCCAACAACATCTAGAGGAAGTGAGAGATTGTGAGTGCTCCCATACTTACTTGGAGAAATTGCAGCTTAGGAAAAGATGGTTTATATTTTCCTCATTATCTTTGCTTGGAGACAACACCAGCCAGGCCCAACAAAGGATATTTTTTGGAGATGGTCCCAAGTAGGTATTTTATTTGCGAGAGTGCATCAAATGAATATTTTTGTCTTTAATGGGAACTTAAACTTCCAAATACTCACCTGCCACAATTTTTGATCCTGCTGGAAGTGTTGGGAGCAGATTTGCTGATAGCCTATTTTAGGTGTGTAATGACCTTGTTTGGAATGCTCCCAAATCAGTTCATCAGCTTTATCTGTTAGTCGAATGTGTGAATATTGCAGAGCAGAGATGAAGTGGTCCCAAGCCCTGGTCCATGGTTCTGGGAGTTATAGATCCTGGCTTCCATTCCATCCTTGATGCCAGAGGTTTGTTGAGTTGGGATCAGCTATTTGGTTTAGGTGGTAAAACCCTTTCCGATGTAACAGTTGTAATAGTTGATTTGGGAGTAAGTGGTTTTGTGAGCAGCCTGACCATGGATCCGCACCAATTCTGAAATTTTCACCATCCCCCACTTTCCAAATGAGCCCTTCTAAGATGAGTGGGAGGGATTTGCATAATTCTTTCCAAATTATTGAGCCATTTGGTAAGATGGTATTGCCCATGTCTTCGATCTAGTCCAGGAGAGGGGTTGGTGGAATGTATTTTTGGATGATGACTTCGGTCCACAGGCTCTGAGTTGAGATGAATATACAACCTAATTTTGCAGCCATTTCCTTTGCAAAAAGTAAATTATTTTTTAGATCCCAACCTCCCAGTGTTTTTGGTTTGGCAATTTGATCCCATTTTACCCAAGGGAGCACTTTTTGCTCTTTCTTCCCTGTCCAAAGAAAGTTGAGCAAATTATATTTGTTTTATTCAGTATTGAATTTGGAATCTAGGATAGTGCCATCCATTATATTGGAATTTCTTCAAGGACCTATTTTACCAATACTATCCCACCAGCTCTTGAGAGCCATCTGTTACACCAATTATTCACTCTAACTTCCAGTTTGGCTACCAACCAATTCCAATGATGGAATATAATATATATGTGAAACATTTATTATTTATGAATGAATTAAATTTAATTAATGTCCAATATGGGTTTCATGTTCATTAAATGAGAATTTTTGGCCATTGGGTCGAATTTCATAGCATTTGGAGCAAACTACATCTCGTTTCCCCAAGGGTCCAAAACTAGTTTTTTATATCTGATTGAAGGAAGTGATAACAGCCATGGGAGGTAGATTGGTTATGTACATGAGTCTCTGATAATGTATTATACATATCCCCTACTTCAATTTGATAAATTAAGTGGTTTTCAGCACACTTGGGAAGCCATTTCTATCATTCACCCCGAGGGGGATTTGAGTGCCAAAATTGTTAGTTGAAGCATCTATCTTATTCAGAATTTGATATAGAATTGAAGAATTAATTGGAAGGAAATAATACATCCCTGAAAATTATAATTAAGTTATTTTATCACTCATACACCTTCTTTTACAATTCAAGAGCATTTGGAGCTATTTGGACTCATTTACCATTGGGAGTTGGAACCTCAAAACTACTAGTAAAATCATGGAGTTCTATAGGATACCTATTAAACCCAAAAAACACATATGATGCTTCAAATATAATTTAATTAATGTCTGATAACAGATTCAAGTATCATACCCACCATTAGTGAAGGTTTTATAGTGTTGTGAAGAGATTTGTTCCAGGACCTAGGAGGTATTTCCACCTCCCAAATTGACTAGTCTTGTCCCAAAACTTCTTCCCTTGCAAATTGCAGACCATGGTTGGGTATATCAGTTTATTATATGTATGATATATGTGATAATATGTCCCATCACCCCTCAGGACCTTCCTCACCAATTTTTAAAGCAATTGGGGTAATTTTGGAATCAATTGAATCCATATAACTAGAGTTGTATGAAGATGAATTTGAGTACATTGTGAAAGAATTGAAGAATTGGTAATTTTGATAAATTTTCATAAAAGGGGAAATTAAAGTGGTATTAGATCATGGTCTTGGAACATATTTAAGTTATGGATGGTATAGATGAATTGAATAAATTCATTAAGTCATGTGGTGATGATATGACCAGGAAGGTTAAGCAAGCATTCGAATTGATGGCTAGCCAATTTATGGGTAGTATAAGTTTCCATCCTGAAGAGACACATAAGACCATTAATTTTGAAGACCTTAATTATTGGTTGAAGGAAGTTATAAAAATAATTCAAATAATAAATCATTAAGGAATAATCATCAACGCACAAGTAGGGAGGAGACCAAGGAGCTACAAATTTCTGTGGGTGGTGAAGAAGAAAAAGCATTACATCAAGAGGATTGAAAGTCATTCCCAAATGACTTTAAAAAATATGAGGAAACATCACTTGAGAAGGAAGAAGAGTACCTTGAAACTATTGAATATAATTCTAAAACAAATTCTACTATGGACATGGACCAAAGGGCATCTACGGATGGATGTTTGAACTATGAAGGAGTACCTAATGATGGGTGCTCACAACTCTATGTTGGTGACATAGAGATCAGATCTGAAAATGTTGCTGCAATCAAAATTTCTCATGAGCATAAATATGAAGACCTCGTAGCATCAAATGAAGAACCAAGATCAACTTCCCCATCACCACTTCAGCTTCAAGGAGTTGATCAAATCCAGAATGGAGAAGAAGAGGAGGTTCACTCCCATGAACCAACCTTCATTGAAATATACTTGAAGATGAGTGAAATGGATATCCAAGAATCCATTAGAATAATCCATGACACTCAAGCATTAGTGTCAAATTCTTGTTGGAGAGCTACTTCATTGGAGGAAACATCCTTCCTTGAAGACACGGAGAAGAGTCAAAGAGCAATGTGCCACATCAAAGGTAATTTCATGTATTTGCTTTTTGATAGAAACCATTTGTTTGAGATTAATGAATTGTTACATGATGCATACTTGAATAATAATGAGGATAATATTAAGCTCACAATTCAAAATGATAAACTTCTTGAAAAGTTGCAAGATGCTTGTTTTCCGTCCAATGTTTCAAATTGTCAAATGGTAGATTGTTTGGAGGATTCTCATGACATGGAGGATCATGAGAAATGTGTAAATTTGAATGTGCTTGATGTGTTTTAATATTAACTTGAAGAGATACAAACACTTTATGTGGTGTAAGAGGAACTTCAATTGTCTCTTGATGAAGGTTATGCAATTTTTAAAGAAGAGCATGATTCCTCTACATTGGAACCCATCTATGACAAAGGTTTCACACTTTTTAAGGAGCTCCATGATACTACCCATATGGATCCTTTCCATGATGAAACTTATGCACTTTTTGATCATTTGGGTGAGTTAGTTCATTTTCCTACATCCTACAATTCCATGTTTTGCAGCATTAGTCTCAATCAAGTATGGGTGAAAGGGTTCTTTTCGATGGTGCCACATGAGGAGTATGGAACTCCTAGATTTACTTCTTATGATGACATGGTTGGAGAACACTATTATTCACATTTTTAGCAGCATATTTTTTTACTTTATGATGATGCATATCTACATGGATGCACCTATGATATGCATGTGAGTCACTTTAAGAATCATGTTTTTTCTTGCTCAACAATTGGTTCATTTAATGTTGGAGGAACTTCATCCGACACTTGAGTGAAGAGGGATATTATTGAGGAACATTATTATTGGCAGAAACATCCTCTGTTATTTCATGATGATATACATATTCATTGGTAAATTTATGAGACTTCTTTGAGCCATTTTAAGTCTTCATGTTTTATTTGCTCCTTATTTGGTTCATATTTTGGTGGAGATTCTTCATTCACTTCTTGGATGAAAGAAAAAATGGCTGATTATTATTTTGATGCATATTACATTCTTTGGGAGAAACATTATAGGACATGGTATCCTCACCTATGTCATTGGAGCATATTTTATTGGTCACTTGAAGCATGTATGCACTTGGAAAATGGTAGTCTACTCACTTGGATGTATAAGCACTTTCATGATTTTTTGATGAGGCACCTCCTTGATGTATTTTTTTATTATGTTGTTATGTACTTTGATGATATATATTATGTAATCATGATGTTTTGAATAATGCATACAAGAAAATGGGATCCATGAATTCTCTTTCCTAATGGTATGACTTGGAGAGCACTCTTAATTGTTGGAGTGCAATGCAAGCAATGGGACCTCGGGATAGTTTTTAGTCCCATTGATTCAAAATTCTTTGGGAAACAAGCGGTATGGGAGATGGATTCCACACTTAACAAGGTGATGTTAATAATAGTAGTGCAGCAGCAAGCATGGTGGTTAATCTCTAAAATATTCATGGAATCTCAAAGACTCAAAGTGGGAAACTCAGTGGCAACTTCAAAGAATCATACAGAAAGCAGGTTCTTCAACAACCATGTTTGAAATTGCTTGAGGACAAGAAATATTGGGAAGGGAGGATTTGTAATGTCCCAAATTTTTCATTGGGTCACAATGGCCAAATCACATTTTCCATATTCATGAACGTTGTCAAATGGATGCTAAAAGTCAAATAATTGCCAAGGAGGAAAATTACTAGTTTCTTAGGTTTGGGGTGGAAGTTTTGAGATTTGGAATAAGGGGGATAATAAATGATGTTTAGAAATTATAAGAGGATAAATATTTAGAAATGTATATTATTAAATAAAAATAAGATTAAATTGAAGTGCCAATGGAGCATGGAGACTATGGGGCCCACACAAGCTAGAAAATTGGTGCCACATGGCATCCTCCTCTTGCAATCTCGAATCTATGGGAAGCCTAATGTTTTTGGATTGATTATAAAGTTAATATAATTGTACATATAATTCATAGGTATAATTTTGGATGAATTGTAACTTACATGGTAGAGGAAGAGCCAAATGGGAGTTTCATGGAAACTTGGCTAGATTCCCCTTACATTTATGACATCTATGACACCAATGATGGAGATTCTCTGACAGTTATGAAAAAATAAGATATGAAGGCTAACATAATAAAATAATGACATGTAAATCTTGAATAGAGAATCTTATAGGTCGAATTTTGGATTTGATAAGGCCAAGAGGCTCCTACTCGAATTTGGGAGAAGAGGGAAGGTGAAGAGAGAGGCCACATGGCATAGCATGAGCAACCCCACCAATTAGACTTGGATTTGGTTTATGGATGGATTTGGAACATTATAAGCCCAATAATTTTTATAAAACACAGGGATCAGACATGATAATAATATTTTTTATCATTTGATGAATTTGGGTTTGTGAAGAGAGAGTTAGTGGATAACTAGTTCCTTGCCTTAGCCAATTTCGAGGGTGAAAGATTCCCATACTAATTGGTAATTTGGAGAGGCCACTCAGGTATTTCAAGGAGATTAAATGGATTCATAAGTTACAGGTTCAATCTACAGTAGGCTCATGGACATATCAATATAAGCTTGTTCTTCCATTCATCTCAAGTTTCCTCACCATATTTCAGCTCTATGGAGTGAGGCGCACTTGGTGAGCTATTCATCTCTTTGAGAGAAATTCTATTAATCCAGTATTTTGTATTAATATGTAAATTATATTTATTTCAAGTTCCTGAATCTCTCAGGTCTAAAGGCCAATATATCTCATGTATTATTGTCCAATATTAAAGAAATAGTGCTATTTCCCCAATACCTTGTTGTAAACTCTTGCAATCTTGATGGAATCGAATATATGTGTGTGCCATTGATGATTTATGAATGAATTAAATGTAATTAATGTATAATATTGGTTTCATGTTCATTAATTGATAATTTGTGGCCATTGGTTCGAATTTCATATCATTTGGAGCAAACTACATCTCGTTTCCCCAAGGGTCCAAAACTAGTTTTTTATATCTGATTGAAGGAAGTGATAACAGCCATGGGAGGTAGATTTTTTATGTATATGAGTATATGATAATGTATTATACATATCCCATGATTCAATTTGATAATTTTATTGGTTTTCAGCACACTTGGGAAGCCATTTCTATCATTCACCCCGAGGGGGATTTGAGCCCCAAAATTGCTAGTTAAAGCATCTAGCTTATTCAGAATTTGATATAGAATTTAAGAAGTAATTGGAAGGAAATAATACATCGTTGAAATTTATAATTAAGTTATTATATCACTCATACACCTTCTAGTACATTTCTAGAGCAGTTGGAGCTATTTGGAGTCATCTACCATTGGGGGTTGGAACCTCAAAACTACTAGTGAATTCATGGAGTTATCTTGGATACGTATTCAAACCAAAAAAAAAATATGATGCTTAAAATATAAATTAATTAATGTATAATAATAGATCCAAGTATCATACCCACCGTCAGTGAAGGTTTTACAGTGTTGTCAAGAGATTTGCTCCAGGACCTAAGGGGGATTTCCACCTCCCAAATTGACTAGTCTTGTCCCGAAACTTCTTCCCTTGAAAATTGCAGAACATGGTTGGGTATATCAGTTGATTATATGTCTAATATATGTGCTAATTTACCATCACCCATCAGGACCTTCCTCGCCAAGTTTGAAGGAAATTGCGGGAATTTTCGAATCAACTGAATCCATATAACTAGAGTTGTAAGAAGATGAATTTGAGTACATTGTGAAAGAATTGAAGAATTGGTAATTTTGATAAAATTTCCTAAAAGGGGAAATTACATTCTTCTAGTTATTTTGGTACAAATTCTATTTGAAATACATGTGCGTCCGGAAGATCGTCTTTGACTCCTGTTGGTTCCTCTCCCGTGTCAATTCTCGACAAGTGCTCAGGTTCGACATTTAGTTTCCCTTGTCGAACTACTACTTCGAAATAAAATTCTTGGAACAATAACAACCAAAAACATATCCTTCCATGATGTAAAGGTTTTTTTACCAAGTATTTTAAAGCTGGGTGATCTGTATAGAATATGAAAGGATTAGCCAATAGGTAATGTTGATATTTATGTAGTGCAAATACCATTCCTAATGCCTCTCTTTCGGTCGTTGAACAGTTGTGTTCTACCTTGTTTATTTTTCGACTGCTATACACAATTGGGTTGTCCATCCTGTCATCTCTAGGTTGTGTCAATATTGCACCTATTGCTATGCTTGATGCATCAACATGGACATGAAATTTTATTGACCAGTTTGGGAATATGAGAATGGGTGCTTCAACTAATTTTTTCTTCAGCGTGTCAAAGGAAGCATCACATTCCTATGTCTATTCGTATTCTTGGTCTTATTTCAATATCCCTTCTAACGGCTACGTCATATCTGAGTAGTGATGCATGAATTTTCTATAATATCTCGTATGTCGCAATAATACTCTCACTTATTTTGGGTTTACTGGGGGTTTTAGGTCTAAGATGATCTTTATTTTGGCGAATTTGACTTTGATACCTTCCTTGCATATGATATGTCCTAATAAGATTCCAATGGGGGTCAAAAAGATGCATTTCCTTATATTGAGTGAAAGTTGGATTTGTTGACATCTTTCAAACATTAGTATTAGCCATTTGCAATGATCCTTCAACATGGAGTAAATCGTCTAGTCATCAAAGTATACATCCATTGTTTTGTATATGTATTCCTGAAATGCTTTGACCACTATCCTTGAGAATACAACTGGTGCGTTCTTTAGCCCAAATTGCACGACGTTGTAAGAAAATGAGCCGAATTCACAGAAAAATGTCGTCTTATTCTGGTCTTATTTAGCAATCGGAACTTGATTATATCCTGAGAATCCATGTATAAAAGGGTAACACTCGTGTCATGCGATTGCATTTAAAATTTCATCTGCGAATGGAGTTGGAAATGGATATGTTAGGGTGACTTTATTTAGTTCTCGAAAATCGACACAGATTCGCAATTTTGTTGGATCGTTCTTTTTTAGTTCCGATTGGTTGATTGGATATATGATCCCTGCTACTAGCATGTTTTCAATCTCCTTTTTAACTATTTCCTTGTATATGTGAGATAATTGGTAAGGTATTTTATTAATTGGTCTTGCCTCAAGTTTTATGTCTATTTTCATTTCTCCCATCTCTTGTACTAATCCTTTAAGGTCTTTATAATCTCTGGCAAAGACATCTTGAAATTTCTTAAGTAGGTTAACTATTTCGGATGTTTGTTCATCGTTCCAATAATCTCTTATTCATGCCATTTTTGGTCGATTATCATTGGAGATGTCGACTTCTTTGGTTTTAAATTTTGCGTCCATCCATTTTGGTGCCTTGCTTTCATTTATTTTTTGACTTCCTTCTTTGAAATGTGAAAATGATGGCAGGATCTGCTGTTATCCTGTCAGTATCTTCTATGTTGGTCTACTCAAATTTGACTATTGTTTTAATTGGTTTTACTATTTCTAGATGATCACTTTTCCACTAAAAGCTTTTTCAATGTGTGTTCTCATTCTCCAGTCGAAGTCTTGTCGACTGTGGTATTCTATTTGATATAATTTTATTACAAGATGCTTTCAATTGGTTATGGTTTTGTGTCGAAGTATGATGTGCAGTCGGTTGTATAAATGTTTTTATTTTTTCTATTGCTTCGACCAGTTTGGCATCTTCTGGTATGAATCTAAAGTCTTTAATAGAATTTTCCTTAAGTTCATGTCGTATGAATGTTTCTCCTTGAGCTTCTTCCATCTTATACCATTTTTTTGGTAAGTCATCAAGTAGGGATGGAAATAATTGTGGCCATGTTCATTCGTCTTTGTACCCAATTCTTCTCCATTCCCTTTAGCATATACTTATGTGATTCTCAGGGTTTTCCCCTTGTGTGAGTACTAGTATTTGTGCATGTTTAGTTAGATTCCTTTCGTCGAATCTCTCGACGAAGTATGTTGAATATCTTGTCCAAATTTGTAGTCTCTACTGATGTGTATCCCACCATCGAGCAACTTGACCTGTAAACATCTCAACCAAGATTTGTAGTCGGTCGTGCTCTCCTAGGTTTTTAGAAACTAGTTCAACATGGAGTACTGGTGACTCTCTCTCTTTATACTAAAGAGGATGTTTATTTTCTGTTTTAATCGACACTAAAGAAGGGTATTCCCTAATTTTTCTTTCGAATATTTTTGGAATGATGGACACCAAAAAGAATTGTCAAGTCAGTTTCTTTGATATAGCTTGGATAGTGCAACATCCTCATGCTTGAGTTTCAGAATTTTCTATTTCCCAATCATATAATTCTGAATCTGAATTATATCCAACTGAGTCTTGGTCCCCTAAGTGAAGTTCCCCGTAGATATTTGGCTCAATATAGTCTTCGTTATTTTGGATTTTGTAGAGTTGTCGAACGTCAACTTCTTCATCTATCGGTTCAGTCCAAGGTTCACCTTGAGAAGGGTGAATGTGGACAATAAATTTTTGTTCATTTCCTTTAATTTTTATCCTCTCTTTGTCTAACAAGATCGATTATTTATTCTTCTGACCCCATGCTAGGCAAACCAAAGCTGGGAAATACCTGTATCCTTCTTTTGGGTCAATGATTTCGAAATTGAATTTTGTGGTAATTCCTTTAATAGTTGTGTTGACATTGCACCATACGCTGATAGGTTTGATCAGTCCTTGGTCTTCTAATTTGAGATATATGCCTGACTCGTTTAGTCAAGGTTTCCTAGTTGTTCCCATGTATCTCGTGTCATAATATTTACTTGGGATCCAAAGTCGAGAACGACTTGTCGAACGTGATATCCCTCGATTTCTAGGTCTACAAGTGGATCGACATCACTCTTGTCTTTATGATTAAGGCTGGATATATTTTTAGTTTGTTTCTCCATGCTAGGCTTGTTCTTAATATTATATAACAAATCAATAAATTGTGCTACTGATTTGTCATTATGTATTAAGTTAAGTAATTCTTGTGAGACATCTTGTCGACTGTTATTAATTTCTTCTTGTCGGGAAAACTCTTGGAACATGTTTGATGTATCATTGTATAATTGTTTTTGCTTTGTGGGATTAGGGTAATCGTCTTTGGTTTTTATTTTACTTATGCGTGGATTATCATTACTAGTATTTGTTCCTTGTCTAGTGACTAGATGTAAATTCTTTGTAGGAATTATATCACATTTCTTAACACACGACAAGACGTTAACATTTTTATTCTTATTGATTTTGTCAAGTATAGTGGGACAATCCTCTAGTGAGTGATTTCCCACTCCACAACTAGTACAAAATTTCAGGTCGGTCTGATATTTATACAAACAGTCTGCGTAGCGGTGGCCTTCTTTATAGCATGTAAAACATTGGATGGGTCACCATGTTCTATTGTCCCAATTTCCATTGAATCGACCTTGACCTCCAAATCCTCCACGACGATTGTCATACCGACGCTCATATCTTCAACCTTCACAGAATTGGTTACTTTGTTCATTGTTCCTCGGGATATTATCATTGTTTTGAGAAACAACATTTTTTTGGTAGACTGCGTGGTAATTTTGTCGATTCTTTAGGTTCAAATGGCAGTCGACTGTCGCATGAATTTTTACCTCACAGATTGCACACCATGAAGATTTTCCATTTTTCATATTGTAAGGGAAGTCCTTCGTCATGTGTGATTCGGGTTCTTCGAAAATGTCATAGAAACATTTCGTTTGAACAAAACAAACATCTTGTCGACAGTTGTATTTGGTATGTCCGACAGTCGAGCAGGTTGTGCACCATATGTCCTGAACTTTGATGTTAAGTTCTCTTAATGATTTTTACATGATTTCCAACTGCTCCTCAATGCGGTTGTCAACAGGATCTGTTGGATTGTCATTGTCCATCTCGACCTTCAGTTCTTTCGTCAACGCTTCTTCATATGATTTTAATGTGTCCAAACTTATATGTGTTCAGATCTTCTGTACAAGTTCTGTAAGAAACCATTGAATTAAAAAAATTTCATCAATGTTATAGTCTAATTAGCTCAATAGGTCCTTCCATCACTTGTCATAGTCCCGAATAGTTTCTGTGGGTTTCTGAATAGTTGTTTTTAGTTTTTTTTTTTGTCAGATGCTTAGCATCTGATGTTTTGAAGAAGGATAAGAAATGTTACTTAATTTATGCTTTGGTCGCATCAAGTGTCTTCTTGGTATATGTTATATACCAATTTAGTTTCCGCTTTCGTAAGGTACCAGCGAATTGCACCATATGTCTGTCTTCACTAGTTACAGCGTTAGCATCCCATGTCGATTCAGAGACAAACCAATATCGTATGGGATCCTCATCACCCTCATAGAGGGGGATGTGTGTTGCACCTTGCCCCATGTTGTCGCCATCAGTGTATTCTTCATGTGGTGATGGTGGTGGTGGTGGGGGTGGTGGGATATGCTTTGCGTGTTTGTGTTGGTCACAACTAGTTTTGACGGAACTCTCATTTCTGTCAGAATTTTTGTTTTTTGGCTCCTTCTCGACAAGTAGTCAGATTAGTTTGACTTCTTCTGCCGAAGTACAATCTAACTACTGTAGCTTGGATATTCTCCCTCATGGATATGACTGTTCTGTGTTTTCTGAAGCTGTGTTTGGAAAGGGGGGTGCTCCTTCATTGCCTAGGTAGAGTAGGTTGATACTTCGGTTGGACGGGTATGCTTGGAATGTGACCCAATTTCCTTCCTCCAGTCGATGAATTACCAAATGATCGACTTCATTTCCTTTGTCGTGTAGTTGACTCCATACGTCGAACTCACCAGCTAGTATCCTTAGGTCCTCTTCAAAAATGGTCTTCACATGGGCACTTAGGTTCGAATTATTTGGAGATAGAGGTATTACTTCTTGGGGTATCTCAATATGGAGAGCTTCACGCTACTCTATCCACAGATATTCTTCCATCGATGACACTTCTTCTTCATCTACTCCTTCTTCCTGTCGGTCATTACCCGATTTTGGTGGATGTCTTTCATGTTCAGTTACCCTGGTATTCATTCTTATCTGTAGTGCAATGTCCTTCTCTCTTCATTCCTCCATTCTCTTATACCTCTTATCTCTCTCTATTCTTTGCAAATTCAGAGTGCTTTTGTGAGTCACCATCCGAATTATTTCTTTCTTGTCCCGACTTTTCATTGTTGGTGGTTCCTTTTAGTGTCGACTAGAATCGTTCTACTCCACCCCGACACATGACCAACTACCCCCCCATAGCCTACCCGTCGCTTTAGTAAGCCTGGATAGTTCTGTCTATTTGTCCAAGAAGTACTCCCACTCCCTTTCGGCAATGAACTTCTTCCACACTTTATGCTTCTCTGCCCAGTTGGCATTCGGTGGCGGTTCAATTGATGATGGACGAGGTTCGATAATATTCCCTACTCCTCTATCGATCAGGAATCTAAACAAAAGGGTCGGTAGTGAGCAAAGGAGATGCTTGGTGAAGTTGGTATAGAACCTCTTTTTGATAGTTTCGACCGAGACTCTCTCTTTCACAGCCCATTCCTGACAGAACTCATTTGTGATTTTCTCAAACCACTCCAATAGGTTTTTTCATCCTTCTCTTATCATTTTCTAGAGCAACTCTTGTTCCTTAATGTCTACCAAATTTTTCATCCATTAAATTCTTTAGAAATTGAGGCACCAATTCTACAAACTTTTCATGCGTTTCAGTGAAGAATTTCTCCTTCTCCTAGGAAATAGTCAGCTTGTTTCTTTGAGCGTAGTTCTACAAATAGTTTGTGATTTTACGCTCCCACCAGTCCTTAATCTCTTGCTCTGAGATCATCTGCTAATGGTCATTTCATCTGAACGTGTACTACCGGCAACAAACCCAATGTTGTAATCACTCAGATCACTAAGTTACCAATAATACACATAAAGAATCATATGATCATACAAAAACAAGAGACAAGGATAGTAGATTAAATAACAACTTTATATTACAAAAAACACATACAGGTTCATACAAACATCAAACCGAACCAAGTTCATATCTAGATCAAAAACCTATTATATATGATTACAAAACAGTTATGAATAACTACTTGTCGGTTCAGTCAACCGACATGACCTTTGGAGGTCGACCTAATCTCTAATTAGTCAACTAACTAGTCTATTCGGCTCAACGACTATCTCCTTCAACATGATGAGGGGTTATGGACAATGTACTTTTATGGATCAGAAACAAAATGATGATGGGTTATGGAAAATGTACTTTTATGGATCAATAAGAAAGGCGGGAGTTGGTGCTGGTATTTGGACTATTTCTCCAAATAGAGATTTTAAAGTATATTATTTTAAATTGACATTTGAATGTACTAATAATGTAGCAGAGTATGAGGCTTTGTTACTATGATTAAATGTCTTGAAGGAATTAAAAGCAAAAAGAATAGATGTCTTTGGAGACTCATAATTAGTGGTGAATCAAGTGAATGGTAGTTATCAAACTAAACATCCCAGGATGAGAGCCTATAGAAATGAATTTTGGGATATGCTAAGAAACATTTTCACTGAACATAGAGTCATGGTAATTCCCAGAATACAAAATCAAACAGATGATTACCCTGCCACTACTGTTGGGAATTTTAAGGTTCCTATCTATTCCAACAAATAGTATGAGATTGAAGTTGTAAATAGACGTTCTATCCCTGGAAATTCTAAATATTNATCCTGCCACTACTGTTGGGAATTTTAAGGTTCCTATCTATTCCAACAAATAGTATGAGATTGAAGTTGTAAATAGACGTTCTATCCCTGGAAATTCTAAATATTGGCAAGTATTTGACGATGAATTACAAATAAAAATATTTTTAGAAATGTCAAATAAGTTTGTAAATACAAATATTGATGTAGAAAATCATAATTTAGAAAATATCCAATATGATGAACAGTTTGCATATGAAGACATTGAGCAGAAAAAGTTGAAAAACAGGATTGGCGGTAAGGATATTATTCAATTGAAAGGTAATTATATTCCCAAAGGCCTTATATCTCTATAAAAATTGTTTGGACATAATGATGTTGACAAGGATCCTAAAGTAGAGCCTAATGAAAATGATATTCAGAATCAAAATATTGGAATTGAGGAGTTTCCGAAAATAGTGAATCTTTCAAAAAACCTTCCTGCATAAGAGAAGCAGAAGAATATTGATTTGATGAAAATTTAAACTAAGGTTTTTGCTTGTAGCTACGAAGATCTGAAATAGTATGACACATCCATTATATAGCTACCATTCCCATTAATCCTGGAGAAAAACCTTTCAGGAAAAACCTTTCACTCACATTCTCTCCTTCATTCACCCTGAGCCGAGAAAATTTCAACGAAGAAGACCTAATTTAGTCCTTCAGACATGCAACCCTTCAGGAAAAACAACCTTTTTTCTCCAAATGTTTCATATCTGATGTGTCCCTTTCCAACCAACCCTTTCCCTTAGATTTTAACATGTTCAATGAAGAAACAAAGCTAATTATTTCAATGATAAGTCAATTCTTAGGTCTAGATACATATAGGTTTGTCTTTTATTCAAAATCAACATGAGTTAGTCTGAGTCTCAGTCCCCCCAAACTCCTTGCCTTAAATTTGATGAATTCCTAGTTGAAATCATTCACTCTCAGCTAGTGAATTTCCACAATACCAGGCCCTTTAGATTTCAATCGTACTTGATCAGAATGTTCATATTTTTCAATGAAGAAAATCTACAACTCCCAAAAATGGTGCTTACAGCAGAAATTAGTAGTGACTTCTTCAAATACATCAATTTATTGATGTCAAAGGCTTACATAGTATTATTTTAGAACAAATTACCCAAAGTGTTCCCACGGATGCAGGAGGCTTTACAATATTCTCCAGATAGGAAAATAGGAGATTGGCCCCTATTAGAAGAACACATTATCATAATTGTATATGGCTTCACTCATGAACCATATATTTTCCCTCCATTCCTTACTCTTATATTGTTTACTTTCGAGTTTATAAAACAGAAGTTGATAATAGAAAATGAACATTTTATTAGTTTCAAAGAGGCTTCAGAAATCAAATTTCCATGGGTGATTGGGCCTTTTATCATAAAAAGTAAAGTTGCACTCCATGTAGTTGAAAGTCTGCTATAGGAAATGGATTTTAAGAAAGTGTTTATTGTTAATTATGATCCACAACATGTTATCTCACAAAGAAGGAAAATGAATAAGAACAAATATTTTGAGCACTAGGTAGTAGAAGGATTGGCTGAAAGAGTCAATTGGATGGATTATCCATCACCAATGAAGAATTCATAAGTTTCACAGGAAAATACATTGATTGTGATAAAAGCAACAAAAGTAGTCACTCCCATTGCAAGTAATTAAGAGGTAACATGTAAAAGAACCTATTTAGGTGCCATGGAAACAGAGGAAGAAGAAAGTTCAGAAACAACTAAAAGACATAAGATTGAAGCTAAGGGAGAACTGGTAGAAGTAGTTAAAAATAAAAGTAATAAAATAAGGGAAAGGTTAAAGGACTAGCTTTCGAAGTACAAGAATATGAATTTGCAGAAGTACCAGAATAATATAGTGATAAGTTCAAGTCCAGATCTTACTTATATGACACATATAAGGATGGTAGGGATATTTCTTTGAAGGAATCTACAAAATTATATTTAGATGTCAGGAAGATATCCAGTAAAGAGGTCTCACTGGTAACTGTCAAAGACCACACTAAGAATACTTTAAATTTAGCAGTTTCAACTAAGAAGATGATAGCAGAAATGAGATTGAGCCTGAAGGATATCCCAGTTCTTGACATGGTTCACTTGCACAAGCAAACCGGGGAAGTGATTTATAGTGACTTGATGAAAGCCACCTTGAAGCTATCCACATTACAATCCACACATGTTAAAATAGAAAATCAGCTGAGGCAGGAGAAGGTGGAGAATAAAGTACACCAGCAGCATATAAATAAAATTCAATGAGATTTGTTGGCTATAGACAATGAGACGAATAAAGGAGAGGTCACACAGAAAATCCCAACAGAGAAGGAAAATACAATTCAATTATTAAAGAAGAAATTAAAAATCCCTGCAACACAGTTAATTCAGGCTTCTGGATTCACAGAATTAGAAAAAAGAGAAAGAGTTGCTAGCCAAAGAGCTGAGTGACAGTAAGGCAAGACTATTAAAGCTCGCTGAGGAAAAGAAGGAATGGGAAAAAGAGAAAGGTCTTTTAACTGCAAAAAATGATCTTCTAAATGAAATACAACCAGTTTTAAAAAAAGATAATGGAGATAAGAGTAATATACTGCCAAGATATCAAAGGTCTGCTCAAACACCTAGATTAAGAATCATGCCAACACAATAAGAAATCTACCCATACTATGGTCATGCCCAAACACTGCTAAGTCATCAAGGGTCTGCTCATCAAAGGGTTTACTTATGCTAAGACATTGAGAGTGTTAATAGATATCAAAGGAATCAACCCAATAAAACATATACTCAAGTCATCAAGAAGTCGTTTGTCATCATTTAGTCTAGTTGTCATGGTTAAGATTGTCACCTTAATGCACCCAAGATTTTATATGTTTGTGTACTCTTCCTCAATTATACTGCTACTACTCTCATCCGAAATTTTAACAAAACATGTAAACAATACTATAACATACCTAACCGAGATGAGATAGATCTATCATTGCATTCTTGTGAGTGTAGTAAGGTAGAAATTTTACAATCATTAGAGTAAATTTCAACTCAAAATGAGCCTTTTAACTTTAACTCAAATTCCATGTCATCATGTGTTAGCCTGAGCCTTTTAACTTATTTTTGGGGTAGCGGGGTCCGTCAAAAGTTTGTTTAGTGGGCACTCGTTGGATGCGGAATTTTATTCCGCATCCAACGAGCTCTCATGATCGAAATTTGAGTGAAAACACGGGGAGATATGTCGAAAATACAAACAAAAAAGTAGTTTTTTTCTTTTCTTCCTCCAAAATTAATAAATATTATTTTATTATTTTAACTATTATTTTATTATGTTTTTTAGGAGGCCCATTTTGAGTTGAAATTTACTCTAATGAGCTCCTCGTTCGCCATCATGAAGGCTTGACCTTCCTATCAAGATTAACAAAACTCAAGATGAGGAAGTCGGCTCAGATTTGGATGTTTGCGATCTTGAACTGTTGGAATATATTATATTCCTTGGAAGGTAATAATGTCTTTGTATTATGTCGGAAGTTGTTTACAATCTTATGTAAAAGAGTAATACATTTAACCCATAGTTATATGTTGTTGTATTTACTTGTGTAGAGTATTTGTCCATGGTATTGTATTAAGAGATGTTATTTTAGAGAATTATATTATCCCACATGCAATATGTGAGAGTAATTCCTCCTCATCTCTTAGTATATAATAGGGTCAATTGAGTCTCTACATATCATGTATTGTTGATGTACTAAGTGGCACTATTGTGACACTGTTGTACATCATCTATATTCTTTGGGGTATTTGTGCTTTGCTCTCTTGTAAGATTGGAGAAGACATTCTGGAGATAATAGAAGACTACCTTCCCGTGGATGTAACCCATTAGGGTGAACCACATATATCGGTGTTCTCTTGTCCTTTTATTTTCCTGTTCTTATCTTTAATGATATGTTGTTGGTTGTCTAAATAGGTTAAATAGTTTAGCTTGACTCTACTATTCTAACATGGTATCAGAGAAGGTTGTTATGATCCAGTACCTTCTATAGCTTTCAATCAATAACGATTACCAGTTGGGCATTGTCATTTTGTTGTAGAGTTTCTTTCTATCTGGTAGCCATTAGGCTTCTCTTCAGATCTGGGCATATTGCTGTATTTTTTTTACCCTGACCCTAACTTGTTGTGTAAGATTTTTGCAGAATTTTTTCAAGGGTTTCTTGATGTTTTTTCTGTAGATCTACATGATTTCGAGGCTCTCCTCAAGGAGATCTTTCTTTCGGTAATAAAAATGACAGTTATATAAAAGGGCCATAACTTGGTCATTTTTTACTAGTTTTTTTATTAGAACATGTTTTTGGAATTGTAATAGCCATTATGGATCCACCTACGTGACCAAAATAGAAAACTGGGTATTTCTGGGCTTCCTTTCGGTAATAAAAACGACAGTTATAAAAATGGTCGTAACTTGGTCATTTTTTATAGGAATTTTTATTATACCCTATTTTTAGAATTGGAAATGCCATTTTGGATCCACCCATGTGACCAGAATAGAAAACTGGCTATTTTTGGGCTTCATTTCAGTAATAAAAACGATAGTTATACAAAAAGGTCGTAACTTGGTCATTTTTTAGCGGTTTTTTATCATAACCTATTTTTGGAATTGGAACATCCATTTTGGATCCATCCACATGATCATAACAGAAAACTGGGCATTTTTGGGCTTCTTTTCGGTAATAAAAATGACAGTTATAAAAAAGGGCCGTAACTTGGTCATTTCTTACTGGAGCTTTTATTATAACCTGTTTTTGGAATAAGAATAGCCATTCTGGATCCACCTACATGACTAGAATATAAGACTTGGCTTTTCTGGGCACTTTTTTTCTCACAGGGTTGTAAGTGAAAGTTTCTCCTCTGTTCTTTACTATGTTTTTAACTGTGCTTTTGCAGATTTAGATTAGTAAAGTGTAACTGTTTTCAAGTTCTTCACTATATTTCTGACATTTTTCAATATTAGGGTTTCTTATTTCTTGACAAAATTTCACTCATTATGATTTTTGAAGAAGCTTATGTTCCTGAATTAGTTGGTTCTAACTATCTTGCCTGGAAGAGAAAGATGATTGGTGTTCTCAGGAGTAAGAATCTTTGGAGGCTAGTTAATGGTGAACACAAGATACTTACTGTTGCTGATGATTTGGCTATATGGGAAGCTAAAAGTGATCAAGCAAGGGGGCTCATTGGTCAAAATGTTGTAGATAGTCTTCAGGTAAGTATTGAGGCAAAAGACAACCCGATTCAAGTATGGAAAATTCTTTCCTCTTTATTTGATAAATCTGATGATGTTTCTGCATATTATCTTGAAAAGAAGATATTTGACCTCGAACCTGTTGACTTTGAAAGAGTTGAGTTATATCTTGCTGAATTGAAAACTTTAAATGAGAATTAAATAGTTGTGGTAAAGATTACAAGAAACCTGACACTGCTGTTACTATTCTTGTAGAACATAAAATGCCATCTTGTTTTGATATGTTCATCCAAACTAGGAATAGAGCTCTAGAATTGTCTCAAAGTACTACGAAGCAAACTTTTGATGATTTTTGTAAAGGATTGATCAATGAGCAAGAAAGGTTAATTGTTTTAGGACAACTCACACCTAATAAAACTCTAACTGCACTTAATAAGAATCATAAGAAATTTTTTAATAATGCTAAAGGTTCTAATCCTTCTAATACTAATTCTGGACATGCTTCTCATGCTTCTAATGAAAATAGTAAACAGAAGAAAGTGTATGATCCTTGTAAATATTGTGGTAAAACTAACCATCCTGAAAAGAATTGTTTTAAAGCAAAACATTTAATGGCTAAAGCTAAAAAGAAAACCTCTAATGGCTCTCAAGTAGCTTTATGTGCATTTGTTGTTTTGCCTAATAATTCTTCTTCTAACGTGGAATGGATAATGGATTATGGTGCATCTAAACATATGATTGGTGATGCTTATTTATTTACTTCCTATGACAATCGTAAACACATATCTCATAAAGTTTCTATAGGTGATGGTAAACAACTTTTTGTAATTGGTTCCAATAATGTTACTATTACTAATGTTCAATTGGAAGATGTTTTTCATGTTGAACACATGCCCATTAACTTACTTTCTGTTTATCGTGGTTGTCAAAAAGGGTTTAAATTTGAAGCATGGCCTGACAAATATATTCTTAAAGATATCAACCAAAATTTCAAAGTAGTTTCTTCTGGTCCTGTTGATCATACTGCTGGTCTATATAAATTTGTTGGTTTTAACTCAACTAAAAGACAACATTTTTATTCCTATGTTGCCCACGCCGATGAACAAATTAAATTATGGCATGAAAGATTAGGTCATTTGAATTATGGTAAAATTCAATTGTTAACTAAAATGGTACATGGCTTGCCTCATATTTCTTCTACTAACGGTGTTTGTGAAGGTTGTGTTCTTGGTAAACATCATAATGAAATGTTTGAGAAAGGTAAAGCTTGGCGTGCTAAAGAATCTTTGCAATTAATTCATAGTGACATTTGTGGTCCTCTTAAAGTTCCCTCTTTATCTCATACAATCTCTTTTCTTACTTTTATTGATGACTTTAGTAGAAAATCATGGGTTTATTTCTTGAAAAATAAAAGAGAAGTCTTTTCAATATTTCAAATTTTTAAATCTTTGGTTGAAAATGAGTCTGGTAAGAAGATTAAGACTTTAAGATCAGATAATGGGGGGGAATTTGTTAAGAATGAATTTGAATCATTTTTATCCAAACATGGTATTCAACACCAAAAGACTCTACCTTACACACCTCAACAAAATGGTGTTGCTGAAAGGAAAAACATAACTTTAGTTGAAATGGCTAGATGTATGCTTTATTCTAAAGGATTACATGAAAAAAATTTGGGATAAAGCTGTAAGTTGTGCAAACTTTATTTTAAATTGAGTTCCTACAAAAGTCGTTAAGCATGTTACCCCCAAGGAAAAATGGAATGGTCAGAAACCTGATATTAGTAACTTTAAGGTGTTTAGTTGTGAATGTTGGGCTCATATTCCTAACGATTAATGGAAAAAGTTAGATCCCAAGTTTCACAAATGTATATTCATTGGTTATTCTGAGGATTCTAAGGCTTACAGGTTATTTGATACCTCTACTCAGAGTTTGATCATCCAAATGGATGCTCACTTTGCTGAATTATCTTCACCACCTGAGTCTATTGAACCTCATGTTACACTGAATATCCCATTGTCTCCTGTTACTGCTATCTCGGTTTCTTCTTCTAGTTCTATGCCTGTTGTTGATCCTAGTTCACCCTCTTCTTCAAGTATTCCACCTGAATGTACTGAAGCTGAAGAAACTTCTATTTCCTCTAACCTTCCTGTGTGGGCTCGAAAAACTCTTGAATATGCAGGTAGTGAGGTCGGTAACCCTTCCAACCCTCGTAGAACTAGATCTAATTTTACCCTTATGACCAAAGTTTTGGCCACAGATGATCCTACCTCTTATGCTAAAGATCAAGGTAGACCTCAATGGGAACAAGCTATGAATGCTGAGTATGAGTCTCTTATGAAGAATAAGACTTGGTCTCTTGTTCCTCTTCCTGTTGGTAAGAATTTAGTTGGTTGTAAATGGGTTTATAAAACTAAGTTCACTGCAAAAGGACAGATTGAAAAGTATAAATCTAGGTTAGTTGCAAAAGGTTTTAATCAACTTGAAGGTATAGATTATAATGAAACTTTTGCTCCTATTGCTAAAATGAATACAATAAGAACCATTTTATCTATTGCTTCATCTTATAAATGGGAAATACACCAAGTGGATGTTAAAAGTGATTTTTTAAATGGTGATATTAATGCAGAAATTTATATGCAATGACCTCCTGATTTTATTAATGTTGAATCATCAAATTTAGTATGTAAATTACACAAGTCTTTATATGGTCTCAAACAAGCACCTAG
This sequence comes from Pseudotsuga menziesii, assembly GCA_001517045.1. NCBI lineage: Eukaryota > Viridiplantae > Streptophyta > Pinopsida > Pinales > Pinaceae > Pseudotsuga > Pseudotsuga menziesii. Next base: position 599,310 of record LPNX010624281.1, read on the forward strand.
GGCTTGGTATGATAAAATTGATGCATATTTTTTGAAGAATGGTTTTAAGTGTTGTATATATGATCCAAATCTGTATGTTCAGAACTTTGGTACTAATATTCTTATTGTTGTTTTATATGTAGATGATCTAATCATCACAAGAAACCCGCTTATATTAATTCAAAATACAAAAAGTGATATTCAAAAGCAGTTTGAAATGACTGACCTTGGTTTATTGCATTATTTCTTGGGTCTTCAAATCTGGCATAACCATATGCCAGATGGTATGTTTCTCTCTCAGCCGAAGTATGCTACAAACCTGTTGGCTCATTTCCATACGAGTGATTGTAAATATGATTCTGCGCCATTTCAGTGTGGTGTAAAGTTAACTGTTGAGTGTACCACACTGCTTGTTGATGCTACTCTTTATCGTCAACTTGTAGGCAGTTTGATATATTTAACTCATGGCCGACCATATCTCTCTTTTACCGTCAGTTTGGTTTCTCAGTTCATGCAGCAACCTCATGAAATCATTGGTAAGTAGCCAAGAGGATTCTGAGATATTTACAGGGGACATTACACTATGGTGTTTTTTATTCGATAAGTACTACAGTTTCACTCTCTGGTTACACAAATTTTGATTGGGCAGGTGACAGTTCTAATTGACGGACCACAGCAAGTTATGTATTTGAACTTGGTTCAGGTCCGATTTCTTGGACGAGCAAGAAGGTGAAGTATCTTTCTTTATCTTCATGTGAAGCAAAATATAGAGCAGCCAAAGAAGCAGCTAAAGAAGCAGTTTGGTTATGACATGTTCTTAGAGAGCTTGGTCTGGCTCCGAAATCGTTCACTGTGTTGAAATCTTACAATCAGGGTGCAATCTAGCTTGCTTATAATACGGTATATCACTCCAAGACAAAGCATCTCGACCTTGACTCTCATTACATTCATGTACTTGTGGTAGATGGCATTCTTTCTCTTCAATATTGTCCTACCGAGCAACATGCAACAGATATATTCACCAAATACTTCACCAAGGCGAAGTTTGTGCATCTTCATTCCTTGCTTGGACTGCGGGAAGTTGTCATCAAGGGGGGGCAATAATGACCCCTTCCTTCCTTAGTGTTAGTGTGGGCCCTTCTCCCAGCCATTATTAAGGGGGAATGTTGGAATATATTATATTCTTTGGAAGGTAATAATGTCTTTGTATTATGTTGGAAGTTGTCTACAATCTTATGTAAAAGAGTAATACATTTAACCCATAGTTATATTGTGTTGTATTTACTTGTGTAGAGTATTTGTCCATGGTATTGTATTAAGAGATGTTATTTTTGGAGAATTATATTATCCCACATGCAATATGTGAGAGTAAGTCCTCCTCATCTCTTAGTATATAATAGGGTCAAGTGAGTATCTACATATCATGTATTCTTGATGTAGTAGTGGCACTATTGTGACACCGTTGTACATCATCTATATTCTTTGGGGTATTTGTGCTTTTCTCTCTTGTAAGATTGGAGAATAAATTCTGGAGATAATAGAAGACTACCTTGCCATGGATGTAACCTATTAGGGTGAACCACATATATCGATGTTCTCTTGTCCTTTTATTTTCCTGTTCTTATCTTTTATGATATGTTGTTGGTTGCTTAGATAGGTTAACTAGTTTAGCTTGAATCTACTATTCTAACATGAACACTTTGGCAAGAAACTTAAATACTGTAGATTCCTGAACTCAGAGAATGAGAGAGTTAGGTATCTGGTTTCCTTGAATTGTTATTTGAGTAATATTCATATGTTGTAACTCTCATATTGGCTCAGTCCACCGAAAATCAAAGATGTGAACTGCTATAAAATTTTGATGCCTTACTGTGGCTGCCTCAGTTCACACTCTAGGATGATAAGCTGTCAAATTTTAGGCCTCCTATACATACCCGAATTCCAGACTTCTTTTCTGCAGTTATCTCAGAGAAAGAGACCCGAAATCATAGCTGGATGAAGGCTTTAGTTTGTTGTGTTTTCCTTAGTAGCTGCCTGATTTTCAAACTCCTTAAAATCTGACCAAAAACTCTTCTTCATTACGGTTGTTACAATCACTATGTACCTGAAAATCATAGTTTAATAATTCAAAAATTTGTGTTCAAAATGAATGGAATGAGGTTGTATTTATATATATTTTCACCCCAAATTTTATGGGGTCAACTTGCCCTAAAAAAAATAAATTATTTTTTAATCTTTATATTTTTTGTTTGGTTGGCTGACCCAAAAAGGTGGAGTACACCAACTTCAAAAATTCATATCTCATAAACCATGAGGAACCACGTGACGTGCCACCTACCGTTGGAAAAAACGTGACGATGGATATCATCCTATGATGGGATTATTGACAATTACTTGATTTAATACCCTTAAATTCTTCAAATTTTGTAGGACATCAAATTTGAATTGAATTCATTTTGAAGGCATCTTCAAGTGCTTAAGGGTATCATGTTAACATTGTGCATCCACTACAAGAAACTTACCAAGTGTATCCAAATCATTGCAATGGGATCCACATCCAAGGACTTCTCCAAGCAAGAATAACTTCATCATGTGAATCAAGTGCAATGGGATTCAAAGACGCCATCATATGCAAAGATATGACCATACCATTGCATCCAAGTGTCAAGGTCTCCATACCATGCAAATGTACATCAAGGGAATTCATCATGGGTTCAAAAGAATATCAGAACTTGTTGCAGCTAAAACCTGTTTCCCAAATTTCAAAAAAATTTGGACCCTCCTTTTGATTTTATCTAGCCCAAGTTTGTTTAATCTTTTTAAACCTTTCCTGGAAGTCCATTTTTCTCTGCTTGAGAAGTTGATTGTCGAAAGCTCATTCAATTATTTTTTGACGCTGTTTCGGGGGTCGAATGATCTAATACTATCGTTATTTTTTGCCGACACCATGGAAACCGTGAAGTCTTAGTTTTATTTGAACTCTTAACTTTGATTTGTTTTCGATGAATTTTCACTGTCAAAAGTTTATTAAAGTTTGAATCGGGGCATTAGTCCTCTGTGCCGCCGATGGAAAGTCCTATTTTTCATCGATGAGATTTTATCTCCTTTGTTTATTTTTCAAAAAACTTTACTTTTTGACTTTTGAGGTTTTTGTTTTATCAGCGGTCGGAGTTTTAGTCTTTAACAACGCCACTATTTCGGAGGCCTTGTTGTTTGTCTTGCCGACACTGCGGAGTATTTTGTGTTTCGAGGTTCTGATGAGTTAGTCATTAGTTTCTCCAATCGTCGATGATTTTCTATTGTCATGGAAGCCGTAGTCAGTCCGTCTCCCACCATTGTGGCTGCGTAGTACACTATCCCGCCAATGCATTAGTCCTTCTGCTCGCCAATGCCGACCTTTAGCACTTAGCGGTTCCGATCGGCGACATTTTTGTGATTCGGAAGCCGTAGTTGGTCTATCTTCCATAGTTGCGGATTTTTAGCTCTTATCTTTACCGATGCCATGGTTTTATTGTTTTAAATTTCTACCTTTTGTTTGTGCTATAGGAATGGTTTTTGACTTTTGATCAGAGGGCTAGTCCTTTACATTACCGACACGGCGGCAGCGTTGAGCTCTAACTCGCCGATACTTAGCCATTAAAGCTTCTGATCGTTGATGATTTTTGTGATCCACAGAACTCACAGTCAATTGGTTACCCGTCGTTGCGGCTATGAATAGGACTATTATTCCGTAGTCTTTAGTGCTTCCTCCCGCTGATGTGAGTTTCCTGCCTGATGCTTAGTGTTCAAAACTACCAATAGGGTCTTACCATTGTTTGCATGGGCAGCAGAGGTTTCTGTTTTTGGTTAAGTTAGGGATTTCATGATGAGAACACAGTACAGGGCCTCACTTTTGATGATTTGTTTCATTGATAGTGTGGTTTACGTTTTGTTGAAAATCTAGATGATCTTGAATGTAGTCCGGATTAATGATGAGTTTTTCGTTTTAACTGCAGATGGACTTAGAGGATTTTTTTAGACCCAGTTTGATGATTGCTGCTGCAAAGAAGACATATATAAAAGACAAAGAAGAAGGGAGATGACCGAGGAAAGGAAAAGTAAGAAGCAGAGATGTTTCTCAAAAAAAAAAGAAGAAGAAGAAAGTGAAGGTCTGAGATCAACAGGATCTCAAAAAGACCAACAGATTACTGAACAGAATTGATAGCAGCAGAGGCCCAGGCTTGGGAAAAGTTCATCAGTTACCAAGCTGGTCCCTTTTTATAAAGTGATCTCAAATCTTAATATGAAATGTAACGTATTGTATAAATCATGAGCACTCACTAAAAGACAAAATTGTTGGATTAAACGGTTGGGGGAGCCCAAAGGTCACCAAAGGGGCAGCCCAAATTTTTTGTTGTTTTGTATAAATATAGGAGATTTAGATGTAATAAGGGACTTTTTCCCAGATAGATTTGTGAGAGTATGTTGTAAGAAGAACTATTTCCTTTTGCAATAAAGAATTACAAGTTGCCTGTTGGAGAAAGCTTGGTGGAATGTTTCAAATGCTGTGCTATGGATTTGTTGAATGCGAACTATTTCATTTTCAGCTGTTGTCCATTAACTATGAGATTGTTCTAACTCTTTGAACCTATGTTCTTGTTATGAATGCGCTCTAGTTTATTCTATGAAATTTCCACTATGAGTAATGAAGGCTTTTCATAAACAATGAGCTATCTTGTTGTTCATATATCTATTAATGTTCATGTGTTTGGAATTAAGTAACAACTATCTATGATTTTTCTTAATGCATGCGCATAAATACATTACTCATTGACAAATGATAATCTTTCTCCCTAGGGATAGGTTAGATAGTTAGTTTTAGTTTCTTGCTATGTGTGATTCAGATGCGAGAGAGTTAAGATGAGAGGTAAGAACCTGCGCATCACATTGTGACCGCTCCTCGTATTCTCTATCAATCTGCATTTTTAGATAGGCACTTGCATATCATACTTAAACATAAAAAACTAAAATATACATGGTTGACCGGGCCATAAGTGGTAAAACCCTGTAATTTGTTACTTGACCTACGATATCCGGACCGTAAACCAGACGGATTCCCCATACCAAACAGTAACAGGCTAGTTGGGAACGTTTACTGGGGAGAATCCCTAACTGTTGTTACCTGCGATTTTCCAGGCCTCAACAGAACTACAAGAGTTTTCCAATTCATCAAGTATGAGACAAGGATGATATCATCATTTAATATTCATGGGAGCATCATAATTAAGGACTCCATAGAGGATAGAATGAGCATGTGCAAGCATCCCTTATCAAATCCATACACGTTCATTCAGCTTGTTCATTGTAGGGGACCTTGGTGGAATCAATGAAAACCTGAGGGGCCACTGCAAGTACCAAGGTTGGCATCAATGACAAATCAATCAACAAAATCTGCCAATGAGATCAAACTTATCCACATATAAACAATTTTAAAAATACAAAAAAATGTAATTTTGCATACTTTCTGCAAACTTTATTTTTAATTATGATCCAACAAGATTTGTCTAGTTTACAAGGAGTATTATAATTGAAATATCATAATAAACATAATAATTATTCATACATGTAAAAATAACCTTTGTTTTTTTTAAAGTAACAATATTTTGACCTATAACATAACAAACAACATTTACTTTTCAAATTTCAACCCTACTTCTAACAATAGTAAAATTTGAAGTCATTATAGGCAAAGAAATTAAATCATTTCCAATGAACTACTATATAAGTTAATACAACTTTACAAATTACAATGCATCTAAGTAAACTATTCCTCACGTGAACGTTGAGGAAAAGTAACATCTCGTACTTTATTTTATTTTATTCTGTCTTAAAAGTTCCGCGTACGAGGAGGCTTTTTAAAATAATTGTACCAAATTGATGATGATGATGATTAACTCCCCTGAGACCAAATTGTTCTATCAGACCTAAAGAAAACAAATTATTTAGTTTGTTTTAAAATTGTATTTATATGCTCAAAGAGCTTGGAGAGAAGCGTTCCGAGCTCACTATCTAGGCTCTCGATAGGGGAAATACCCACTTCTATAAGGAGAATAGGGTAGGGTGTATTGCTTTTAATTTTGAGGTTATACGTTATAAAACGCTTCTGTATTTGCTCAATATTTCTCCGAGACTCTCTATAGATGTTGCAACCCCAAACCTCACACCCATACAAGGTAACAAGAGTGACTAAAGTTTAGAAGAGGAGCTTCTTTTTATCCCACATCATAAGGTTTGATGCTTTACAATTATTTTCAAGACCAAAATAAGCTTTCCACCCTCCATTAATCCTTTTCTTAATGCTATAGTTCCGGTTTATCTTGTGATGAATATCAATTCTTAGGTACTTGTAAGAAGACACTTCCTCCAAGTTTCTATTGTCATACATAAAAGTAGCGTAAGTGTCCATCTTGGATTTGATAATCATAATTTTTGTTTTGTCAATGTTAACAGTCATACTCATGGTAGAGAAAAAATCCTTAAGAAGTCTTAGTTTCTTATCAAGATAATATGGACACCTTGCGAGAAGAAAAATATTGCCAACATAGAGAAGAAGGATGATGACTATTCCAGCTAAGATCATGCCAGCACAACCTGCTTCCTCTAAACAACCTTCTATCTTATCGATGTAAATTCCAAAAAGGGTAGGGGAGATGGGGCAACCTTGTTTAACTCCAATATTACACTTAATATCTTTCGACCACCCCTTGGTGGTCTTAAACCTGGGAATGACATTCTCATACAACCTTATTGCGACAACTCTCAACTTGAAAGGAACCTTTAGCTCTTCTAATCTATTCCATAAGTTATTTCTAGGTACCGTATCGAAAGCCTTTCTAAAGTCCACAAAGCAACAAAAGAGATTGGATTTATCATTACGACATTCCCCCACAATTATCCTAAGCATAACGAGGCGGTCTGTTGTTGAGTGTTTCCTTATAAAACCTGCTTGAACTTTAGCCCTCTTACCTTCACTTTCAAGCCATATGCTGATCTTCTTTTCCAAAATAATACCATAAAACTTGGCTAAGAGAGGGCTAATCATAATTGTTAGATAATTAGAGGGGTTATTTGTATCCCCACTTTTAAAAATAGGGATAATGAGACTTTTGGTCCAAGGTTTAGGGAACCCTTGCTTGACTGCTTGATTCAAAATCTTATGGATGTGAGGGATGAGGACAGGACCTCCAATTTTTAAGATTTCTGTCTGGTACCCTTCAATGTCCTTAGCTTTTCCATTTACCAGACGCTTAACCCAAAAATATGTTTCCTCTAATGAGAAAACTTCTTCCGTTGTGAGTAGGCTTTCAAAGTTATGTATGCCATTTGGGAATTCACAAAGCTTTTTAAGATAGGAATTCCAGTTTTGTAAAGAAATTTTATTATTATCTTTAGTTTTTCTAGTTAAAATCTGCCTCCAAAATTTCTTAGGAGCTGCCTTAGAGAGGTGTAAGAGATTTTCTTGTCTTTTATGAATATACTGAATTTTTTCCTTTTAGTTAGGGCTTTGTAAATTTTATTTTGTCAATTTTAAGAGACTCATCAAGATCTTCATTAATTTATCTCCTCGCATTTTTACAATCTTTATCATACCAAGGTTTGGTTTTGCTTTATCTTTTATTACTTGAAACTTCAATTGAGAACTTGTTAATAGAATACGAGAGGGTTGTGGCAAAATTATGATAGAGGTCTTCTATGTTGTGCATGTTTTTTTTAATTAAAAATAAAAA
>LPNX010624281.1:609073-663640 GCA_001517045.1 Pseudotsuga menziesii
CAATAAACAATGTTATAAAATATAATTATCTTTAATCCATAAATCTCATTCTCAATACTGCTTCGAGACGTTTGCAGATTTTCTTTGAAATAACGTTCTTCTTCTTCAATTTCATTAAGAGTTGTTGCTGCATCCTTTTCAACTTGAAGTTGAAGTGAAAGACTTTCTCTAATAACATCTCCATTGTCGTCATCATCACTAACTTCTGAACCTATATCTGTTATCTTTGATTCTAGTTCATTCAACTCTAAATCTAACTCCATTTCTTCTAACTCTAGATATAGCTTTAGTTCTTCCATTCGTTTTTCCTTTTAACCACTTCTTAGATTTTTTTTTATCAAATGGCTCCAAAGAATTCTCTGGTTGAGCCAATTGCCCAGAGGATTCTCTACTTCATTAGATGACATATCCATCAATTTGACTTCATCTGATGGTCCTAGAGGATTCTCTTCTTCAGTTATTATCTTTCCTTGAGGACTCTCTAATTAAGTATTAACTACCCTTACTGTAGCTGCCTCAATTCACATTCTAGGATGATAAGCTGTTGAATTTCATGCCTCATGTACATTCCTGAATTTCAAACTTCTTTTCTACAGTTATCTCAGAGAAAGAGACCCAAAATCAGAGCTAGATGAAGGATTTAGTTTGTTGTGGCTTCCTTAGTAGCTGCCTGATTTTCAAACTCCTTAAAATCTGACCAAAAACTGTTCTTCATTGCGGCTGTCACAGTCACTATGTACCCAAAAATAAGAGCTTAATAGTTAAAAAATTTGTGTTCAAAATGAATGGAACGAAGTTGTATTTATATATAATTGCACCCCAAATTTAATGGGGTCGTCCTGCCTTTAAAAAAAAATCATTTTTATATTTTATATTTTTTGTTTGGTCGGCTGACCCAAAAAGGTGGGGTACATCAACTTCAAAAATTCATATCTCATCAACCATGAGGAACCACGTGGCGTGCCACCTACCGTTGGAACATCATGACAAGGGATATCATCCTATGATGGGATTATTGGAATATGCTTGATCTAATACCCTTAAATTCTTCAGGGTTGATGCACAATCATGGACTTGTTTAAAGACATTTGAGATGCCACATAATACTGAAAAAAACCTGGAACCTCTGACTTTAGGTGACAATTATGGGTACTTACATAACTTGTATTTGAAGATGAAGTAAAAAGACAAAAGATAGGTAATTGAATCATATTTCATAATATATAACATTTATGCAGAAAAAATGTGTGTAAATGATTATAAGATTAGTTTCCGTTAAATTGAGTTTTCAAATTTTCAACACATCATAACATATATGTTTGTGCGGGTGCAACACTATATGAGGTAAATGATGTCAATTTTGGATAAAATCTTATAGACATAGAAAGGGCATATGGGCCTAGTGCAACACTATTTATTCAGAATTTTCCATTAATTTGATTTATTTATTAATTATTGAAGTCAGAAAAGCTTGAAATGAAAACGTTCGGTGCGGGTGCAACACTTTAGGGCCAAAAATTAATGAAATCCTTGATTTCTATATGTAATATTGTAGATATCGCTCTCTTATAGTACACCATATATTTTTCTTGGCAAATGGTGAAGGAAATCAAAAGTTATATAAAAAACAATCGATGTATCTATTTTCAAAAACTGACGTGTGTCATTTAGAAAAAAAATAACAAATAAATAAAACACGCATTTTAAGGAAAAAATTACATATTCAGAATCGTAATATCATACTCTACAATATTCTACATTTTCATAAAAAATATTGTGTTTGTCATACCAAAACATGCCATCGAAACCAAGCATATCGATAGAGTTCTAAAAGGTAGGCAATAGCCCTAGTTTGTTTGTCCTAACCAATAGGTTTGGTAGTCCGAAGCTTTTTCCGAACATAATGCCAAGCCTTGTTCCTACCGAGTTTTTAAATTTTAAAAACATGCATATGTGTTTTAGCATTATTCATATCGCATATGCGCTATAACGCATATGCGTTTTAGCTTTAGTGGCTTGGTACAAGAGTAAAAAAGAGCTTACCAAGTTAGTGGATAGGATTTGGTAGAAACCCCATCTAAAAATAAAATATCATGGTAATTATTGGCCCCTCCAAAGCAGTTTAGTGTGGCAAAAGGACGACGCTTAGCCTAAAATTTGTGAATAGTTGTGGATAATGAGGTTAGATTATTGGAGGTTCAAGGCTCTTTTCCATGGCTCTTGTTCATGGTGCTTAAGACATAGAAGCTAATTTTTAGACTTAATGGTTGAGTTTTATTGCCTAACCTTTATCTAAGGCTCGAAACTCATATCTAGCTCTAAAATATTCCTAATGGTACCAACACATCCACTATGAGGATAAGGATTGCGAGATCATTTATGTTGTTTTGAAGCATTATTTTTGTTCGTGGACACACAAAAGAATCTTTTAGGGCCTAAGGCTAAGGTGTCATCTCTCCACTATGTTGAGGCTCCACGATGTATACATTGTGCTTGAGAACTCATAATCATACTATTATTCCCACTTAAGACATGATTTTTTCTTTCAAGGAATCATTCTTGGGTCAAGATTCCTATAGCATTCATTTTGAGCCTACGACTTAGGGTTTATCCCACAACTATGTCTAAAACCTTGATATCCATACGTAGTGCTCAAAACGTCCTATTATTTCTAATTACCCGACATGGAGGCTATGGATATGCTCCTGAGGTCATGTATGGTGGATCAAATTTCATTCTTAAAACTATATTCTAAGATGTTCTCTTTATGGTCAACTTCAAGAGGTAACTTCGAGGGTAACTTCAAGAGGTCATAGCTGGTCATTTGAGGTGTTTTTCATGGTCATGGATTCCTAGAAGATTTTTTTAGTATCCAATACCAATGTTTACTCCCCAAACAATTTCGAAGGACACACAACCAATACCTAGTGCTTATAACTCATGTGAGGTGATTCGAGGCATCATTTTAGGTCTTGGATGGATATAATATTCCTTTATGGACTAAGGCTTGGGTTTACTCTGTCAACCATGTATAAGGCCTTGAGAACCATGTCTACTATTTAAAACCTCTCAATGGCATGATTGTCCCCAATTTTTCGGTAGGGATTCCATCAATAGATCCTCCATGGTAGTTTGAAGTGTCCTTATTGACCTTCAATGACTAAGGGATTCATTTAGGTCCCAAGGCTTGGATTTCCTACCATTACCATGCATATGGCCCCAAGACCCATAACTACTATAAAAAAAATCCCAATTTCTTGCATATCCCTAATCTAAGACCAAAGACCCCCTAGAGAGGTCATGTGTGGTAGATTGATACATTATTATTTCCTGTGTATCCCTAGAAGCTTCCTTTAGTGTCTACGACTTGGTTTTCTTGATCGCTCAACCATGTCAAGGGTCTCTAAACCCATCCGTAGTGATTAAAACAACCTAATGGTGTCAATGCCCACACAAAAAGTTAAGAATGGACTCAAGAGGTAACATATGGTGGTTTAAGCTGTTATTGGTGGTCCTAGATGCCTAGAAGCTTCAATTAGGTCCTAAAGTAGAGGTTTCATCCCTTGAAAATGTCTAAGACCCCAGGGTCATCCCTCCCAAGTTATTGGTGGTCCTATATGCCTAGAAGCTTCAATTAGGTCCTAAAGTAGAGGTTTCATCCCTTGAAAATGTCTAAGACCCCAGGGTCATCCCTCCCACTTATCTGTATTCCCCTCCCACCAATCCCTTCCCTTTATATTTTTCCTCCCTCCAGTTCCTCCTCATATTTCTCCCCTACCCATCCCTCCCTTCATCCCCCCCATATATGTCCCCTACCCATCCCTCCCTCCCATGATTCTCTCTACACCTTCCTCTCCCTCCTTTGACTCCACCCCCCTCTTAACTGATGTAATGTTGGGCTATGAGCCACCACATAGACCATCTGGATAGAATATTGGGAGTCTAAATGATATTATAATGGGATAATGGTGCCATTATAGGGTTTTGGATGGGAGGGATGGGTCTCTGGACATTGACTATAGTCATGGAAGAGAAGACAATGAGTCCCTAGATCAACACACATGCCTTATAGATGGAATATTTGGCCTTTAGTGGGATATGGGTGTCATTATGAGGTTTTATGCACTAAGGATGGGTCTCAGGGTCTTAANATAAAAGTGTAACATAAACAAGTCTTAAACCACTACACATACCCTTTAAAGAGGATATTTATCCTTAATATGGGATATATGTGCCATTAGACTATTTTATGCATTGAAGATTGTTCTTGAGGCGTTGACCATGGTCATATATGAACCATTATGAATATTTCTAGACAAGAGATATTTGTGAAGACACTACCATGGTCCAAGGATAAATCCAATCTTCTATGGATTAAAGGATGTTTTTATGGCTCATGGACAAATCACAAGGTCCTAGACTACGACAAGCCCTATAAATGGAGTCTAAATGGGATAAGGGTGTCATTATAAGGTTTGGTACTTTGAGCAATGTCATGGAAGAAAAGGTAGGGTCTTAGGACCTAAATGAAGCTTTTATGGCTCATGAGCTATAAACGAGTCCTTTAATTACCACACATGCCTTCTAGATGGGATATTTGGCTTATAGGTTGGGTATGGGTTCCATTATGAGGTTATGTGCACTAAGGATAGGTCTGGAGGTCTTAACCATGGGTATGGGTTCCATTATAAGATTATCAAGTTTCAATATTTGATATGCACTAAATTGCATATGCGATTTAGTGATCATGTAATACAAACTGCCCGTTAAGTAAAATGCAGTGTATGCATATCGCATATGCGATATAACGCATATATGATAAAACAGGCATGCATTATATCACATATGCGAAATGTGTTTTATAAAAATTGTTGGGTTGCAGGATGTGGGCCATGTTTACTATAGCAAGAGATAGAATTCTTCTGAATCTGCACACAGAGAACTGTTCAACGTGTAATTTAATCATTTCTTACACAAATCCATAGGTTTTGTACAAGTTTGGGTGGATTTCAATGGGGAATGTACATAATAGAGGTCGAAAGTCAGCGAGGAAGGTGCTTACACCAGACGAAGCTGAAAATAAAAAAGAAAAGAAGAGGGAAGATTCAATAAATCGTTGGCATTCATTAGATGAGCAAATAATTCCCATTCCTGCTCAACAGATACCTGGCGTAGAGGCTGAGGAAGAAAATGCAACGTTAAAGGAAGCTAGTTATAGGGGAGATGATATTCTTGGTCCATTATTAAGCAGAAAATCTTGTGAAGAGTTCAATCATTATGTTCCTCATGGTGCAAATGTGACTCCGCAACAACCATGCCAGGTGGTTCAATCTCCTAATCGAAGTTGTGAGCATGTAGTGGATGTAAATGTCACTCCAACATTTCAAATGACAATAAATCTCACATCAAAATGAAAGAGAACTCCTAAACGCATACAAGTGGACGAGAGAAAATTGACTTCCATGGAAGGTAAGGTGGATAAACAAACTATCCTTCGTCATTGTTCTCAAATAATGAAACAATATTTTGATAAAAAAACCGAAGCCGGTAAATGCCAATTGTTTTTAGATTTGCTTAAATCTAGAAATATGGAAACAATTAGAAGAAAGTTAGGCATAAGAACATTGAAGAATATTGAATCAAGTAATCACATTGTTAAATCTTTTGTTGCTGCGTTCACATTGATTGGTAAAAAAACTCGTTCACATGACTATAATGTGGCTCGCCACATATTGACTGAATCAATTGTCTGTAGATCCACAAGACAACATCGTTTACTTAAATTCACATCACAAATTATGCCTTTACATCCAAAGACACTTAAAAAATATTCAGTAAGAAGAGACAGTCTTGATGTAGAGGGACAAATGGAAAAATTATGGGCATTTAGCGATAGGTTTCTCCGCAAAGACATGAAGTTAGTCGAAGCAGTGAAGGGACTAGTGCACACTTTTTGGCATGATAACACTAGGCCTTTGTCTAACACAAAGGATGTGTTAAAACAATGTAGGGGTTCTATGAACAAAGAACCTCATGTTAAACATTATCTTGACATGACACAAACTAAATTGTTCGAGATGTTTAAAGTTTCCCACGTAGAGCTAAGGCTGGGGAAAATATATTTTGAAAAATGAAAGCCTTGGTACGTTAGAATCAATACCATATGGAACACTTGTTGTTGTAGATACCACATAGAGTTTGATCTATATTATCATACATTTGCACATATACGTCATTTTTTGCATCCTAACCATGTACAAGAATGCTCAAGTATAGTACCGCCAATGTCATCTGGAGATTTCATCCATAGCATAATGTGTCTGAGGCAAGATGGGAAGACACATTACTTAAAACAATGTGTAGAGGGTTATTGAAACAATTGTGGTGGGCTATCATTATGGTCCAATTTCATCCATGAGAGTGAAGATCAAGCATTCGGGAATGCAATTGTCGAGAAGAAGAACTATCAGTATGAGACATATCAACTACATGATGGGAAAGAAAGTAGCAAGATTAAATCGGTGACTTCACAGGTGACAATGTACACGAATAATATTCATTTAAATGAGTGTACATTGTTTATGTTGTTTTATAACATTGTTAAATATTGACATATTAATATTCATGTAAATATTTTTGTGTTGATTTATAACACTGTTTATTTTTTTACACCAGGTGCAAGTATGTGATTTTATTTTAGAGTTTCGTGGAAAGATCCAACAATACATTCAACATGTCGATATGGCACGGTGGAAAGATGACCAATTCAGAATATGCTAGGACACCTTCCCTCCCGGAACAATACTATCAGTGGTTGAATTTGTGGAAAATTACACCCTACAACCACAAAATGAAATACAAAATCAATACTATCACTCAGAGCAGGTGAGCATAATGGTCCATATCACGTATCGACATGGGACAGATAGCAATGAAGAGAAACATGCGATACTGAAACAAAGTCACTTCTACATAAGTGATGACCAGACCCATGACATCCATTACGTGCAACATTGCTTTAAATTATTCTATGATCAAGTGATAGCTATGGATATACCATTTTATTGTCATTTGATTTGGTTAGATGGTTGTGTTGGATAGTTCAAGAATGCACATGTATTTCAATGGTTGTGTTTGTTTCAAATAAAATACAAGGTGTCACATATATGGAACTACTTTGAAACTGGTCATGGAAAAGGAGAGCACGATGGTGCTGGTGCATGCATAAAATTTGCCCTTCGAAGGGAAGAGATGAAGTTTACAGGTTCTCTCCTTCAAGAAGTTGCATCTACAGTGAAATGGTGTGCATCTGTGATGGGAGAACACACAACAAGGAAACACCTAGTGTAGAGAATATTGTGCGAGGTGACAAATGTGGACTGATCCCAAATACATCGGGTGAACACAGTGAAAGAAAATCGATAGTTTCATTCAATTAGAAGCTTAGGAAACTCGACCCTACAAATTTGGACAAGATTGAAGGCTTTCTTTTGCAATTCCTGTAGGATCGATGAATGAGATGATTGTGAGTATACAGATACAGTTGATACATGGGATCGAGCGACACTTGGCACCGATTTCAAGAGGGTTAATGAAATAGACCATTTGGAAGATGATCAGACACATATTTCTATAGACTATGATCACATATCAGCTCTCATACAAGAAGGTACAAAAAAGTAAATTAGTAGTACCTAAATCACTACAATCCTTTACATTGAAAGAAATTTAATTTATGTTACATGCAAGAGTTATATTGTTAGTGTATAGAATTTAGGTAGTGTATGGTATGGTTATGATGTTAAAAAGTTGATGATAGCCCTACATGGGTTGTTAATTGAACCATGATCTTGGTATTTCATTAAGGATGGATTTCTGAAGTTATATATCTTTATGATTTTCATAGATACAATTCATTTGTCTCGGTGAACCACACATTTTCATAGATACAATTAATTTTCATATATACATTTCATAGATATCACATAGGTGAACCATACATTATCATTTTAATTAAACACATACTTAATGAAAGACATAGGTAAACATATCTGAAAGGCATAATGATAAATATCATGTTCCAAAATCAAGTCAACCATATATATAAATCTAAACCTTGCTTTATATTATATGTACATATAATGTTTTCAAAAATGGCATGCCATGGCCATAATACAAAATAGTGGATCAAACTGTACATCTGTGTGTATACAAACAAAATGTTACATGTATGTACCCCCCTATACATTAATTCTATTTAGCCCCCCTTTCACTTCCACTATCAGTGTCTTATGAGAAGTCTATCTTTCTTTTCTGGTTGCTTAGTGGTGATCCCCAATGCTAAACAAGAAGGACAGATCTCATTTGTAGAGACTGCAAACAAACCAAAATTTGTAAGTTAGTTTACCAACCTATAAAAATTCATGTACATTTGTTCAAATTCCAAACCAATATAACATTTTTACTTATTATATGTGAATAAGTTATGGTGGGTCGCGGTGTAAGTGATTGTGTCTCACTAGCAGCGTCCCCGATTGGGTGCTCTTCAAGCACCACTTGCTCACTATCAAGTCACATAAAAGAATATATATGTCAATGTCATCAAATCAATGGGTGCACCAAAAATATACTTGCATGTACAAAGAAAACTATACTACATGGAAGGACAATGAATTTTTCAAAGAAAGCGAGACATACATGTACCTTGGGGGGGGAGAGGTGGGTGAGCGACGACTCCGATTGGGTGCTCTTCAACCACCACTCACTCACTATCAAGCTACATAAAATAATATATATGTCAATGCCAGCATATCAATGGGGGAAACAAGGAAAAAGATACTTGCATGTACAAAAAAAACTATACTACATGGAGGAACAATTGGGGAAACATGGATACAAGATAAGTGATATATAAATATACCTATGGGTCATGAAGAGGTGTGTAACCAATGGGTGGAACAACTGACACAGGGATAAAAGAATTGGCATATGCATTAGCGAGAAAGGCCGCTCAGTGGACAACTGTATCAAACATAGGTTCCTACATACAAAAACATAAATATACAATTAGAAAATTTCAAAAAATTAAAAAGGTACATGTTGAATCATTAAAAGCACAATTAAAACAAAGTGACACATACACGTACCTGGTGGGGGGTCAGAGGTGGTTCAACAACAACATCGATTTAGTGTTCTTCAAGCACCACTGCCTCGCTAGATGTCTACATAAAGTAACATATGTTAATGTTAGATAATAAAAAGAAAACAAGACATATACTACATGGGCGAAAAATGATGTTTTCAAAGAAAGCGAAACATGCATTTACCTGGGGTGGGGGAGGTGGGTCACCAACAACCTGGATTTGGTGCTCTTCAAGCACCACTGACTCACTAGATGCCTACATAAAGTAACATATGTCGATGTCAACAAATACAAAGAAAACGAGACATATACTACATGGACAGACAATGAATTTTTCAAAGAGAGTGAGACATACACGTACCTTGGGGGGGGTAGAGGGGAGTCACCAACAACATCGATTTGGTTCTCTTCAAGCACCGCTTCCTCACTAGATGCCTACATAAAGTAACATTTGTCAATGTCAGATAATACAAAGAAAACGAGACATATACTACATGGACAAAAATTGTTTTTTTCAAAGAAAACGAAACATACATGTACCTTGGGGGGGAAGAGGTGGGTCACCAATAAAAAAGGTCATTCGACTGGCATACATATCATGCTACGTAACAAAACATAAAGGTACAATTAGAAAATTTCTAATAATTAAAAGCATACATGTTGAATCATTAAAAGCATAATTAAAATAATACCTGTGTTTGGGAATCTTCCTCTACATGCAAGGGACTTGCCTGGGATTCCACATACTCATTGTGCCAACCCTGCATAAAACATATTGTATCCATATTAGGACTTATTCAATGTTGCAATATCTACTATAAATATGTAAATCACAATGACAAATTAAAAAGTAAAGTTCTTAGAGCTAATGGTGAAGCACCAAAATCATATGCAACATTGACCTCTGCATCAATGTCATCAACATCAACCACCGGACTATGCGAATATGAGGTGTCATAGGACACCAGCTATATATTTGTTCACATAAATTGTTAGATAATTAAATAGAAATAAATTATGAAACAATTGAAAACTGTGATATAAAACAAAATATAATATGTAAAGAATGAGTTCGAAGTAATCCATCGTCCTGGAACTTTGAAGTAGACCCATAGCATATGCTTCCACATGTTGTGTAATGGTGTGGAATAAAATGACGCTTCGATCCCTTTGCATCTCCACTACGATCTATAGCTATAGTATGGTCTGGAGACCTAGTAAGTGGATCCTGAGTGTATGATAGATAGCCTCAGAAGCGCCAACCCCTTGGCCTACATTTCCTTGGACAACAGTCCCATGTTGAAGCAATGTATCTGCCAAGTCGAATAAGGCCTGCTGTGTATCATCAATGACGGGACCTGCAAGAGGATATACTAGAGGGGGTTTTGGTGTGCATGGAGGGTGTGGCACACGGTTAGGATCAGTCCTAGCCCATTCCCTATATTGGGGAATCCCATGACCCACGCCCTGGAACTCTAAAATATCAAAATAGTTCATATGTTTCCCGAAGATAAATTCTGCATACAACTTCCTTAGGAAATTGAATTGGATGTCTCTATTCCCATGAGGGTCTTCATCGAAGACCATGCACCAACGATCCATCCAATTGTCTTTCACATTTGGTTCCACGCACCAGTCTTTGGAAATGTGTAGGGTCCTAAAATAATGAAAACAATTGGTCTTTGCCTATCTTTAGTTTTTTTACATCTTTATAGCTCAACCCATTGGAATAGTATTACCTCATGGAATCTCTGTACGAGCTAATGTTTTGCAGTGCTCCCTGGGCATTGGCAATCGTGTTTGTTATGGTATCTAATTTCTCGGCTAATGATTGTATTAAATGGTCCCCCCTCTAAATAGTGAGCTAAGGTGCTTCAATGCACCCAAACGAGCCAGAATCTGTGAATTTCGGTCTTGTTCCTCCTCCTTGTTTGGGTTTATGTCCGTATTTAGGTTTGGGTTTGGGTTTGTGTTTGGTTTTGGTTATCATTGGTTTCATTTTGCACATTTTCTTCAACATTTGTGTTCTCTATTAAGATTAAAACAACAAATTCAAAATTGTTTTAATATTTCATTGTTTGATTTAATTCAACAATTTTTTATTAAATTCGTTTTAAAAATAACAAAAAACTATAAAATTAACAAACACAAACGAAAATTGAAAGCAATTTTGAACTATAACCTTCTTAAATACTTAGAAGGTAAGTAAGAATTACAACATTAAAAGATAGCACTTAATGGATACAAATATTACACATGAAAGTTAATGATTTATTAAACGAATAAAGATAGTATTCATTGATAACAATTAATGATTAGATACATTAAAATATGAATTAATAACTAATGAAACAATTATATATAATACAAATTGTTTTTTAAATCTCCAATGTGTTATTTTGTACTTTACCTACTAAGTTACCAAACCAAATTATGTTTAACAATTAATTAAAATTCCTTACATAGAAATATTTTGAAAACACATAGCTACTAAATTACCAACTTTTATTGTGATTAGCAATTCATAGGCCCTACATGCAAATATTTTGATTTTCCTTGACGTGTGTATAACTGTTTAACTGCCCTATATCAAAATATATTAAGAATTAAGAAATAATCTTAATTTTTTAAAATAAAAAATTTCATTGCATATTATCGTGAGAATAAACCATGTTTAAAACATAATTATCTTTAATCCATAAATTTGAACCTAGAACTGATGTCATTCTCAATACTGCTTTGACACGTTTGCAGATTTTCTTTGAAAGAACGTTCTTCTTCTTCAATTTCATTAAGCGCTGCTGCTGCATCCGTTTCAACTTGAAGTTGAAGAGAAAGACTTTCTCTAATAACATCTCCATTTTCGTCATCATAACCAACTTCTGAACTTATATCTGTTATCTTTGAGTCTAGTTCATTCAACTCTAAATCTAACTCCATTTCTTCTAACTCTAGATCTAGCTCTAGTTCTTCCACTCGTTTTTCCTCTGAATCACTTCTTAGATTTGTATTTGTTTTATCAAATGGCTCCAGAGAATTCTCTACTTCATTAGATGACACATCCATCAATTTGACTTCATCTGATGGTCCTAGAGGATGAGGATTCTCTTCTTCAGTTATTAGCTGCTGCCCTTGAGGATTCTCTAATTCTGTATCCATCATTTCTACTTCATTTGAAGTCCCCTTGGCAGTTGAATCTCGAGAGTTCTCCATTGAATGATCGTCTATTGGCTCTACTTTTTTCATTTCTTCAGTAGCGTAAAGATTACCTAATTCTAATTCATCAGAAAGATTTTCCAACTCCAAATCCAATTGCTCTTCTTCAGTCAATGGCCCCCCAGCAACCTCAGAGTTCTGGAGAATTTCCAAGTGCTCTTCTTCAGTCGATGGCGCTCCAGCAACCTGGGAGTTCTGGAGAATTTCCAAGTCGGCCAAATCCAATTGCTCTTCTCCAACAGCCTGAGAGTTCTGGATTGAACGATCACTTTGAATATTTGTTTCAATCAAAAGATCATCCCACTCAGGTCCAGCTAAATCCTCAGAATCCCAATTGAATTGATTCAATGGCCTTTGAATTACTTGAGAATTCTCTTCAACAACCTTCAAGGATTGATCTTCAAAGGAATGTTGTTCTGTCACATTGTGAAGAAGTTGTTTTTCAACGGTAGAAGAACGTAGAAGTTGGTTTTCAACAGCAGAAGAACGTTGAAGTTTGTTTTCAAAAGTAGAAGAAGAACGTTGCCCTGCAACAGCAACAGTGAAGGAACATCGGCGCTGAGACTTGCAGGGAATTAGAGAGGTTTCTCCTTCCCCGTTTTCTCCTCCTCTTTTTCTCTTTTCTTTATTGGGTTTCTGACTGTAGAATTGTTTGCATTGCTTTTTGAAGCATGCAAGCTTGTTGGAAGGAAAATATTCAGCGGCTTTGAAATAGTTCAAATGTCGTTTGGTGAGGTAGAAGTAATGGAGGTCCATGGGAACAATGTCAAAGAGCATGTGGGCGAATCTTTGGAACCATGAGAGAGCATAGGAGGGTTGAAGAACAAAGACGGAGAGCACAGAGCCATTTGCATGGCTTTCTGCCTCCTTCTGAATCTTGGAGAGCATGGAATTAATGTCCTCATTGGGAGCATTGACGAGCATGACATTAACCCATCCTTGACTTCCCATGAGCCAAATTGCCTCCTCGTGATTTATGGGAAAATCTCTTTTCCCTCTAGGGGCAGCTCCGAATGCCCTGAACAATTTGTCACACCCTTCTATTGTCTTCCAAAGCGTTTTCATCTTCTTTTTTTCATACCCTTCCAACGCCTGGCATTTCCTCAACTGAATATCTTCCATTTCAGAGCAGACTATTAATTAATTTCTGGCAACCTACACTTCAAACTTTATATTCTGATAGATAAATGCGATAAGGAATGCAGTGTTGCTTGCCTGTTATTAAACAAGTGCGTGGCGTGGCTCTCTCTCTATATATAAAGTGAGAGCGAATCGACTACAAATGGACACACCCCTTTAAATCCATGAATGCTAATTCACTGGTAATTACGATATAACATATAATCCGTATATCGATATTTTTACTTGCTTTTGCTGATCAATAAGATTCTACTATCTATCTATTTTCTAAGACTAAGTATATCTTGAAGCATACTTAACATCTCCAAAACCTTTATTCTTAGTCTCTTTCCTACACTGCTTAAAGAAATATCCTAGACTTTAGACATTAAATACTCAAGAGTTATTATTTATACTTTTGACTAAACTTAAGATTCAATCTCTACTATGGAGACTAGCTCCTAGTAGGAGTCTCTATACTTAATATACTTATGAATATATCCTACTGTTAATAGTTTTAAGAATATAGAGTTATATAATAAATAAATACTACTCTTATTACAAAGGATAATAGTTACTAGTTCCTTGTCTATACTTTAAAAACCTACTTTTTATTCCTACTCTTACTATATATAAGGGCTAGTTATTTATAAAATAAAGCTAAAACTATAAGTTAAGCTGTCCTGTCCTTGTCCTTCACTTGAGACGCTTCGCTCCTGGTAAAGATTTATTTCATGGTTGTTATCAAAATTAATTGAAGTGTAACAAGCTTTCAGCCAGGATTCATTTTATGGTGGTCATATTTTGTTTTGTTATGTTTAAATATATGTTGATTAAGATTTAAATAAATGGTTAAAGAAATGAATAACAATTTGTTTTTGTTGTTTTTGTTTATTAAATAATTTTTTTTGTGCTTATGTTAACTCTAACAATCTGATATTAATAATGGATATAAATTTTATTTTTTATTTAACAATTAGTTATTTTCACACAACTATATAGTTGGTTGTGTTTATGGACATTCACCAACCACTTTACTTGTGATTGTGTTTGTACTAGTACACTAGGTTGTAAAGCATCTTCCTATCTTCCATGCTATAAATCCATAATAATGTGGCAGTAACATCTATACTGAGTTGTAAAGCATTTCCCTACTTTCTGTGTTATAATACATGTGCTTGGATTACCAACTAGTTTAATGGGATATTGTTCCATCTACGCTCCACCCTTTAGGAAGCTCAGGTTCGAACCTGGTAATGGATCATGTATTCCAATTTAGATGCGAAGTGGATTTTTATCGCCGACCTTAAGATGGTATAATGGTCTCACATTTTGTGATCAGATATTCCCATTTAGATGCATAGTGGATTCTGATCGGCGACTTTGATATGGTAGAATGGGAAGGAGATAATGATGATGGAGTCGTTTCCATGATTTTGGAGGAGGGGAGAGATGCACTGCATAATTAGAGATAAAACATTAAGATTATAATGTTTGGTTAATGCCATCAAATAAAATAGTTAATGTTAGAATTCAAGCAAGATTGGATAGAGTTTATATTTTTAAACGGAAACTTTTCTCTCTCTCATGTAAATGGATGGTGTCCAAGTACTTCGAGCCATTCACAAGATTATATTATATACCCATTGGTAATTGAGTGCCTCTCTAAATTAAATCTCTTCCACATTGATTCATAAGATTATCGAGATTTAATAACTAAAATTTGGAACCTATAGCATAAGTTTTAAGGTGAAGACAAATGGATTTTATGGTGGGAATCAACCATGAGGAGGAGGGTTTTTTTTTTTGGTCCATGAAGATGGTTACTTAGTCTAGAAGAAAAAGGATATTGTAAGAAAAATAAAGACCACTGAAGTTCGTTCTCTGAGTTCATATTCAAAAATAAATTGACAACATGCTCACTGCTTACATAATTTTTCTAGTTAAATATTCCAAGTGGGTAGAAAACTTACTTCTTGTTTGAAAGAAAGATGGGGACACTAATTAATAATTGATCTTAACAAATCCAATGTGAAAGACAACTTTCATCTTTCGAATATGGAGCTAATCTTGCTACAAGTTGCAGGATCTCAAACAATCACCCTCCCCAATGGATCCTTTGGCTACAATCATATTCACCTCAACAAAGAAGACCGATATAAAACCACCTTCAACCACAAGATGGTGAACTTTTACTTATGAGTGCATGTTGGTTGGATTAATAAACAATGTGGCTACCTTCCAAAGATCCAAGCATGTGGCTTTTGACAACTTGACCAGAGTAATCATTCAAGTTTACCTTGACGATCTTACTATTCACTCTGGTTCATGGTTAGATCATTTGATCATCTCAAGCAATTTCTCTCTCACTGTAGGAAGTATGGTATGTCACTTAATCTTGTTAAGTTTGTTGTTGGTGTCTCTTTGGGTAAGTTGCTTGGGCACATTGTATTAGGCTCATGTATTAGCATTGATCATGAGAGGATCTAAGTGGTTCAAAATATTTGCAATACTGCTTCTAAATGGGGGTCCAATCTTTTATGAGAAAGATATTTGTTTAGGCGGGTTTATTCCATACTTTCATAAGATTGTAAATCCCATTCATAATCTATTGAAAGGAAATCAAACATTTACCTAGATGCATGATGCCAATTTATCCTTTGTAGAAGTTAAAAATGTGATTCTTCTACTCCCATATTGGCACAATCCTGATTTTTCAAAAGACTTCATTATTTATACTAATTATATTGAAGAGGTTATTTCATTTATCCTCATTCAAACGAATGAGGAGGGATGCAAACAACCTATAGCATTTACCATTCATAGCCTCTTAGATGATGTCCTAAAATTTACACTATTTGAGAAACATGCTTATTCTCGGATTAAAGCCATTGAGAAGTTCAAATATCTTATCTTAAGAAATCATACAGAGGTCAAGGTGCTTCTACCTACGGTTAAGTTTTTGTTATCCCAAACATATCTGTTTGTCCTAGGTCTGTCAGCTAGTTTTCCTAGGTCTAGTATTCACCTTAAATCTTTTTATTCTTGGTTTTTATTTCTCCTTTTTCCTAAAAGTTTGGATTTTTCTGAATTTCATTTTTGAATGTTATATGCGTTTACGATATTTGGTTTCTTATCCTAAGCTCCTATAGATTATTTAAATTCGGTTCATAATTCATGTGAAATATAAAGATTTAATAAAGCTTTATTTATGTTTTAACATAGGCTGGCGGAACATGTCATTTATTCAAATGCATGCATGCTGCCAGCTTGCCGAGGTCAAGTTTTTGTGTAGGAAAACTTCTCTGCTTCATTGTCACCTCTTGGTTCTGGTGCCCCGGATGCATGAATCTGAGATTGCGAGAAGGTTTCTGTAGGTCTACATTTTCAAATTGTATTGAAGGAGAGTTTTCATGGAATCTTTTGAAGTCCATAGATGAAAATCAAAAGGCATGCTCTAAATGTGAAGGCTATGAGGGAAAGGATATTGTAAATAAAGAATCTCAGACAACTTTGTGTCCATAGAGTTTCTACTAATGAAAATAAATTCCAACGGACCAACAAACTAATATTTGAGGTATTCGACTCCAAAGCCTCATCGAGACCCTGTTTATCTGGAGGGGAGCCCATTTTAATTTTCAATTACCTTCAGCGCAATCCGATGGAAGAGGAGGGAAATTATGCAAATTCATTGACATGTTTCTTCCACGTTCTTTTCAAACGAGCTGCAATTGCTTTCTATGCTTGTTTTCCTTATTTGTGAATTCCTTTGTGATCATTTTCATGGTCACGGTCTTTCTAGCTGCCCTTGATTTTTGGGTGGTCAAGAATGTTGGTGGAAGGATATTGGTGGTTGGGAGCTACATAATCAAGGGATGGATGACATGGAAATCCATTATGCAGGATTCAACACACCTCACATGCATAATTTGACTGAACTTGTGCAGATTACTCGCTCAAGTATTTCCATATTTCATGGCAGAATAGCGGTTGACTTTCGACGCAGTTTCTAATCAAACAGAGACGAAAATAGAAAAAATAAAAACATGGGTTTTTTTGAAGACACAGTGATTTAGAAAAATCTCTTTCCACTATTCAACAGCCATCACAGGTTAGGAAATACAAGCGGTTATTTGAGACAATTTTTCCGAGAATTTCACCCAAAATTGCCTCCTACTAAAATGTTTAGTCCACCGGAAAAAATTGTAATTAGTTATGATGCTTATACAAACAATTTTACAGCAGTAGGATTAGAGTGTGATGGAAATTGGATGTATTCAGGTTGGGGAGATGGTTAATATTAATATGGACTGGAGGGAATCACTTCCACATCCTGATGACAGTGTAGAGTATGAATTTTGGACAAACATCAATGATGAATGTGGGCCAAAATGTGACAGTCAAATTGAATTTGTGAAGAGTTTTAAAGGATCTCCTCATATGCTTGAGAAAGGGGGTTATACACTATTTACTCCTCACTACATCACATGGTACTTCCCCCAAGCCTTTGTTTAGAGCAAGCAGTGCAAATCTCAATGTATCAATCAAGACAGGTACTGTGCTCTAGACCCAGAACAAGATTTCGGCCAAGGTTATGATGGAAAAGATGTGGTTATTGAAAATCTGAGGAAACTATGTGTTTTCAAAGTTGCAACTGATCGATTTCCACGTTTACTATGGGTTCATGAAGACAAGAATCCAGACCAAGCGACAAGTGCAGAGCATATTGTAGAAATGTACCAGGCCAAAAATAAAAATAAAAATAAATCAACCATGCAGGAAATCACAGTGATGAAGACAATGATTGACAGTATACAGTTAGGCTGTTTTCCTTGAATGCACAGGTTAGTGACCATCATATCAGTTTTTGCAGTCATTTGGAATGTAGTAGCATGCTTGGCCATACTTTTACGGGCATTGAATGTCACCAACGAGGAATTCGAGATGAGCTCACTGAACCAGCGTTCAAGTGATTGACCGTGCCAAGCATTCATACCAAAAGCAAGAGGGGTTGTTTAGCTGCTATAGATGCGATTTTCCTGAGCTTCTTCTTCACTATGGGCGTTTTTACTATAAAATTTTGAACATCTGCCTTTTGAATAATGGCTTCAGGAGAAGCACCTGAGAATGCTTAGGAATGAAGCTGTTAAGACAGAGAGGCATTCCTGAGGAGAAATACGAGTTTCTATGAAAGGTATTCAAATACATCTGAGACCAAGAGCTATAGTTACCAAGGAGATAGCGCCAAGAGCACCAAAGGAAGTGCTTGATTTTTAGTCCAAATGTTATTCATCTGGTGAACAGGGGATTTAGTAGTCAACAATAAAATCATGGGTTTTTATAAATGGATCCACTGAGCATGGTTATTATTGTTCCTATTTGTTGAAGAAATGAAGTGGCGAAATCCTGGAGATATGATATATAAATAATTAAAGAAACATCCTGCTTGAAGAAAGTCAAAGATTAACCAAGATTTGAGCATACAAGTGGCAGGGTACTCTACAACAAATAATTAGCTATCAAAGAATCATTTCCAGATTATGTTGCAGTCATGATCATCTCCATATTTTTGGGAAAAAGATCAACAATCGAGAGTTCAAGTTGAGAATTTTCAGCAAAGAATCAACTATCAAATAATCAGTTCCATATTTCTTGTGACAGATTGAGATTTATTCTGTTTTTTGAACTTGATGATAATATTTTATTGGTTGATTGTATACTTTTACATATTCACACATTTAGAATGAAAAAGGGGGACATAGATGGGAGTCAATCTACTGGGTGATCGAGCAGACATTCAATAGTTACCTGTGTAAGAACTTCTTTTGCATTTTGAATGACATTTTAATTTACGATTTGGAGCTAGGCATTTGATCTATTTTGTTTTAATATTCTTTAGTTTAGTTTGAACTCTTGATGCATTAACTGTGATGTGGATGTTTTCTATATTCATTTAATGTATGTTTGTGAATGTTAAATACCTATTGATATTTGAAAAGTGTTTTCAATGACCAGTATTTTTATATATACTGCAAGTATGAACTGTTTGTTTATTGTTTGGAGTTATATATCTTGAAGCTTATCTCTTGTACCCTAACTACTTTGTCATCCATTTCTACAATATTATTGTCTTTTACATTTGTATTTTTGAAATTTTCAAATATTGTGTCTCTGCCTGTTTGATCCTTACCTATGTTATTTACATTGTTATCCAAACAAAACCAAAAACATTCTTTTATTGAGGTGCCTAAACACTGTTGACTTTGTAGTCTAGGCAGCAGACTTTAGGGAAAACATATTCTGGTGACCATACTGGGGAGGAAGCATATAGTTCTTCCTTGGTTTGATAACGATTAGATCCAGTCTTTGATGGTGAACAAGGGCTTGTTGCACGCTTTAGACTACAATTTTTCACCGATGACTTCACAGAGGAAGGATTTGTTGGCGACTCCACCGGTTCAAAATGTCAAAATCCATGGAAGCCATTGTGGCTGCAAGGTTTGCACCTTTCAATTTTTCAGTTGTTCCTGATTTTCCAAATAATGTGCCTACTATGGATGAATGGGAAGACTTCCTTCCAAGATTTAGAGGAGATGATCATGACCATCTGGCACAACACTTGATTGAGTTTCATCAATACATGAACCAGCTCGGTATTCATCATGAGGATGTATTGTTGAAAATGTTTATGTGTTCATTGGAAGGAGATTCCAAATA
Organism: Pseudotsuga menziesii; assembly: GCA_001517045.1. Classification (NCBI taxonomy): domain Eukaryota; kingdom Viridiplantae; phylum Streptophyta; class Pinopsida; order Pinales; family Pinaceae; genus Pseudotsuga; species Pseudotsuga menziesii. The sequence continues at coordinate 629,268 of LPNX010624281.1, forward strand.
GTGGCACCGATCTCTTCCTATCTCTAGTATTTCATCAATAAAAGATTTCCATGATGTCTTTTATGTTTATTGCAAGAGGATTTATTCTGCTGATATCCTTTTAAAGGACTGTTGTGAGCAATTTAAGTTCAAGAAATCTCTTAGTAATAATAAAAAACCTTGTGAAACTCAACTCTCTATTAAAGAAAACATTGAAAATCACATTGTTTATGAAGGTTTGCAGAACAATTTTAAAGTTGGTGTTGATGACAGTCAAGTTAAAGATGTTATTTCAAAGGATGATTCATTGTCCTATGTAGCTTCTGCTAAATTTGTTTTACAGCAGGAGGATTTTTAGCACTCAGATGTTAATTCCGATGACCATAATACTTTGGATGCATTTGGAATAAATTTAGATGTTTCTTATAATGGTGATTATTATACAGAAGCTATTCCAAGTTTGTTTGAAGATCACATTGCTGCTGATAATTTTCAGAAACCTTCATCTTTGTCATTAGAATTTTATCAGCCTGCTCCAATTTTTGATGAACATAATGATGATTTTGAAAAGCAAGATCCAGATATGTGTGATGTGGCAAATTTTAATTAGCAGGTTTATGAAGACATTCAGTCCATTATCCATGAAAAAACAAAGCCAATGTATTACAGTTACCCATCCCATGGCAGCATGAAAGAGGAAAATCATCTTGTTAGTTCTCAGAATGACATTGTTATTGATATTGTTGAAGGAACTTGTGAGCAAATTCAGGATAAATTTGATGCCTTTGATTTCCAATGCATGGAAAATATTCATTCTTTATTTCCAGTAGAACAAATGAAATATCATTTTATAAATGGAGCATAGGAACAATGTCACTTTTTGTATCAGATAGAAACGAAGAACAATTGGGAGGACCCAGTGGTCATTTACATGAAGTCATGGTTTTTAGAAAGTTTTATCTCTCTGGAAATCGGAATCCAAGAAGAATATAGTTGTAAGTATGTGTTGCAAATCAAATTTCTGCTACAAATGTTAAAGTCTTCTTTGATTTCTATCTACTTGCAAAAAGTTGTTAAAATCGGTTGGATGCTATCATGGCTTCACTGGAAGTATGATTATACCTGATTGGGTCATTTCTACCAATTAGAAGTAGGAGTAAATAGGAGAATAAGCTCTCTATACGAGCATCTAGATTCTTTTCAGTGTGTTAGATTGCAACAGTATTTTATTATTTCAGAGGTGTGTGATCAAACTTTGAAAAAGTTTCAGAGACTTGATAAATGACTCCATAATCCAATCGACCAGTAGTAGTTGACAGAAAATAAAGGCACTTGGTCTATAGTTCTTGGAAAATCATAGGGAAATGCCATCCCCCAGTTGGAGCGAGTGTTTGTCCTAGGTCTGTCAGCTAGTTTTCCTAGGTCTAGTATTCACCTTAAATCCTTTTATTCTTGGTTTTTATTTCTCCTTTTTCCTAAAAGTTTGGATTGTTCTGAATTTCATTTTTGAATGTTATATGCATTTACAATATTTAGTTTCTTAGCCTAAGCTCCTATAGATTATTTAAAGTCAGTTCATAATTCATGTGAAATCTAAATATGTTATAAAGCTTTGCTTATGTTTTAACATAGGTTGGCGGCACATGTCATTTATTCAAATGCATGCATGCTGCCAGCTTGCCGAGGTCAAGTTTTTTTGTAGGAAAACTTCTCTGCTTCATGGTCACCTCTTGGTTCTGGTGCCCCAGATGCATGAATCTGAGATTGCGAGAAGGTTTCTGTAGGTTTGCATTAGCTCCTGGAAATTGCAAATTGTACAGTGAAGTACATAGATGAAAATCACAAGGCAATATCTAAATGTGAAGGCTATGAGGGCAAGGATATTGTAAATAAAGAATCTCAAGCAACTTTGTGTCCACATTGTTTCCAATGAAAATCAATTCCAACGGACCAACAAACTAATATTTTAGGTATTCGACTCCAAAGCCTCATCGAGACCCTGTTTATCTGGAGGGGAGCCCATTTTAGTTTTCTGATTACCTTCAGCGTAATCTGATGGCAGAGGAGGGAAATTATGCAAATTCATTGACATGTTTCTTCCATGTTCTTTTCAAAGGAGCTGCAATTGATTTCTATTCTTTTTTTCCTTGTTTGTGATTTCCTTTGTGATCATTTTCGTGGTCACGGTCTTTCTAGCTACCCTTGATTTTTGGGTGGCCAACAATGTTAGTGGAAGGATATTGGTGGCTGGGAGTTACATAATCAAGGGATGGATGACATGGAAATCCATTATGCAGGATTCAACACACCTCACATGCATAATTTGATCGAACTTGTGCAAAAAACCTTGGTAATGCAGATTACTCACTCAAGTATTTCCATATTTCATGGCAGAAGAGCAGTTGAATTTCGATGCAATTTCTAATCAAACAGAGACAAAAATAGAAAGAAAAAAAACATGGGTTTTTTTGAAGACGTGGTGATTTAGAAAAACCTCTTTCTGTTATTCAACAGATATCACAGTTTAGTAAATACAAGTGGTTATTTGAGACCATTTTTCCAAGAATTTTGCCCAAAATCGCCTCCTATTAAAATGTTCAGTCCACCGGCAAAAACTGTAATTATTTATGATGCCCATACAAACAATGTTACAGCAGTAGGATTAGAGTGTGATGGAAATTGGATGTATTCAGGTTGGGGATATGGTTAATATTAATATGGACTGGTGGGAATCACTTCCACATCCTGATGACCATGTAGAGTATGAATTTTGGACAAACAACAATGATGAATGTGGGCCAAAATGTGACAGTCAAATTGAATTTGTGAAGAGTTTTAACGGATCTGCTTAGATGCTTGAGAAAGGGGGCTATACATTATTTAGTCCTCACTACATAACATGGTACCTCCCCCAAGTCTTTGTTTAGAGCAAGTAGTGCAAATCTCAATGTATCAATCACGACAGGTACTGTGCTCTAGACCCAGAACAAGATTTCGGCGAAGGTTATGATAGCAAAGATGAGGTTATTGAAAATATGAGGCAACTGTGTGTTTTCAAAGTTGCAACTGATTGATTTCCATGTTTACTATGGGTTCGTAAAGACAAGAATCCAGACCAAGTGATAAATGCAGAGCATATTGTAGAAATGTACCAGGCCAAAAATAAAAATAAAAATAAATCAACCATGCAGGAAATCACGGTGATGAAGACAATGATTGCCAGTATACAGTTAGGTTGTTTTCCTCGAATGCACAGGTTAGTGACCACCATATCAGTTTTTGCAATCATTTGGAATGGAATAGCATGCTTGGCCATACTTCTACGGGCATTGAATGTCACCAACGAGGAAGTCGAGATGAGCTCACTGAGCCAGCGTTCAAGTGATTAACCATGCCAAGCATTCATACCAAAAGCAAGAGGGATTGTTCAGCTACTGTAGATGCGATTTTCCTGAGCTTCTTCTTCAATGTGGACGTTTTTACTATAAAATTTTGAACATCTTCCTTTTGAATAATGGCTTCAAGAGAAGCGCCTGAGAATGCTTAGGAATGAAGTTGTTAAGACAGAAAGGGATGTCGAGGAGAAATACGAGTTTCTATGAAAGGTATTCAAATACATCAGAGACCAAGAGCTACAGTTACCAAGGAGATAGCACCGAGAGCACCAAAGAAAGTGCTTGATTTTCAGTCCAAATGTTATTCATCTGGCGAACAGGGGATTTAGTAGTCAACAATAAAATCATGGGTTTTTTTAATACGGATCCACTGAGAATGGTTATTATTGTTCATATTTGTTGAAGAAATGAAGTGACAAAATCCTGGAGATAGGATATATAAATAATTAAAGAAACATCCTTCTTGAATAAAGTCAAAGATTAACCAAGATTCGAGCATACAAGTGGCAGGGTACTCTACATCAAATAATTAGCTATCAAAGAATCATTTCCAGATTATGTGGCAGTCATGCTCATCTCTAGATGTTTGGGCAAAAGATCAACAATCAAGAGTTCAAGTTGAGAATTTCCAGCAAAGAATCAACTATCAAATAATATGTTCTGGATTTCTTGTGACAGATTGAGATTTATTCTGTTTTTTGAACTTGATGATAAGATTTTATTGGTTGATTGTATACTTTTATATATTCACACATTTAGAATGAAAACGGGGGACACAGATGGGAGTCGATCTACTGGGAGATCGAACAGACATTCAATAGTTTCCTGTGTAAGAAATTCTTTTGCATTTTGAATGAAATTTTAATATACTATTTGGAGCTAGGCATTTGATTTATTTTGTTTTAATATTATTTAGTTCAGTCTAAACTCTTCATGCATCAACTCTGATGTGGATGTTTTCTATATTCATTTAATGTATGTCTGTGAATGTTAAATACCTATTGATATTTGAAAAGTGTTTTCAATGACCAATATTTTTATATATGCTGCACATATGAATTGTTTGTTTATTGTTTGGAGTTATATATCTTGAAGCTTATCTCCTGTACCCTAACTGCTTTGTCATCCATTTCTGCAAGATTATTGTCTTTTACATTTGTATTTCTGAAATTTTCAGATATTGCGTCTCTCCTTGTTTTATCCTTAGCTATCTTATTTACATTGTTATCCAAACAAAACCAAAAAGCAGTCTTTTATTGATGTGCCTAAACACTGCTGACTTTGTATTCTAGGTAGCAGTATTTAGGGAAAACAATATCCTTCTAGGAAGTTGGCTTACTAGATCACTAAGATTTAGAAGCATGATCTTGTTATTTCCATAGCGAGCACCATTAAAGGAAGAGACCTTGATCTTCACCTCACTCAACATCTTGATCTAAATGTTGCTTCTTAGTTGGATGACAACACCTTACCAACTCTCTTTTACGTTAATGGGGGTGGAATTGATCTAATGGATCATCCTTGGTACAAGAACCTTATGTACTACCTGAAACATGAACATTGTCCTTAAAATTTGCAAAGTTGTGGACATCGAAGATTAAGGCTATAAGCCTCAAATTATTTGATCATGGGTAACTTGTTGTTCTGTAGATCCCTTGATGGTATGATTTTTCATTGAGTTGATGAGGAAACTACTCATAGGATGTTAAGCATTTTGCATCCAATAACTATTGAAGTTGTTCATATTGGTGGCTAGCAAGGTCAATATCCACAAAATACTCTGAATAGGGTACTATTGACCTACTATATTCCAAGATTCTTACAAATTCATGCAATCATGTGCTGTTAATTGCCAATAAGAAACAAGGAGACATACATTGTCTACAATGCCTTTAAAACATGTAGTTCTTGCCATTCCTCTTGCTAAGTGGGGGCTAGACTTTATTAGACCTATTCATCCTCCTTCTTCTCCTAGATATGTCTTTATCCTCGCTGCTACTACTAACTACTTTACTAAGTGGTCAGAACCCATCCCACTGAAACATTGCACCATGACCAGGTCATCTCATTTCTTGAGAACAACATTTTTTCCAAGTTTGGTCTCCCTATGGGGATTGTCTTAGACAACAGACCTACCTTTATCTCTCAGAAACTGACATTTTTGCACTAAATTTGGGATTTAATCCCTCCTTTTTGTCATCGTAATATCCCTGGGGGAATGGACAAGTTGCACCAACAAAAAACTTTTGAAGATCATTGACAAGCTAAGAATTGATAAGATGAGAAGATAATTGATGATAAGCCTTATCAATGGCATGTGCAAATACCTTACACCTTTTGGAAAGATCGAACCACAACTAAAATAAGCTCTGGGGAAACACTTTATAGATTTTGTAAAGCCTCCTTTTTCCTTACTTTTCAATCTGAAGAATTAAAAGAAGCAAAATTTTCAAAGCGATACCATAAACTAATTTCCCTGGAAGAGCAATAAAAACATGTTTAGGAGAATATAGAGAAAAGACAATAGTGAGTAAAAAAGCTCTTTGTAAAGAAGGCTAAGTCAGGAACATTTTGGATTGGACAGAGAGTGTCATTATGGGATTTAACTCAATCCAAAAATTGTAAGCACACAAATTTCAAAGGTTGTTCTTGGGGTCATATATTATTTCCTTTGTGATGGGTAATAACCCTTATCTCATGAAAGATGAGATTGATAATATTTTCTCTTATATACCACCAATGGATCTCATCTAAAATTATACTATGACCCTGAACCAAGATCTCACCTATTTCAATAAATGCAAGCACCAAACATAGTTTTGGTGGATAGTTGCTTTGAGTGGCTTGTTTACTTTTGTTTATGCTTTTTTATTCGATTTTCTTTTGACTGGTTTGATTTCCTTACTTGATGGTATTACTTCTTTCTTTACTTTTATGTGGACATTTTGAAATTTAATCCCACTTTCATAGATTTGTTGATTGATTTTGTTTCAATTGACTTGCTTTCATAAGGGTATTGATTTCGAGTTGCAACCATATTTAATAAACAAGAGTAAGATTACTTTCTTATGATCAAATAACTAATTTAAAAGGCAAGATGGATACAAGTATGTAAAAGGTAACAAGGATGTTGTCACCGTTATTCTACAAACATATATTTTAACACAAATGTCAGTAGCATTGTATGGGGATTCCTTTTCAACATAACATGTTTAGATTGTTCCCTTTCCCTCATTTTCCTTGCTTCATCTCCTTAAAATTATTACATGCTTTAGCATATTTGCTATAAAAGATGACCATTTATTTTATGTCCTGAATAAAAAATTTATTATATGCTTTAGCATATTTGTTATAAGAGATGACCATTTATTTTATGTCCGTAATAATTGGAGTTTGTCATCTCAACCTACTATTCAACTAAAAGTCAAATCATAATTTGCAAACCAAAAAACCTCTAGGTGTAATACCCCATTTTGACCCTTAGGATATATTAACTTTTAATGTAAATATTGTATACATGTGAGGTATGTTTTCCTAGCATGGAGCTCAAGGCCAAGGCTCTGCTAGGGATGCTCATATTTTTAGTTAAAAGGTAAGTATTAGATATTATGTTACCCATGTGTTATTAAGCCATGGAACATTGTAAAAATGATGTAAATAAACATCATGAAATAAAATACCAAAACTGGCTATGGAAGCAACTAATGAGAAGGGGCCATGTGTATCCACTAAGGAGTGGTGAGGGGGTTGTGGGATTGAACCATAGGTTTCCAATTGTAATTTTGAGAATCCATTTGACTTTCTTTGCTGGCATTTATTTCTGTGTAAGAAAGTTGTTGAAGAAATCAGTCCATGGCTTCAATGGAGCAGGGGCAACCCAAGAACTCATATGGCAGGGTATGGGCTCTGTTTTCTTGACCCACAAGTCACTCTACCTCAGGGGAATTCGTTTTTGCTTATTCCCATTCCATTGTAGAAGATCCCAGCTTGAGTTTCCATCCATTACACATGCCCAACACTGAGAAGAAAACCAAAAATCGCAACTTTGCAAGAACTCACGTTTTGAAGAGCCAAAAATGCCCAGAATTGGTATTTGATAGTGAAATCCAATGGGGGATCCATATATATGAACCTTGGGGTGAAATTGAGAGTATTAGATATCCAAAAATCTATTGGAAACCTCAGTTTTTATAGCCCAAAAATCCAGTGACGGGATTGAATTATTTGATGGCAGAATTGTGAGAAATCCAAGTGTGAATGTTGGAACAGAGGATTGGATTGCTTGAATTTATATTGAGATGTATGTAGCTCTGTGGTTGAGCTCACTGGATTAGCATCCTCCTCCTTTGTTATTGCATGCTTGATAAACCCAACTGTGTGTTGGCTTAGCATGACTGGTTGAGTGAAACCATGGCTGTGAGTGAGCCTATTTAGTTCCTCCTTAGTGGATACACATCCCAGCTCGGGGGTGATCTCTCAGCTAAAATAATATAGGCTGGACAGAGATCTATGGTTGGGTGGAATGTTTCTCTCACATAGCCATTTGTTGGACAGTTTCATCTTAAATATAAGTATTCTCTATGGTTTAAATTGTGATAATTTTGTGTTCTGTTCTACATGTTTAATTACTCATGTTAATTGAATGATATAATTATCTTAAGCTAGTTGACATGAAGCCTGTGCATAGCATGAGAATGGGATTGATTATTGTATTGTTTGTTTCATTATTCTTCCTGGAAGAAATAGGTTGATGTACTCCCTTCTGGGTGTGTGTTATTATGTTTATTCTGTTGTGTTTATATTGAGTATGATTCTGCACTACATTTCCAGATAAGCATTCTTTTGGTTTGCATTAGGTTAGTCCTGTGCTCTGCAATGGTTTAATTAATTATTGTTGTTTATATGCGGGATGCATGATGAAATGGTGTGTGGATAGTGTGTAATTCCGTCATGTTTATTAAGAATGATTTGCACGAATAAGCTTTTATTTATCCATGAATTTCTTACTAATGAATGGGGCTGAGATTGACAAATAAACTTGGTATGTTTGGTCATGTTTCCTCCCTTGCATCAGATTGACGGGAGGGGACGTGACAGAGTGGTATCAGAGTATTAGGTTGTAGCAGTGGGCCTCTATGGGCCAGGAAAATTAGTTAACAGAGGTTGGGTAACCTCTGTTGAGCACAACAGTAGGTAGAGAAAATTATATATATATAAAATTCTCTAAGTATGGAAAAATCGGATGAATTTGGCCAAGTCCATCCGATACGTCGAATTCCTTCACCGGAATCGAGCCCCATTCAGTGGCCTCACTGTCCGAAGGGAGCTACAACCATGGGGTCTTCACTTGTTTACCAATATCTGATCACGTTAGTTCATATTGTGGGTTTTAAAATATAAAAAAAAATCAAACCAATATATTGTAGGTATTGGAGGGATGAGGGGTTTAAGGTGGGGGTGGATAGGATGGTTTATAACGATGGAGATATAAAATGGGGTGGGGAGGAAGTTTTAAGTATTGGGAGGGGTTCCAACAAAAAGAGTTTGGGTCAATATCTCTCGAAATTAAGGGTATTCTTTAATATCCCATGATCGCACGTGCATGTAAGAGGTTCATTAAGTGAAGTTCCCGTGGCCGCAATGGCGGCAGTGTTTCCTCCTTTCTGTCGACATGGCAGACAACTTGGGTGGACAGAAAATCGGGGTTCTTCTGCAACAACGGACATAAATTGAGGTTCGAGTTGCAATGTCGGCTGAGAAGAGCCGATGCATGGCAAAGGCAGACAACGAAGGATTGAGCCGCAATGGCAGCTGAAGAAGGAATTTTCTCTGACGTAGAAGAAAGGCCAAAATTCATCCATGTGTTGGCTTGACGGCTGCAGGCAAAAGAGTTTGGAGCCACAGTGGCGGAAAGAAAGGGAAGATAGATTCGCAGTGGTGGGCGGAAGTTGAAGTTGAGACCGCCACGACGGATGGAAAAAGATTCCTAAGTCACAACAACAACTGGAAACTAAAATTTGAGCCGCAACGGCGGAAGGAGAAAGAAAAAGAATTAAGCTGATAGTGGCAGACGTAAAATAAAGAAGAAGCCGACGCAACAACGAATGAAAGAGACCTTAGATAAAGGATTCCAGAAATTTACTGAACTCAACATTTCATATTCTCATTAAACCAAACATATTTCGTTAGACAAAGATTTTCCAGAAATGCACCGTTTGGGAAATAGCCATTTTTTTCCCAAAATTGGAAATTTTGGAAAAATGTTAAAAGTGAAAAGTAGTCAAACCCATAAATTCATAAAAGATGAATGGTGCATCAGAAACAAGATATGCAAGTTACTGAGTATTCCTTGTTGTATGGAATAACTTCTCCCGATAGAAAAGTTTTCCTGAATCTTCCTATATTTGCTTCTACAGGTGGCTGAAATTGGCATTCCAAACCAAAATACAACTGTGTAAAAGTGCAGAAATTTGGTGAAAATTGTCATTTTAGAAGTAGTGTAATTTTCACACCCTAATCAGAATGGAGCATGTGGATAGGAATTGGAAATCTTAACCAGCAGAGAACAGTGGAGAATCACTAGAGTTTGAATGAGTTTTTCATATATCATAGATATTTAGAGAAAAAAAGTGCTAGTGGTTGTTTTGACAAAAAAAATTGTTGCTGTCAATATGGACAATTCCTAGAATTACATGCCTAGAAGTAGCATGTAGGAATATTATGCATAATTATATGTATTGAATTTTTGTTTGGTGAGAAAATCATAGCTAATGATTCCTTGTGCGCTTGCTAGAGACCATGAACTCGAACCAACTATTATGTGGAAGAGGAATTTCATGCAAAGATGAGGGATTGGAAAGGGAAAATTCCTTAACCCCTGTCTTCCTAACTATATTTATATTTTATAAGCTTTGTGTACATAAAATTATGGCATGGGAATGCTAAAAATGCAGATATTAGATGGATGGCATGAATATGTACTAGTTGGCATATTCATAAACAATGCACAATGCATGAGAATATGTTTTTGCATGCATATGATATTATATATTGGTAAAAGTAGTGGGATTTTACATATGCAATGAACCACTAATGGTAAATATTGTGGTTGATAATCAGTATTGGTGGTAAGACCAACGACAACAGGAGCATGGTTGAAGATGTTGATGATGTTGTTGCCAATGACCAGCAACCTTATGAAGAAAATGATAAGGCAACAAATCCATGATCAAGAAGTTGGTGGAAAAACTCTGCAATGTTATGTAGGAGACCAACTAAACTGGTAACATCAAGGGTGTAAATGGGAGCCATGTAGGTAATGGTTTAATTATGATGATTGCATAAGTGTTGAAAGGGTATTGGGTAAGAATCCATTGAACCATATTTAGTAATGATAGAATGGTATTCATTTAGGTTTGAAATTCATTCATGTGAATGACATACTTGTTCGGGTACATAGGGTACTCCCAAAAGACCGAACACCTAGAGCAACCACTTCACACAAATGAATCACATATCAATACACGAATGTTTGTCACATGGTCAAAACCATCGAGAGGGAAACAATCCATGGCCCCAGCCAAATAGATACTTGGAGAAATTTATTATGCAAAAGAAAGAAAGTTACATGAGCTTCTCATAACCGATCAACTAACCAAGGACCCTCCATGCTCTTTAAATAGAGATCATGGACCAATCGGGTGTTAAGCCATGGATCAATGGTAGGTATGATCTAAGAGAAGTTGAACTATCGGATCACTTTATGTCTAGAACAATATATGACTGTCGGATTAGAATATTTACAAATGCATACTAATGCATACTAAAGAAACACACTTTACCTAACAGATATATTACACAAGTTGATCTTAACTAACTCCTAAGTGTCAAAATATCCTAACATCCCCGCTTAAGAACAACTTGGGACAGGATTGAAGGAATTACAAAAGTGACACTATTAGGATCAGGAAGGAGGAATTAGATCCTATCCCCCCTTAAGGACACTTTCCTGAACTCCTAACATAGATCAAAGTTTAGAAAACTTCGCTTCTGTAAGAGACTTGGTGAAGATGTCTGCAACTTGATCATCTATAGGGCAATAGAGCATTTCAAGAACACGATCATGAACAAGATTTCTGATGAAGTGCATGCGTAGCTCAATGTGTTTGTTGCACTGATGTAGAACTGGATCTTTGGAAAGCTTGATGGCACTTTGATTGTCGCACCAAAGGAGTAGGCTACTGCTGCTCGAATCCAAACTCTGAAAGGATCTGTTGAATCCATAAAGCTTCCTGACTGGCATTAACTGCGGCTCGGTATTCTGCTTCTGCTGAAGAAAGAGAAAGAGCTTGTTGTTTCTTACAATCCCAAGTGACAGGTCCAGATCCCAAACTGAAAACATAACGTGCAGTAGAATTTTGATCATCAGGATCATCGGCCCAATCTGAATCAGTGAAACCAACCAACAAAGATTTCCCCCCTGTACTGTAATGAATCCCAAACTAAATTGTACCTCAAATATATCGAAGTATTATTTTTGCTCCTTTCCAGTAACTTTCATGAGGTGTTTGCATATAATGGGAAACACGACCAATGACAAAGGAAAGGTTAGGACGGGAATGAGTCAAGTATAAGAGACTACCAACAAGCTGAGGATACAAGGTGGCATCTACTTCAGGGGAAGTACAAGTGGTATAAATTTTGACTCCAGACTGGAAGGGAGAATGGGTAGGTTACAATATTCCATGTGAAAGTGACGAAGAAGGTCACAAGCATACTTAAACTGGCAAAGAAAGATTCCTTCTTTGGTTTACAAGACTTGGACACCAAGAAAATAATGCAAATGTTCTAAGTCTGACATTTAAAAAAAATTCGTAAGACTGGATTTCACATGGGTTAAAAGTTTAGGGTCACTACCAGTAAGGATAAGATCATCAACATAAAGAACAAGTATGATGAGATGGTTTCCTACTTTCTTTGTATAGACATTAGGGTTAGAATGGCATCTAGAAAAACCAATGTCAAGGAGAAAGCTATCCATTTTGGCATACCAAGCTCTAGGAGCTTGCTTAAGGCCATATAAGGATTTCTTAAGAAGACAGACAAGGCTAGAGTTATCCTGAACATATCCAGGAGGTTGTTCCATGTAAATTTCCTCCTGTAAATCACCATGTAAAAAGGTACACTTGACATCCATTTGATGGAATTCCCAGTTATGTAAGGCTGCAAGGGAAAGAATAAGGCGGATGGAATTCATTTTTGTGACAGGAGCAAATGTTTCATTGTAGTCAATCCCTTCAACATGGGAAAAACCTTTGGCCACTAACCTTGCCTTAAGTCTTTCAACACTTCCATCTGATGCATACTTAGTTTTGTAGACCCATTTACATCTTACAAGTTTTCTTCCTTTTGGAAGAGGAATAAGATTCCAAGTATCGTTCACCATTAAGGAACAACATTCTTGATCCAAAAGAGAAGAGGTTCCCTGAAACTGAGAACGTGTTCAACGTTGATCTCTAGGATCACCGACAACATCACTAGCTGCTTCACATGTTGAACGGACTCATCGAGGAAGCATTGGTGCTGGTGCAACTGGAGGAACATGACCAGGCAGAGGTGGATTTTCATCCTCACTGTCATCATCAGAAGATGTAATTGGAAACCTGTCAAGGAAGTTGGAAGAAGAAGAAGAAGGCACAATCTCTGAATCAGGCTTGTAGGCCAAAGATGGAACACCCTCCAAGTTAGGCTCATAGGCCAAGAGATTTTCATCAAATTTAACATATGTTCTAATGATTATATCATGAGAATGTGGCTGAAGAATTCTGTAACCTTTTACATCTTCAGAATATCCAACAAATATGCATTGTTCACTTTTAGGTTGCAATGCTTTCCGTTTTTCATCTGGAATGTGAGCCCATGCTTGGACTTTTCTTTTTGTTGGGACAATAAGGCTTTCCCAGATGTATCTGCATTGTTAATTATTCCAAGATGAATGAACTTATCTTGATCTATAATTAAGGAATCAAAAAAGGATTCAAGACTAGGCTCTTGATAACTAGCTGCAATCAAGGATTCTTTAATGGAGTAGAATGTAGATACAAAAACAAAATATGCGAGTCCAAGTTTGGAAAGAATATGATAAATACATTGTTTTTATTCTTTCTTAATCTTGCATTCTTCAAATAATATTCTGAGAGTTTTATACTTAGATAAATAATCTTGAATGCATGAAAAATCACTTGGATTCAAAGAAATCAACTCATTCTCAAGTTGATGACCTCGAATTTATTGTGTTTACCAAACACAGATTCTAACTTTTCCCAAGCTTTATCAAGTTCATCAATTCCAGATATGTGGAATCGCAAATCAGTAGAGATTGAAATCTCAATCAATCCACGAGCTTCATCACATCTATTTTCCCATTTAATTTTCTTATCATCATCAGTGGCTTTTGTTTCTTTCCCTGAGGTAATTTTGAAAAGTTCCCTACTTCATAGAACATCCTCCATATGAGAATTCCATGAGAAATAGTTAGAACTTGTAAGTATAATATCACAAGGGGCGGCCATACTGTAAAATAATGGCTGAAAAAATAGAAACTAACCGTATGTATGCAAAGAGCTCAAAAAATTAGGCTGTTTAAAAAAAAACGGCTTTGAAAACTGATTATGTATGATGAAGTTATGCTTGATCAAAGAAAATGTTGAAGATGTCCCCAATAGTGACATGACATATATTAAATTGACCACCTAAAAAAAGAACCCCCTTCTTCCCAAGATGAACCTTTGAGAATCACTTACAATAAAGTTGCTTTTTAAGTGAATCACTTTTGTAAAATAAATGATGTTCACTTTTACAATAATTGCATGCACTAAAAAGTAACTAGATAAGACTTGAACTCAAGACTTATCAAGGAATAAAGAAACTTTGAACCAAGTGAGCTAAGTTTGAAATTATATTTCCTCTAATGAGAGGAGGTCTCTTGAAATACTCAGACACAAAAGACCATAGACCTCATCCCTCTTATTGTGCCATTTGATTTTCTCTGCAACTGCATTGGGCTCTACCTCAGTAGCCATGGTAACCTTGTAGAGACCTTTCTCTCTCAACAATATCTCCATCTTAGCTTTCCATTCAAAGAAATTGAATGGAGTCAAGATGATCCTTTGAGATTGGTCCATATATAAGCTCATGTGCCCTCTAGTCAATAGAATGCGCTCATAGTTAGTGATGTTGAACCTACAATAACAATTTGGAAGGATATAAATCGATATACAAAGGCTCTAATACCATGTGGAAATTAAACCCAAGATATAGATCAATTACACTCACAAAATTGCTAATCAAACATGCAAAATTCACACAAAAGGAGACTAAAATTGGAGCATAACTTAATCTTGTATTGAATAAGTGTACATTAGCCAACCATATGAAGTAATAGGCTTCTCAAATATATAATTACATGATATATTTGAAATCACTAGGTTTCTATTCGAATTGGTCAAAAATAAGGCTTACTAAAACAAGTCAAATCCCCCATAGGTGCAAAAAGGACTTTCCAAATCCATGAAAATCCTCATGAATTAGCTAAAGAAAGTGAGAAAGCTAATATGTAGTGGAAAGAAAACCCATTCATGATTTTTTATGGAGAAAAGGAAGGAGGATGATGTGGTCAAAAAACAAGGCAAGTTCCCCTAGACTAGCTTTTCCCTTATGCCTTAAAATAGCTGTAGAGCAAGGCAGCTTTCAGAAAAAGTAGATATGCGCTTTAAAAAACCAGGAATAAAGCAGACATGCTAAATATGTTTCTAGGATTATTCCAAAGCGCTCCATGACCCAATTTAGCAAGTATTGACTTCTAGGAACATGTAGAATTCAACTAGCATAGAGAGGGAATCTAGGATTCTAGGAATAAGACAAAAATGATTTAATTAATGTCAAATATGGGTTGATTATTCTAACAAAAGTTTCATTTATCACATCCTTCTTGAACTTGTATATGTTCTTCTTTCCTTCATGTATGGAATTCCTATCATATTTCCATGGTATGCCCAATAAGATGTTGCATACATCCATTGGCATGACATCACAAACAATCTTGTCTTTGTAGCTTCCCAACTGTAAATCCACTTCACATGTTTATTTACGAGCAATTGATGACCTTTTTGAATCCATGAAGCATAAGGTGTTGGATGTTTCACTTTCTTCAAATCCAGCTTCTCTACCATTTCTATAGACACCAATTTCTTTGTACTTCCACTGTCAATTACTACCTTTCAACACTTCCCTTTGATTTTACATGTACTCCTGAATAAATCCTTTCTTTGGCTTGGTTCAACAAATTTTTTTTTCAGATTTCAACAATACTTTCTTCAACTATAGAGACTTACCTATCTTAGGCACATTCTCAAATTCGTGTACCTTTTCTTCTCCTTCTTATTTTGGAGAAACAATAACATTTCTTTGGGCCATGTCCTTATTTTTCGAACGTTTAAAGGATATATGTCCAACCTATAATTCTCTTCCTTTGCTCTTTCCTCTTCCTCTAGGATAGAATATTCCTCCTCCAGAGTCATCTTTTGGATGTCCTTAATGAATTGAGGCACTACTTCCATATATTTGTGTTGTTGGTTTTATTTTTCCTTTACCTGGTTTTTGTTCTCTTCCTCTAGTAAATCATTTTCCTCTATTAGTTTTCCTCCTTGCAATTTTTTCCTCGGCAAGTTCAGAGTAAGCTAATAAGATTCCTCCATTGTCTTTGGAGTCAACGTGTTGATCTCATCTTGAATGTTCATTCATATACATGTCTATATTATCTATTGTATATTATGCATAGCATGATCTTATGTTTACTTTATAAAATTCTTATGTATACTCTTTTACAAACATCAACCTCTGTCTAACGTTTTGAATTTGCCTAAATAGAGAAAGATGATAGTCTTGGGGCAAGAATTTAACTTTTAATTTTTCAACCATCATGTTCAATCTCTTGGTCTTCTACTGGTTGTGATTCCTCCTTTCTGCTTGCACAACATCCCACCATAAATCAGCATGTCCTTTGTTAGAACAATAATCCAACCCCTTAGTACCTTAGTCTAAGTCCCTAGTCAATTTTATTGCATTTTTGCATTAATACACTATGGTTTTGGACTTAGGGTAATTAGTTAGACCAATAACCGGTTAAATTTGAGCATTCACACCCACATGAGCACTCCAGCTCAGTAAAACCTACACATGTGCTCCCATTCATTGAATGTGGACATTGTGGTTGACTAGGAGTGCTAGAGGTGGATTTTGTCCAATTTTGGACTGATTTGGTGCATTTAATGCAACCTAGAGCCTATCAATCACCTATTTTTGCACACCCACGCATGCCAAGGAGTCATGATTGCTCCATGTCAGTTCAGCCATGTCCACACAACAATTTTTGGCCATCTGGGCTGATTTGGAGCGAGTTTGGCCCACCTAGGGGTTATTGAGGCCAATTTGGCCAATTTCACATGTACAGCCACTTTGGGCTTCCCAAGCCTCATGAACCACTTCAGATGTAATATAAACATGTTACTAACATATTTACATGTTAGAAAGACAAATAATAACATGTTTTAACTCACACTGTATGTGTAAATTTGTTCTCCTTTAATGGTTTTTTGTTGGTTTTGCATCAAATTCGATTTATGATTTTCTCTAAGGTTCCTAGATCTTGTTGTATATCGAAATTCCCACATGGTATTAGATATTAGTGGATTTCAGTGAGTTACAGATCAATCCTGAGCACTTTGACCTGCATTTTTTAGAGAAATTCTAGATAAAATTGAATGGTTTTTGGAGGACATTCGACAATTTCATCACCATTAGCGCAGGTTAAAATGGAAGCAACCCACATCCTACTAACACCTTTCAAATTAGTCTAATGGAAGGTAGATATGGTTATTCAATTGATATCCAAGGGTCTTTACAGAGTTACCATGGACATAAAGGCGGAGCCTAACTCTATTGTAGAGAAAGCCAAGTACTTAAATTGATTGGATGAAGCAAATGTATTGTTATGCCTGAGTATCTCAAGAGAGATTTTGTTCCACATAGACATTTTAACAACCCCAGATGAATTCTAGGTAAAACTAGAGACACTCTTTGGGAAAACTGATGAACTAAGAGGACACTTGCTTGAGAACGTGCTCATCAGCCTGAGCCTAACGCACTTTGACACTATCCAGAACTTCTTTACCAAGTTTAAGTCTCTTGTGATTCAGCTAAAGCAATGTTGGATTGAGAAGAAAGAGGACCAGTTTATACTGTCTATCATTTCAAAGTTGGGGCCAAAATTCTCAGTCTTTGTCAACACATTTCATTCTAGCAAGTTAACACTTCGAAACTCACAAATGCCAAGTCTAGATAGCTTCATGGAGTTCCTCACTCAGGAGGAAGAAAAGCTAGTCCAAATGGGCACCATCAAGGCTTAAGATCAATCCTTGGCCATGGGAGTTTTAAATTCCTCCAAGGGAAAGCAAAAGGCAAAGAATTCGAAGATTCCAGAGAAGAGGAAACCAAAAAACCCCAAATCCAGTGATGGGGGTTTGAATAATCCCAAGGAGAAGGACAAGAAAGGGAAAGAGAAAACCAAATGCACCTATTTACACAAGATATGGCATCAAGAGATCTCGTGCATGAAGAAAACCATTGACCAGATGGCACAACTGCTGGAAAAAAGCAACATCCCTGTCCTAGATGGCGCAAGGAAGAAAAATGGAACCTCCAATTCAGACAACAAGGAGAAATGTCATTCCTTGTTAGTAGGTACCTATAATTCCTCATCCTTCATCATTGATTCAGGGGATTCTAGACACATGGTTTCCATGAGAGAGCTCTTATCCTCCATGCATTCGAATGTTGGCCCAGTAGTTCAAATGGAAGATAAGTCTGAAATATAGACCAAGGGAATTGGTAGGGTTGATTTAGAGCATGGTTACTTCAGTGATGTGTTATATGTACTAGACTTGGCAGTAAATTTGTTGTCAGTCTATAAAATTACCCATACAAGAGAAGCAAAGAGAGTGACATTCACTCCAGACTTGGTAGATATTGCAGAAATCTCATCAAACCAAGTTGTAGTAGTTGGGTATGCAAACCACCATGAGAGGATGTACAAGTTTTTGAATTTCCTCCCTACTTCAAATGACCAAGCTCTCCTCTCACATGCCAATGAGACTTCCAAGCTATGGAATGAGAGGTTTGGACACGTGAACTAAAAATACCTCCAAGCACTACATAGAGATGAGATGGTGGAAGGATTTCCTCAAATCAAATCATCAAATGGAGCATGCATTGGGTGTGTAGTTGGGAAGCATCCAGAGCAAAGCTATGAGAAGGGGATGGCAAGGAGAGCCACACAACCACTTGGGTTGGTACATTCAGATATGATTGGTCCTCTACCCACTCCATCCTATGGTGGATCAAGGTATGTACTCACATTTATTGATGACTACTCAAGATTTTGCTGGGTGTACTTCCTTAAATTAAAATCTGAATTTTTTAGCAATTGAATATTTGGAAGGCATTAGTAGAGAATCAAAGTGGGAATAAGATTAAAATACTTAGGAATGATAATGGGAAGGAGTATTTCAACAAAAATATGCAGCACCCCTGTGAGTAATTCGGAATCCAAATGCAACATTCAACTCCCTACTCACCACAACAAAATGATGTGGCAGAGAGGAAAAATAGATCTCTCAAGGAGATGGCCACATGCATGATTGAAGCACAGGATCTAAGTCCCAAGCTATGGAATGAGGCTATTAATTTGTCTATACATATATAGAATAGAGCATTCCACAAATCAGTCAAAGGAAATACTCCCTATGAGGCATGGTTTGGCCATAAACCAAATGTCTCAAATTTCAAAAATTTTGGATCAAGAGAATGGGCTCGAATCCCTTCTAAAAAGAGGAAGGAATTGAAGCCACAAATAAAGGAATGCATCATGGTTGGTTATGGTGAGGATAAAAAAGGTTACAAACTCTTTTACACTTCCACACACAAGAATTTCATTGAGAGGAGTGTGTAATTTGAAGAGGAACCAATACCAGATTTTGAGCTTGCACCGGGGGAATGCTCTTCTCCTCAACAATTTGATAATGTAAGTGATGATTCATGTTCTATATTTTCTGATATTTCTGATAATAATATGTCTTTAGATGACATTTTTGTATATGAGTCACCATCAAGGACCAAGTGGGATGAAAAAATCATACAAGCTGCAAGGGAATTGGTCGGCAATCCCCAAGAGCCTAAGAAGACTAGATCTCAATCTAACAATGCTTCCTTTTCTAGTGAAATTGATATTTCTGAGCACTATTATATGATGATTGGATCTGATCCACAGTCATTTCAAAAAAAAATTCATGACCCCATATGGCAACAGCAATGGAAGAAGAATTCCATTCTCTCCAAGAGAATGAAACATGAGAATTGGTTCCCCTTCCTCCCAAGAGGAAGCTTGTTCAATGCAAGTGGATATTTCGAACCAAAATTGCTGCTGATGGTTCAGATGTGAAATAGAAATCTAGTTTATTTGCTAAGGGCTACTCTCAAGTCCATGGTGTGGATTACACCGAGACCTCTGCATCGGTTGCAAAGATGGACTCCATAAGACTAGTTCTAGCAATTGCAACTAGTAAGGGTTGGCAAGTGCACCATATGGATGTCAAGAGTGCATTCTTACATGGTGAGCTATAGGATTCCTTATCCAACTGAGAAAAACCCTTTGGCCATCTTGTTTGGAGCAATACACCGAAAACAAGGATTCCTTATCCAACTGAGAAAAACCCTTTGGCCATCTTGTTTGGAGCAATACACCGAAAACAACATTCGGGGAGATTACTACGCACGTACCCCTGATTTATATCGCGAGTCGCACCTACTTCACAATCTTGGTGAGAGACCAACTATTATGAACCCGTCCTATCACTTAAGATTGCTTGTGACCTTTAGCTCTGTGTAGGTTTGTTTGTGTGCTTTTCCCTTTTTTGACCTAGATTAGATAACTTCGGCCACCATCATGGATGAGCAACTTACGAGACGTCATTCTCATAGATTTCAAGGTTTACCTCCTGACTCTCCTCCTATCATGGAAGGACAAGAAGGGGTAAACATGGAACAACCAACTTCTACTAATGTTCCCGTAGGAACTTCCTTAGCTAGTGAAACAAGAGAGGATTTCATTGTTTATACAAATAATTTGGTTCAATTTCCTCTTGCGGCTGATGCTTCTGTGCATTCTCCATTGGAAGGGCATATCAATAGTCCTACTCAAGTAGATTTTGGCCCCAATTCTTCTTTTTGGAGGACTTCTATGGGCCAAGCCATTTCTGAGTTCGGGGTTTTTAGACCTTCACCAGGGAATCCTCCTTTAGGAGAAGAGGAATAGATAATAATTAATGCATCTCTCAATTGATATTGTAACTTTTCAGAGAGAGTATAAAGAATCAGTCCTTCACCTGTGCCTCATTATGAAACTATTTCAGCTCATTTACCCCATTTATCAGACCCATGGCCTGATGGATATCATTCACTAGCTCATATTTTATGTCCTATTGATGAAATTCCATTTCAAGATAATCTAGGCCAAAATGACCATCCTACAGTTTCACATCCTGGGTCCCTTACTAGGCCTCCCATACCAGTCATGGTTGGGGGTGAATCCACAAATCAAGTAATGTCAGCACATTATAGCGTCGGGGGGCAACCCCCGACACAAGGTACGTCATCCATTAGTGGAATTATTGCTAGTTTGGGACAAGTTTCAGTTGTAGCACAACCTACAATAGTTTTTCCTCCTACCAATACCAACATTGTGAATCCCCCATCTAGTTCAAGCCAACCCTTAGGGGTGCAACCTATCAATAATCCAACTTCTTACGGATATACTTATCCAGGAACTCAGCCACCTACGGCTAATCAAGTTTATCAACAACCACTGTCAGCAGCTATTTATCCTAGAATTCCCTACCCCAGGAATATTTTTGTACCTTGGGGACAACCAAATTGGTTCAATGTCCCGTCGTATGGAGGAGATTTTGTAAATATTGTTGGGGGCTATGGTGGCCCACTAGGTGGACCACCAGCTAGAGGACCACCATGAGGACCTGAAGGACTTGGAGGTCCTGAAGGACCTATTGGACCATATGGAGGACCACCATCTGGAGGCCCACCACCTGGTAGACCCCCACCTGGAGGTACACCTTATGGGGGACCACCACCCAGAGGCCCACCTCATGGAGGACCACTGCCTGGAGGACCACCACCACCACCACCTTCCGGAGGACCACCACCTGGAGGCCCACCTCCCAATGGAAATTATGGAAGTCAACAACCTTTTAAATAAGCTTCGCGGGAAGCATCCATACCCATCTATCAATCTGCATATGGTCCCATTGGTCAGCAAATTCCATACCATTACTACCATTATCAACAACCAAATCAACAACTGCCATTTCTAGATACTTTAGATCTGCCAGACTTGTCAAGATTGATAAATGACCCAATCCATCATGACCCCTCTTGGCCCGCCATTCCTGTAAAGCTGCCTTCAGATATACCCAAGTTTGATGGTAAACCCAGTGAGGATCCAAAAAACCATGTGATGACATTTCACCTATGGCATTCCTTCAACTCTTTGATGGACGACTCAATCTGTCAACGGCTCTTTCAAATAACCCTCACTGGTATTGTCGCAAAGTGGTACATCGAGTTACCACAACACTCTTTTTGGGATTTCAATGCCTTAGCAATGGCGTTTTTAACACACTTTCAATTGCCAATTCGATATGAAATAGGTACAAACCTGCTGACCTCGCTTCGACAAACCACATCAACTCACATCTTCGATCATATCCATGAATGGAGAATACGATGAAGGTTAATTAAGGCCCTGTTGGCCTGATTTTCTGACCTAGGCCAACAAGGAGATTATGCCCACACAATCAGCTTAAAGCAGTTTCCGGTGTGTTTGGAGTAGCAAAATCTCCCAGGTTATGGTCCTGCTACCAACTAAATTTTTCTCTTAAGGAGAAACTAAAATTCCGTGAAAATCTATCCTAAAGTTATATCTATCTAACTGAACCCTAAAATTAGTTTTAACTATCAAAGTTATCCTATACTTGCTTTCTTAAGGAAAGTCTTTGATTTTTTAAGATTTTTATATTTAATTTTCTAAGTATAAAAGGCTATTAAAAATTATTCTAAAAATTACACAAATCCTATTTAACAACTGTTAAATGGGAAACTATACTAAAATAATATTAATCTGGACTATCTAACTGTCCTATCTATCCTATCTCAGCTGAGAGAGATTTTGAGTATTATATTAATTATCAATTAATAATATGATAAACAGAAAGATAAGGAGTAAGATCTAAATAAAAATACTTAGATCATCTACACTAAATCATTCTGCTCTAAAATAACTTGACAGAGAAACTGAAATAATTAATTACTTCAAATTTTCTGAAGTGTCTAATCAATTAATAATTAATAACCAACATTAGATATTTGAATAAGAAATAATGCTCAGTATGAAATCATTGCAACAACACAAATGAAATCAAACAAACATAAACATATATATATCATCATATCTTGAATTTTTAGTAGTAGCACCGAAAAGTAGACACACTAAAAATTCAGTTACAATAATATACTAATTCAAATACAATATTGTTTTGACAAAGTGAAATACTGATTAATAAACACAGGCATAACAAAGTATAATGTATTAATGTTAAAGATAGAAGATCATATACTGAAATATAAAGAGTATCCAAAATAATACCAATCATGATATCAACTTGGAGATTTCCAGTCACATCCCATTCCCAAAGATAAAACTTCAGCAGGAACAACACTAGTATCAAAATAGTATTTCAAGTATTTTTGCTTCAGTCACTCCATCCTTCATCTCATAAAAATTCCTAGCTTATATAATACTACCAGTCTCTCGATTCAATTTTCCCATCAATGCTGTACGCAATACTATAAGGATTCCTATAACTATCAAAAAGAATCGAATCTCTTTTCATCAGACACTTGTCACTAAAAGATAACAATAAAAACAACTAGCCTGAAACAATTGCTGGTTTAAAGGAACTGGTAGATTCGTGGTTGTTTCAAAGCTCCAGTCTTCAATACACATCCACGTCTTCCAACAAAAACCCAGAATATGAGAAACATCCTGAGAATGTAGAGAATATCGATGACATTCCCACCTATTTTAAACAAACAAAAGCATCTCATTAAAAACCAATTAAAACAGAAATAACAAAAGAAACTATAATTCATATGTGTGCCTGTAAAATCTAAGATTTTACAGGCATGCACAAAAGAGATGTTATTGCCTGTTGACAAAGAGACAAATCATGTAACTGAAAATGGGAATAATCATTAAGCTTTCTTTTGCAAATCAACCACTCTTCTGGCTTCGGCTAGTTTGGCTTTAAGCCTGATAATCACTAACTTTTGTTTTTCTATTTGTTCAAGCAGATGTTGATTTGTACCTATCATGGACTTTTTCTCCTTTTTATATTGGTTCTTTTTTATATTCATTTCTTTCCACATGTTAATCCAGTTCAACAACTCCTCCCTGAACGTCTTATTTTCCTCCTCTATCAAAGCTGCATTAGATCGACACTGTTTAAGTTCATCTTTCAATTCTATAATCTTGGTATCGTATACCCTGTCCAGAACTTGTTGAAGAGTTTCTCCTTCGTTTTCGTGACACGAATCGGCTGCCTGAGGAGGATTAGGATTATCTATGTTTTGACCAGATGATTGAAGACTGATAAAATATGGTTCGGGATCCGAACTATGGGCATCCACACACGATGGAGCAACTTCTGCCTTACCCGACCCTGTAATGTTTTTAATCGATTTTGCACTATTATCCTTTATAAGAGTGGGTTCATTTATATGAGTATTTGATGGAATGTCGTCCTCAATATGGACAATCAAAGGCTGAGTACTCTGTTGATTAGTCATAGGAATAGGAACTGTAGGTGCATTATTCATGCTTCTAGTAACTCTCCTCGAACAAACAAACACAAGGTTGTTTGATTCAAAGCCTCCTCTGTCACAACATACTTGTGCTAGTTGATCTAGTTTATGCATAGACTCCTTGCCATGTTTACGAGGATTATTTGGCTTGGAGAGAATTTTACAATCAACAGCGTTAATATCTTCATTTTTGGTTAACCTGTCCTCTGTCTTTGCAGTAGAACTAAAACGTTTATCAGATGGGGATCAGTTCAAGGTTGCTTCAGAGTAATAGGGAGATATGTTCCCACCACCATCATCACTGATACCAGCATTCATGGGTGTATGGGCTTCCTCAAGCCCTTTATCCTTTGATTCAGCCTCGGGAACATTGCTAACCTCGGGTTTTACAGTAGCCTTTCGTTTCCTATGGGTCTTTGGGGAAGGGGTTGGCCAAAATTGGGTCAGCCCAAAATGACATTCAACTAAAAAATTCATCCCACAATTTGCCATTAAAAGAAAGCTGATGTTGTATTATAATTTTGACTAAACCATCATGAAATAGACTCCTATCAGGATTATCGAAACTTTGAACCGAATGCGACATTTTTTTTCAGACTTTGCCAAAGATAAAATGGTAGATTAAGTTTACATCCCTTTAATGCTAACAGGAGTTGTAGGTGGTAATAATGAAGGTAGGAAAATCATCCATCGCACGATACATACCTAACCAAGATCTCGTAGAAGGCTTGCCATTCTGGCTTCAGGAACCTGACTGAAACCCCAATTTTTAGTTTTTCACTAGCGGGCAACGACAAAAGTAAGGACTGGCACTTCTTCTTGTTTAATTTTCCACCTTTAAACCACCGATCCCCATTCTGTGGGAGCTTCGTTGCCTTTGCAATTTTGTCTTCGTCAACGATGAACTTGAAACCCCCAATCTGTGCTATGTCTTCTTTCAAGCTTAAAGCAAACAACTTGGTCACCTCCGTGTTATGACCGCTAAAGCTCCTGAAGAAATGCCCCCATCCAATCTTCTCAAATAGCAAGGTAACCTTCTCATCAGCTTCAATAAGCTCTGACCCTGAGATTTCAAAACGACTCAGCGGAGCCATGGCCTCCTCACCACTATCCTAATTACAAAATGGTGTGAATGGAGTCGTGAAGAGGGAGGGGATAGGTATCCAGGTGCATGACATGATGCGAAATATGAAATCTTCGCATGCTTCAAATCTGACAGTGATGAAGGCTCTAAATTTGGCCATTTCAATCGAATTTAGCGATGATGAATACTACAACCTGTGTCTTGCTATGATAAATGCATGACTAGCCACGACTAACAGTAAAACTTAACCAATTTTACATATCAGGGATTATCCGATTCATGATTCGCAAATCGAGACATTGATTACACACAGTGGGCATGATGAGCTCGTACAGCATTACGAAATGAAATGGATATCAACACTAAATCCTGCTGATACGATTCATTAATATATCCACAGGTGTCAGTTAATTGCAAGGTGTTAGCCAAATCTTCATGCTAACGCAGCGATCCACGTAACAGGTGTTATTTATTTGACATATGGGTCATGTATCCTCGTAAACACTATCAATTGATGGTCTCCTCTGGATTATACGTGAAAGGTGGTCGCGTTTATTAACATGGCGATATAGTATCAAAACCATAAATCCTAATGTTTTGCAATACAACTAACTAATAATCCGAATAATCATTTAGGCCATGTATATACATAGAGTTTCATTTTGAAATATAATCTTAAGACTTTACAAAACCTCATCCATTAATATCCCCAATCGAATTTGATAATATGCAAAGCCATCAAACTATGGCATATAAAGATTTAAAAATGATATTTATTTATTTGCTTTTTCACTAGCTATATATACACAATTTTTACAAAATAATGATATGATATTAAGTTACCTATAGCATGTGAACTCTTTAGGTTTTAATAAAAAAATTAATTTAATAATTCACCTCAAGTTCTAGGACTTTCGGAACTTTATAATATCTTATCAATAACCAGCTTCAAACAAATTCAAAATGTGTTTTCGTTGAACACCAATTAGCATATTATCTCTTTGAATTTCTTAAATCATATATAATCAGATAGATTAATTAATGATAGAATTGATTATATAAAAATGTATGAAACTGACAGCTGCTAATTATCACAACTATGAAAATGTTTTCATTTGACTCTTCTACAATTGAGAGTACCTTCAGAATCGAACATTCTGAAGGCACTCTTTTATAATCTTTTAAAAGAAAATCATAAAAGAGAGCTGATCTTCCTTCATCTTAATGAAAAATGAAGGGGTTGTTGCTGGCAGCCAACAAATAGCGACAACCTGGGCGAACCAGTTATCTCTGCTCATACAACTTATAAATAATATAAACAAAATCTTAAAATTTATTAAAAACAATCAAAAATTCTTTATCTAAATAAAAACCATTCTTTTATTCATATTCATAAGTATGACTCAGAAATATTCCATCTTTTGAAACAGAGATCTAGTTAGGGATAAACTTAAAAATATCCTAATCGAAACAAAATACTTCATAGCAATAATAACCTGCACCATCAGCATAGAGTATAGAAATCTACTTTTCTGAAGACTTTCCAAAATCTGTTCCATAAACATAATAATTTTCCTTTTGCTTGCTTTTCTTTTCTTTTAAACAATAATTCTGACTGAAGACTACTATCTAGGTATGGTATCCCAATGTGATAGCATCATTCACGAGAACTGTCTGGAATAAGCAAGCCGGCTCGTGATGAGACCTCTTGTCTTTTAACTTAAAATCAAAAGCCATCACCCTGGTGATCAGAAATGAAGTTATTCTAGATAGCACAGATGATCATGATTAGGCCGGCTTGTGATGAGACCTCCTATTCCTCAGTCAAAATTTATGTTTTCTTTATTCACTTTCAACTTTTAAATTTTATAAAATGAGAGATCATTACCCAGGATGGTGACCAAATGGTAATGTCAGTCATTAATATCACCATAAAATGAATCAGCTGGCTTGTGATAAGACCCCTTATCTCTTGGTTTGTTAAACCAAAATCCATTACTAGTTTCCTAATAATGTCATACTAGTGATATTTATGATTCTGATCAGACCGGCTTATTACTAAGACCTCTCGTCTCTTATTTTAGCATTTTATTGACTGGAACAAATTCTAAAAAGTTTTAAGATTGTAAATACTTTTGGAGACTGATGGTAGATATCTGTAAAAGTTTTTACAAAGTACAAGTTTCAAAAAAGACATTAATAAGCTATCCCCACTTTATATGAAAGATAAAAAAGGTGAGGAATAATCTGAGTAACACTTAAAAATAAAACAATGATAGGTCTTTTATAGATTTAAGAAACCTTGATCATCCTGAACAAAATTTTTAAAATATTTCAGTTTAGTATCATAATTTTTCAGGCTCATGAGCAAACTAACTTTTTAACTCAAAGATTTATTTATTTACATTTTTTTTTCAGTTGCTAAAAGATTACTGACTGATTATATACAAAAATTTGACAGCCTCTAATATTTAACTAACAGAATAAAAACTGGCTGTAATAACAGAATGATGTTTGAATGTTACAAAATTTTTATGAACTATAATTCATTTTATATACAAAATATACATTTATTTACAAATAGCAAACAAATTATATACATTTCAAGACAAAAATATTAACAGAAATATTTTTTCAAGATCAGTCCATTCACTGGGAATGTTTCGAACTGACCTTCAAGTGTTTATAATCGAAAGGTACTTGGACCTATCTTCTCAACAATAACAAAGGGACCTAGACAAAGCTTCTGAAACTTAGTATGATCTCCTTTGTCTTCATGAACTTTATCCCATTTTAAAACTAAGTCTCCCACCTGAAATTCTCGATTGGAACTGAAGGATTGGTCGAACCAAGACTTCACAATTTGTTGATGTTTTGAAAAGTGTTGTTTTGACTTTTCTCTTTCTTCTTCAAGCTTTAACAAAGTGTTAATTCTCTTTTCCATTGCAGGACATTCTTCATCTTGAACAGAATGAGCTAACTGTAATGAAGGTAAGAATAAATTCAGTGGTAAAATAGCTTCAGTTCCATATACTAAGAAAAATGGTGAGTTACCTATTGCAGCCTTAGGAGTTACTCTGTCTGCCCAAAGGGCATTGACTAATTCTATATGCCAATCTCGATGGTGAACTGAAATAGTTCTTTTGAGGATTTTCAGTCAATTTTTGTTTGTTGATTCAGCTAAACCATTTCCATGAGGATGGTAATTAGCTGAATATCTTATTCTTATTCCCTTTTCCAAGGAAAATTGGGTTAACTCAACTGATGAAAAATACGAAACATTATCAAAGACGAGGGAATCTGGAATACCAAATCTTGTTATGATAAAGAATTCTAAAAATAATATAACCTGATTGGTATTTATAACCCTTAATGGTGCAGCTTCTGCCCAACGAGTAAAATAATCAGTTGTAGTTATTATATATTTGTGTTGCTTAGAGGAGGGAGGATTTATTGGCCCTACTATATCGATACCCCATTTCTGAAAGGGTCTTTCAACTGAAATAGGTTGTAAAGGAAAAGTAGGTTTCTTAACCCTTCCCGCAGCAAGTTGACATTCCTGGTATTTTCTAACAAAAGTATAGGAATCTCGAAACAAGGTAGGCCAATAATAACCATCCCTAAGAATTTTATGCGCGGTAGTTTCTCCACCAAAATGACCTCCTGTTGGTCCAGAATGTAACTCCTTCATAATTACTTCTGTTTCATCTTTGTCTAGACATCGAAGCAATACTCCGTCTGAATTTCTCCGAAAGAGGACATTATCAATTAATAAATAAGGAGCAGATTTCAATCTAAGTGCTCTTTTCTTTTTTGGTTCTAGGTAATCAGGAGCAGTCCCTGTTTCCAAAAGTATTCTTATGTCTGTATACCAGGAA
The DNA here is from genome assembly GCA_001517045.1 of Pseudotsuga menziesii. Classification (NCBI taxonomy): domain Eukaryota; kingdom Viridiplantae; phylum Streptophyta; class Pinopsida; order Pinales; family Pinaceae; genus Pseudotsuga; species Pseudotsuga menziesii. The sequence goes on from LPNX010624281.1 coordinate 658,652, forward strand.
TCTTGTGGTGGAGGATAAAAATGAATTTCTCTGGTAAGTAAAACTTCATCAATGACAGTTTCAGCTTTATCATTAGGTAGATGAGCAGCTTCAGCAGCTAATTTACATAGTCCTTGAACTTTGACTATTGTTGAGGGTTTGATTTCTAAGTCATACTCTTGAAGGGCTGTCATCCAAGGTGCTCTTTTCTAACCTAAATCCTTTTGCACCAACAAGTTTCTGACTGAGGAATAAGGGACTATTATTTTCATTTTAGATTTCAATAAGTATGGACGAAAATGTTTAACATATTTAAACACAGCAAAAGCTTGTTTATCAACTTCATGATAATTAAGCTCAGCACCTTTGAAATTTGAACTCACAAAGGAGATTGGTACTTCATTATTTTGCTGATTTAATTGGGTTAAGACTGCTGCATAAGAAATATCGGAAGAAAAAGTATACAATATGAAATCTTTGCTGAAATTTGGACTTAGAAGGCTAGGAGCTTCTGAAATGGCTTCTAAAATTTTCTAAAATGATTCTTTTTCAGTTTGTCCCCAATTAAAAATAGCGTCTTTCTTAATCATTTTTTGCAAAGGACGAATGATTTCAGAGAAACTAGGATGAATCTCCTGACAAAATTTATTTTTCCAAAAAATGATTGCATTGCTTTCTTGCTAGAAGGATAAGTTATTTTTGAAATGGCTTGGGTTCTTTCAGGTTCTATCACGATTCCATGTTTTGAAACCACACGGCCCAATAAAATACCTTCTGAAACAGTAAATATTGTTTTTTTAGGATTTAATGATATTCCAAATTTTCTACATCGTTCAAATACCTTTCTAAGATGATTAAGATGATCAGGTCGATGTTTAGAATATACAGTAACATCATCCAAATAGACAAAAACCGAATGATTAATTAAGCCTCTAAAAGCAATATCCATTGCACGTTGAAAAGTTGCTCCAGCATTGATTAACCCAAAGGGCATCTTGCGGTAAGCATATGTTCCCCATGGAGTTCTAAAGGATGTTTTCAATTGATCATTTGGAGATACTAGTATTTGATTGTATCCTGAGAAACCATCAAGGAGTGATAGTATCTCAGCCCCAGACACCTTTTGGAGAATTTGTTCCATGGGAGGAACTAGGTAATTATCCTTTTCAGAAGACTTATTTAGATTTCTAAAATATACACATAACCTAATATCCCCATTTTTCTTCCTGACCGAAACTAAGTTTGCTACCCATTGAGTATGCACGATGGGAAAAATAATATTGGCAGCTAATAATTTATTTAGTTCCTTCTTAATTGTCGGTTCTAGTGACGGGTGATATTTCCTTAGCATTTGTTGAAAAGGTTTCGACTCCTGTTTAATTGGAATTATGTGTTGCATGACTTGTGTGTTGAAGGTTTTCAGGTCATCATATGTCCAAGCAAAGACATCCTTAAATTCCTTAAATAATTTTAAAAATGTTGTTTTTTCTACGGGATTGCAATCCACTCCTAGGTTTATAGTTTGAGGATTCAGATCTGTTCCTAAATTTATGGTTTCATACCTCATTTGGGAGCTATTAGTTTTACAATTAGGGACAGATCTAAATTTATCCTGCAAATCAAAGAAATTTTCTAATCTTAGTACTGAATTAGGGACTGGTTTTACCTTTTCAAAAGCTTTTTCAACTAAACAAAAATCATTTATTACCGAAAAATCCCGTAGATTTTTGTCATGAGTGACCTCATCTATGGCTGAATCTTTAAAGGTAACCTCGTTCATCAGAAAATTCAGCACCTGTACATCATTATCAAATACACGCTAGTTAAAAATATTATCAAGTATGCAAGTCCTAAAAATCAATTCAACATAAAAGAAATCTGGTGTAAGATTTTCCGACGGAATTAACTTTGATACTACATTTGCCAACAAATCTGCTTCTTGATTTTGACTTCTAGGAACAGAAATTATGTTAAATGCATCAAAATGCGAAATAAGGTGCCATACCTCTCGTTGATAACTTTGTAAATGTTTAGATAGGCAATGAATGGAGTTACGAACCTGTCTGACGATAATTTCGGAGTCACCGTATGCAATTAACTATTTGATATTCAAATCAATCGCTTTTTTCAAACCCTGTATTAAAGCTTCATATTCCATAGTATTGTTTGTACAATTAAATTCCATCCTACAAGCTATACATGTTTTATTTCCCTAAGGTTCTATCAACAAGAAACCAGCTCCGACTCCTTCTTTAGATTTCAGCCCATCAAAGTATAGAGTCCAAGTTGAACTATTAACCACTACTTTGCTTTCTATAATATTTACAATATTTTGATTATCTATATCATTAATGGTTTCCTTGAATGAAGAGTTAGGAGAAATAGATGTCACATTTCTAATTTCAGATTGTCGTTTATTTTCAGAAAAGGCATAATTTTCAGCTTTAAAATTACCAAACCCTAATTCATACATGTAATTCCCCATAGTGCAATCTGAAAATAAAACAGTTTCGCTAGGATCATGTACTTCTGTGACAGTATGTTTCATATATCTTTCTCTATTTATCTTTATCTGATTTGACTTCCCATTCTTAGGTAACCATAATGTTGACCAGTCCGTGGCAAAGAATCCATTCAATTGCTGAGACCAATCCCTACTTAAAAACAGCCCATATGCATCTGGAATATCTGCAACAACAATATCTATAATTTGATAAACCAAAGGGTTACAAGCAATCCTGACTAGGACATCTTTCATTTCCCCTACAACCTTCACATTTGTCCTGTCCAATTGAGTTATTTGAGAATTCGATGGAACATATTTCCCATTCAACTTTTTGCATACTGATAAAAGCATGACATTGGAGGATGCTCCGAAATCTACCATGCAATTATGAACATTCCTATTGAAAATATCAAGGTAAGTAAGAATGGAGGTGTGGTTGATTTAGAATTCTTACCTATAAGCGAGGCTTTGTCAGTCGTTGCTTTTCCTTTTTCAGTTGTTGTTGAATCATTATTAGAACTGTTTGCAGCAACATTTTGTTTTGTATTAGGAATAATTGAACTCATGGCAGGATTCATAACATGACTATTAGGAATTGGGTAGATTTGAAGAAGGTCGTACATACTGATGTTTGCACGTGTCTTCTTTAAATATTCAATAATATCATATTGTAAATCTAATTTTGGAGCGCTTTGAATAGGTTGAGTAACTTTGGTTGATTGAGCCTGTTTGCCAGATTGAGTTTGTATATTAGGCTGTGCATTATTGTTGTCATGAGTAGAACTTGACAAGGCTCCTGGAGTGTTTGCGAATGTTCTACTATGAGTATTATAGGCATGTTGTCCTGCAAGTGGGATTTTACTTTCATATTCTTTTACAAGACTATCCCAGAAATGACCGTTAACTTGTTGAGGTTCCTCTTATTCTTCCTCATTTTTTGTTTCCTCTTCTTCTTCATTTTCTGTTATTTCTTGATTAGAAGGAGTCTTGGATAAAGATAAAACAGCTCGAATTGTATTAAAAATTTCTTCATTTGTTGCTATGCCAGGTGGTGTATTTGTTTTATTAGTTGTATTCGGATTTTGTCTGAATTGATTTCTGAAATATCCTCTAGAAGAGGAAGCTTCAGAATTGGTTTTCTTTAATCCTACAACTTCATTGGTTAATGCCTGAATAGCATTTTGCAGTTGTTCTACATCAAATGCTTTATCTTTTTCTGAAGAGGGAGGGGATAGGTATCCAGGTGCATGACATGATGCGAAATATCAAATATTCACATGCTTCAAATCTGACAGTGATGAAGGCTCTAAATTTGGCCATTTCAATTGAATTTAGCGATGATGAATACTACAACCTACGTCTTGCTATGATAAATGCATGACTAGCCACGACTAACAGTAAAACTTAACCAATTCTACATATCAGGGGTTATCCGATTCATGATTCGTAAATCGAGACATTGATTACACACAGTGGGCATGATGAGCTCGTACAGCATTACGAAATGAAATGGATATCAACATTAAATCCTGCTAATACGATTCATTAATATATTCACAGCTGTCATTTAATCGCAAGGTGTTAGCCAAATCTTCATGCCAATGCAGCGATCCACGTAACAGGTGTTATTTATTTGACATATGGGTCATGTATCCTCATAAACACTGTAAATTGATGGTCTCCTCCGGATTATACGTGAAAGGTGGTCGCGTTTATTAACATGGAGATATAGTATCAAAACCATAAACCCTAATGTTTTGCAATACAACTAACTAATAATCCGAATAATCATTTAGGCCATGTATATACATAGAGTTTCATTTTGAAATATAATCTTAAGACTTTACAAAACCTCATCCATTAATATCCCCAATCGAATTTGATAAGATGCAAAGCCATCAAACTATGGAATATAAAGATTTCAAAATGATATTTATTTATTTACTTTTTCACTAGCTATATATACACAATTTTTACAAAATAATGATATGATATTAAGTTACCTATAGAATGTGAACTCTTTAGGTTTTAATAAAAAATTTAATTTAATAATTCACCTCAAGTTCTAGGACTTTCGGAACTTTATAATATCTTATCAATAACCAGCTTCAAACAAATTCAAAATGTGTTTTCGTTGAACCCCAATTAGCATATTATCTCTTTGAATTTCTTAAATCATATATAATCAGATAGATTAATTAATGATAGAATTGATTATATAAATATGTATGAAACTGACAGCTGCTAATTATCACAACTATGAAAATGTTGTCATTTGACTCTTCTACAATTGAGAGTACCTTCAGAATCGAAGATTCTGAAGGCACTCTTNAAATACTGCAAATCCATTTAAAGAAGGAAAGAGGCAAAACCAACTTGGGAAAATCCTCCCTTAAACACGGACTGTAAAACAAAATTGTAGAATCTTGTCTTCACTCATGCTTTCACAGCATGATCAGCAATCCCTAGCAGTGATTTGAGATTGCTGAAGGTCTTCTCACAAA
>LPNX010624281.1:667125-729392 GCA_001517045.1 Pseudotsuga menziesii
TGCTCATGTGGCTTTTTAGCTTTCTTTTTGCTTTTTGAATCCACCCTCGAATCTCCAGCAATCAAATCTTGATCTTTGGATGGTTTGATGGTGCCCATCATCACCAGCTTGTCCTGTTCTTGTGTGAGAGATTCCATGAAATCTGCAAGGCTAGGCATCTTCCAGGCTCGAGCTGTCATTTTTGTGGCATAGAAGGTCGAAAAAAACACTGAATAATTAGGGCCCAGCTTCAAGAGGATGGCCAATACGAGCTGATCATCTTTCTTTTCAATACCACACTGTTTCAGCTGCAAAAATAGTGCTTTGAACTTGGAGAAATATAGCTGCAGGGATTCAAAGCTCGTTGGACTCAGAGAAATCAGCTCATTTTCGATTTGATGTCCCCTCATCTCATCTGTCTTTCCAAAAAGATCAGCAAGCTTCTCCCATACTTCATTCGGTGATATCAATCCATCAAGATGGAAAAGGAGGTCTCTGGAAATACTCAGGCACATGAGGCCATAAGCCTCATCCCTCCTGTTGTGCCATTTTATCTTCTCTGCAACTGCATTGGGCTCTGCTTCTATTTCCATAGTCACCCTGTAGAGGCCTTTAGCTCTCAACAGTATCTCCATCTCTGCTTTCCATTCAAAGAAATTGAAGGGAGTCAAGATAGTTTTATGTGATTGATCCATAGCTCTAGAAAATCTGTCCCGGCTGTCAGTAGAAGGCTCCCAGTCTTTGATGTCGAACCTGCAAAACAATTTTTGAAGGAGAGAAACAACCTAAAATGGCTCTAATACCATGTGTAAATTAAGGCCAGCAATAGATTAATTTTACTCCCAACAATTATCAATTGATCATGCAAAGTCACTCACAAAAGAGACTGAATATGGAGCTGTAACACTAAATTGTATTAACTGAGTGTACAATAGCCAACCCTGTAATAACATAGGTTTCTGAATAAATAGAATACATCAAGAAATCGAATGCATGAGGAGGCATCCAAATCTAGCATAAAGCAGGCTTACCAAAAATAAGCAAATCCCCCATAGGTGTAAAAAGTTGATCCCAAATCTGTCATGGAGCTCACAAATTGGAAAAAAGGCATAGGCAAGCTAAAGAGTGGTGGAATGGTAGCTCATACATGCTTTTTCATGGAGAAAAGAGAGGAGGATGTGTAGGACAAAAAACAAGTCAACCTCACCTAGTCTAGCTTTTCCTTTTGCCTTAAAACACTGAAAAAGCAGGCAATAAAGCAGAAAAAGCAGAAGGGCACCTAGGAGGCCAAGAATAAAGCAGAATTGATTCCTTTAGCTCTCCCATGTGCTACATGAGTCAAATAGGGCAAGTTTTACCTCTATGGATAGGCAAATAGCAACTTGCACAAGGTGGGACACATGAACTAGGAAAATAAGACAAAAATAATGGAATTAATGTCTAAGTGGGTAAACTATGGGTTGATTATTCTAACATAAAGGGGTTGTTGCTGGCTGCCAACAGGCCCCTATTCATGTTCAGTTATTCACTGATTGGTTTACAAAGTCTTTACTTCCACCCATTACTAGAGATGTTTCCATGGGAGGCGTTGTTACTGAGGAGAAAAAAATTAGTCGTGCTCAGTACCTTGACTTGGTCTATTCCCATTCTGGTACCTTGTATGATTTAATTCCCCATGCTCCTCGACCCACTACTGATCCATCTAGACCTATGACTAAACCACCTACTAATGGTGTACTTGGTTCAGTTCAAACACAAACAATGGAAAAATATTCTAAGAAGCAAAATCAAACTGCCACTCCATCAAATCAACCATCACCATCTACCAAAATTGTACCCTCCCCTGTTGCTTCCACTGAAGTAAACGCAATCCAATCAACTGAATCTTCAAGAGGAAATAAGAAAGGAAAAAATAAATCTAAAAAAATCGATAATCAACAGGAAGGAAATAAAACACAGAACTCAGATGCCGATTCAAAAGGTAAGAGAAAGGTAAAACACCCTTGTTTAATCTACAGAGGTGACCATTTTACGAAAGAATGTCATCGTTGTGAGGAAGTCAATAAGTTTTTGAAAACTTCACCCACCCCATCAGTTCTTAAATATCGTTTCCCTTCCCAACAATAGTTAATTGATCATAAGTCCTTGAATGAAACTTCTTTGTCCACTGACAAAGTTTTCATGATGTCTAGTGAAACGGTTAACTTGAATACAAGATCCCAAAGTTATGGCCCACTACTAGAAAATAAATCTGATGATGTTCCACCCGAAAAACCCTCAGCTTCCACACCTCCTCCTAATAACGGTCTTCACATTGAAAAATCTATTCCATAATTAATTTTCCACCCACCAAAGAGTACTCTACGTAAGTCCATAATCAATCCTAACACTCATGTCACCCAATATTATAATATTGTCGAAGATTTGGCTCAAGCACCCTGCGCTATGTCAGCTTTAGAGGTACTTCAAACTTGCCCAATCCAATGGAAAAACTAGCTTACTACTCTTGGATCCATGGATCTTGAGAACAGTAACGTCATCACTTTCAAACTGGATGATTTCAAGACGAGACTCTCCCATCAATTAGATTTCCAGATAGCTACCAAAATTTCCATAAAGACTATACATCGTACCATTTTGGATGAGGGTGCCTCTATATCAGTCATGTCTTTATCTTGTTGGAGAGCCATTGGTTCTCCGGAAATCAACCATTCACCTACCACCCTCAAGGATTTTGATGGTTGCGGCTTTCAACCCTATGGATTACTACCTGCCATCCATGTTGAATTGAGGGGAAAGTCAGTCTCCATTCACATTGAATTTATTGACGCTCCTTTGGATTACAACTTAATCCTAGGTCATAACTAGCTTTATGCTATGCAATTTGTAGCATCAGCCATTTTTCGGATCGTCCAGTTCCCATTCCAAGGAAATATTATCACTGTTGATCAATTAGATTTCATCACGCCTAGTGCCATTACAAATTATGCAAAGAGAGTTTCGCTCCTAAATACCCCACAGTATAAGGACATTGGAGTAGGAATTATCAAAGACTCTTCATTAATGGGATTATTTCGCTTATCAAATCCTCCTCCTACTTCGCAAACTTCATCTATTAACATGATTTCTACTTCTCATATAGACAAAGGAAAAGAAATTGTTGATGAATCAACATCTCTTTTCTCTTTTGAAGAAATTTACAACGAAATCCAAGCCACTAGTGACCCCACCATCAACAACCATTTATTGATGGCCTCGGACTGTTATCACATGCCATATTGGCTCAACAACCCCCCCCATCTCTAGATTATCTTTCACATACACTCCCTACAGATGAATCTATTATGGAAGTTATGTCACTAGAGGAGATGCCTTGGGAATACCATCATCATCGATCTTCTTTCCTTCCCCCTTTCCATATGGTAGAAGACCACTTCACCTCCATGGTTTCATCTGATATAGTCACCAACCCTCAGTCCCCGATCCTCACTCATAGTGTCGATTCTGAAGGAAAATTGTATAATATTACAAAAACTATGCCCATGGACATATCAGTGAAACCAGGAATTTTTGAGAACATTTTCATAGGTCATAACTCTTCGCCTGAGAAAGTTCAATCATACATGGCCCTATTCAAGGATTTTAGGGATGTATTCGCATGGAAATATGAATAAATTCCAGGGATTGATCCCTCTATCATTGTTCATGAGATAAAAACTTACCCTAATTCCAAGCCAGTCTGCCAGAAACTACAATAGGTCCATCTGCAAAAAGCAATAGCTGTTAAGGAAGAAGTTGAGAAACTTCTGAAGGCTAGTTTCATTTACCCCATACTGTTAACTGAATGGGTGTCCAACATAGTTCTTGTGAACAAGAAATAGGGCACTATTAGGGTTTACATGGACTTTAGGGATTTAAATAGAGGTTGTCCAAAAGGCAACTTTCCCACTCCCTATATCGATCAGATAATTGCCAACTGTGCCGAAAGCGCTTTTTTTTCCTTTATGGATGGCTTCTCTGGCTACAATCAGATTGAGATTCTCTCGTCAGACCAACACAAGACGGAATTTATTTTCCCTTGGGGGACTTTTTCTTATCATAAACTGCCTTTTGGTTTAAATAACATTGGCGCGACGTTCCAATGCACTATGTCATATGCTTTTCATGGCATTAAACATGTTGTGGAACCTTATCTCGACAACCTTCCTTCTCATTCCAAGCAACGGGATATCCATGTCAATCATCTAAGAGCCATTTTTATTCGATGTCATCATTTTAATATTCGTCTAAATCCCCATAAATGTGTTTTTTGTGTAGAATATGGCCGACTTCTTGGATTTATTGTTTCTAAAGATGTCATCCGCATAGATCCCTTGAAAATTGAAGCTATCTTAGCCCTACCTGCTCCCACAAACATAACTGAACTCCAAAGTTTGCAAGGGAAGGAAAACTTTCTACGTCATTTTGTCTGCAATTATGCAGAAAGGACACACAGTTTCATGAGGTTGCTCAAAAAAGATACCCCTTTCATCTGGGATGATTTTGCGCAGCGCACGTTTGATAATATTAAACATGGACTTACCCATGCACTGGTGTTGCAACCACCTAAATATGCTAAGGATTATTCCTTGTATGTGGCTACATCCTTGTCTACCATAGGCATGGTCCTTGTTCAAACAGATGAACACAACGATGAACATGTGATTTATTATGCCAGTAAGAGTCTTCTAGACTCTGAAACTCGATATTCACATGTGGAGAAACTTGCTCTAGCCACGGTCATCAAGGTCCAAAATTTTCGTCATTATATTTTTCTCTGCACCACCACTGTTTACGCAGATTCCAACCCCATGTACTACATTCTTACACGGAAAGTGCTTAGGGGCAAATACTCACGTTGGATTGTGATTCTCCAGGAATTTGAGTTAGAATTCACCAAAAGCACTTCTAAGAAGTCTCTTGTTTTCGAAGAGCTTATATGTGACCTTCCCCGTACTACAGAGGATACAGAGCCATTCAATTCATTGCCCGATGAATCATTGTTTCTCATTAGTACAACTGATCCAAGGTATGGAGACATCATTTTGTATCTCCATACCTTACGATACTAGCCCACTGCTTCTCGAGATGAATGTCGTCGTGTTCGCCGCTAGGCCAAAATCTATCTTATCCTGAATGATAAACTATATCGTCGTGGTGTTGAATCCATATTATTCCATTGCCTTACACATGAGGAGGCTGAGATCATTTTAAATGGTTGGCACGCTGGAGCTTGTGGCGGTCATCTATCTAGGTTGGCTACTTCCCAGAAAATCTTACATGCAGGGTATTTATCACCCTCTATTTTCAAAGATTGCATTGAAATAGTCAAGAAATTCCCACCATGTCAAATGTTCACTTCAAAAAAACGCACTCACCCATCTCCGCTCCATCCCATTGTAGTAGTTGGCCCATTTGTAAAATGGGGCATAGACTTCGTGCATTGTAAACATACCTTAGTCGGGGGACATGGTTACATTATTGTGGCTGTGGACTATTTCACAAAATGGGCTGAGGCTATTCTCACATATGCCGAAGACAGCAAGACTATTGCACTATTCTAGGGCCCATTTTGTGAAATAGCTCAGATCATGGATCACATTTTCAAAACAAAATGATGGCTAAGCTCAGTGAAAAATTAGAGTTTCGTCATGATAACTCTGCACCTTACTATCCTCAAGCCAATGGCCAGGTTGAAGCTATAAACAAAGTATTAAAAATGATGCTTCAGTGGATGGTAGGGCAAGCCAATTCAAACTGGCATTTGTAACTTTTCTCTACTCTCTGGACCTATAGGACTACTATTAAAACTTCCACTAGGTTTACACCATTCCAACTAGTATACGAGCTGGAATTAACTCTCTTGATAGAGTGTGAGATCCCTTCTTTAAAACTTGTTGTGGAACTATTTCCCAACACTACTATAGACGAATAAAGATTCATGTATCTAAACAAAATTGATGAAACTCTACGTGATGTTGCTTTAGATAATGAGGCACATAAATGAAGAATGAAAGTTCAATATGGCAGGACTGTTCAAACCCATTCCTTCAATGAAGGAGACTTGGTCTTGACTTATGACCAAAAGCATGACAAGCTGGGGGTAGGAAAATTTGAGTCTATGTGGCATGGGCCTTGTTTCCCACCTATTTCAACTAGTTGGCAACCTCATGTACATTGGAGATGTACATTCTTGTTCAGTTATTCCATGGAAAAATCCTTGTGATTTTTCACCTTGCAGGGAAATTTGCCCCTTTGTACTCGAAATATCCGCTCCCCTGCATGGGATCATTATTGTAATTTTATGTTCTAAGTAAGGATCATATGATATGGATGCCATGTCATGGATTGTATTATTAGGGAAGTCCCCTCATCGAGTGTTTTTCCCCTTCCAATAAATTTTGTTCTTTAATGATTTTTATTGGTTGGGTTTTCACTCAAAAAATCCTCCAAAGTGGTGAAGGGAATTCTAGTAATCGAATCCATGGGTTGTGGCTAAGGGTTCAAAGTTTTATTCATGATCATACTAGACATATCCTAAAGTCTTGTGGAATTTCGTAGAGTCTAGTAAGTCTTTTTTTTAATTTTTAACCTCACCGTCAAGGGTTAATTAATTAAAGTTTTGATGTAATAAGGTCATCACTTGGTCCTTGGCATTTTGTAATAGGGGTATGAGTGCAAAAAAGAAATTCCATATCAACCCCTAAGCCACAAGATCAAGTCCCATGTCATTCAGACATGTGGTTAGGATTTTAGCCCACTTTTGGTCCCACTTAGGAAAAAAACAGGATTAATTAATTTAATTGCCTAGAGTGAAAAATGAAAAATTCTTATTTTTGGGCCAAACGTCAAAGTTAGGGGCTCTAATTTTTCCTAAATTTCATTCCTATCAAGTTTAAGGATAAATAAACCCAAATGGGGCCCACTCAAAGTGGAAAAATGAAATATTTAAAAGACGGGACGTTTTTTGCCTTATGTGGGTTTTTTCCATCTTAATATGGAGCCCCTCCCCCTCTTGGAAGCTTCCAAAAGGCCCCCTCTTGGATGGGTGACACTTGGCTATCATCCAAGGGCCTTCTCTTTAGGTTTTTAGCTATAAATAAGAGGCTTCTCCTCTCATTTTAGCAATGAAGGTTCTTGGTAGCATGGTTATGCTGCCAAAATCTTTGCTTCTCTTCTTTTTTCTCTTTATTCTAGAATTTTGCTCAAGCCATTCTTGACTCATCTTTGTATTGAATCTTGCCCTAGTTGCGCCTATAATAGAATAAATTATTTGGAGGAAATCTCTTCCATGGTGTGTTGGCTTCCCTCTTCAAGCATCGAGGTATTGATGTTCCATTTGTGAGTATTTACTTTCATTTTGTTAAGCATAGATGTCCTTTGCAAAGGTCTTTGCAAAGGGATTGAATGGTAAATGGTTATTTGCTTTTCATTGTGAGTAGATTAACTTAACTCTGCAAGGGTTTTTGTAGAGCTATTTATTTTTCTCATCTCCTTTCTTGCATTCAGTAGTCTTGCTCACCCATTTCTTATAGATCCAAAGGCTTGAACGAGAGCCTCCAAAGCCAAGCTCCTAATCTCTTTGTGTTTGTCAATCTACTTCTTTTACTGGTTACATTTTCACTCATAGAGTTACGGGTCTAATAAAACTTGGTTTTATTCATTGGTTAATGACTAAAACCCTTGTTTTAGGGCCTTGACTCATTATATATTAGTATAGTAGCTTAAATATATTGTTTTTACAACATTTAGGTGGCTGGAAATTGCATTTTCAGCCCTCTATACTTTCTGTTTTCAATCATTTTCAAATCTGAAATTTTCTGTAAATATTTGTACTTTTATACTAACTTTAATAACATTGTTTTTCTGAGTTTACTGTAAATTCCAGCAAGTTTTTTCTTGCTGGTTTTTTGATAGGTTTTAACAGGTATTAAGGGGAGGTGCTGCCAAAAAATTATCAAAAAACACCCATGTTGTGCCCGCTTCAAAGAGGGTCCATTTCTAACCTTTCTCCCTCATTTTTCATAGTTTTTTTAGGCTTGAAAAGTCTATTTTTTGTAGGTGTTTAGTTGCTGGTTTTTATTTTATTATAAATCATAACACAGCATAACATAACGTAAAAATCTAATCTAGGTTAGCTTTTACTTTTCAAATTCACCCACCTTCCCCTTTGGGGATTGTTGTGAGGTTAGAGTAGTACTTGTTTATTAGCTTGCTTTACTTTCTTAAAGTTTTATCTATTTCAAGCATAAACATTTGTTTTAATTGTACAAGAGTAATCATACAACTCAAGTCTTTCGGTGTATCCTCTGCCCTCTATTATCTCCCTTCGGGGAACTCAGACCAAAGGGTGTGAAAAGCAAAAGGATTTGGGGGCTTAGCTTAACTAGATAACTTACTTTCTGCTACAAATATTTCACACATTTACTTTTTTCAATCCAAGGTTCAAGTACCAGCATCTCCCATAAGGGATACCGTTTGGTTGTGTTAGATTTTTATCATTCAAGCTAGCATTATGATCTTAGGATCTTTTAACTGAGAGAATAACATGCACAGCAATAAAACACAAGAGACAAGAGACACAAAGAATTTTCCTTGGGGAAACCATAAAGAAGAAAACTCCGCAACTTCCTCAGAGATAGAATCAGCGCCAAAAGTAAAACTTGAAAACATAAATATGATCTCCCGACATCAGTAGTCTCTCTCTTGTCCCAACAACTTCTCCTCTCACTCTTGCACCCCAATGAGTGAGTGAGTGTGTGATAAATAGAGAGGCTCACTCTCTATTTATATTCTTTCATTCACTTGAAACCCACTCCAACATGTCAGCCTCAATTAACAATTACTTACTAGAGCTGACATCTCTAGGAGTGTCTAATAACCCTAGTTCCCCACGACTTGTGGGTACTTTGCCTCCTCCGACCAACAAGGAGGTTTATCCTTAACACAATGGTGGGGACTATTGCCCCAACTTACAATGACTCACCTAGGGCCGAATTCACTAGGATAGTCTAATAATCCTAGGGCCCCATAACTATGGGGACTTTAACCCTTGACCAATAGGAGGGTTACCCACAATGACTTGACATGACTTATTTATATTATAGAAACTTCCCAGAATAAACATCGGGGTATGACATGACTCAATTACATTACAGACACATCCTGAAATAAACATTGGGGTACAATACATAAGATATACTGATGAATACATTCCGAAGTTACAATTACATCAACACTCCCTCTTAACTAGGAAGGTATTCTCTCGACACAATTTATGGGTACAAGTCTTATTCTCTTATCATCTGGATCATCATCGAGTCCTCATCATCTTTACCTTGAATTCATCTCCATCTTCAATTCATCTTCATCTTCAAGTCATCTTCATCATCGAATCTGGATCATCGCTCGATCTGGATCATCATCACTGGATCTATATCATCACTCGATCTGGATCATCATCACTGGATCTAGATCATCACTCGATCTAGATCATCACTCGATCTGGATCATCATCACTAGATCTGGATCATCACTCAATCTGGATCATCTTTGTTGGATCATCATCACGGGTGCTATCTCTTGATTCTTCTTGTCACAGGAAGCTCTACAGAGCCAGCCCTTTTTCATGCTGGATGTAGGCCTAGCCACCATGTAGGTCTTCTTCAGTGCTTATATCTGACACTTAAGTCAGAATGGACCACTCAGCACTTACATTTGATCATGTAGGAACTAATCCTATAATCATATCGGAAAGGAAATTCCCAGCACTCACATCTGACCATGTGGTAACATAGCCCACAACCCTGTCAGAAAGGCCCAGCACTCACATCCGTTCAACCAATGATCAGAATGTCCCAGAACTTACACTTGGCCATGCGAGGAACCAATCCTACATGCCAAAAGGCTCTGCACTTACATCTGACAACCAATGTTAGAAAGGCTCTTGAACTTACATCCATTCAACTAATGATCAGGAAAGGCACAGCACTTACATCTATTCAACCAGTGATCAATAAAGGCTCAGCACTTACATCTGTTCAACCAATGATTAAGAAAGGCTTTGCACTTACATTCAACACATACAAGGAACCAATCCAACATGCATGTTCAAAAAGGCGTGCACTCACATCTGATCTTGTAGGAACCAATCCTACAGTCATATCAGAATGGCCCCCAGTCCTAGACTGAGCTACCTGGTAACTAACCAGGTGCCTCCATTCTCTTGGAGATTGGCAGTTGCCCTTACATCTAACCTACTCGTCAGAATGGCTCTCAATACCAGACTGAGTATTCCTGGTAACTAACCAGGTGCCTCCATTCCAAGAATGGCATTCAGCGCTTATTTCTGATCATGTAGGAACCAATCCTACAGTCACATCAGAATGGCTCAGCACTCATATCTGACATGGAAGGAACCAATCTTCTCACCATGACACAATGGCTTAGCCCTTACATCTCATGACCTACTCATCAAAATAGCTCATGAATTCAGCACTCATATCTGACATGGAAGGAACCAATCCTCTCACCATGATAGAATGGCTCAGCCCTTACATCTGACCATGGAAGGAACCTAATCCTCTCACCATGTCAGAATGACTCTGGGTCTCATCATTTCCCCTTGGAGAAAACCTCGATCTGGAGAACACCAAGCTTCTCCTTGAAGTACTCAAACTTCACCCTAGCCAATGGCTTCGTCAACACATCAGCTATCTATTCCTTCGTCGCAACATACTGGAGATTCACTGCTCCCCTCCACACCATATCTCTGATATAGTGATACTTGATCTCGATATGCTTCAACTTGTCATGAAACACTGGATTCTCTGACAACTTCACACAACTTTTATTATCACAATGTATACAAGTAGCATCCATCTAGAGATCAAATAAATCAGACAGTAGCTTCCACAGCCATACTGCCTCACAACTAGCTGAACAAGATGCGACATACTCTACTTCAACTGTACTCAGTGCCACACAGGATTTCTTCCTGCTAAACCAAGAGATCACACATGATCCCATACTGAAGCAACACTATATCGATGGCACTACCCAATCTGAATCAACATAACCTTCTAGGTTAATCTTTTGATCCGTATCATACTTGAGCCCATACTCAACTGTACCCTTTGCAACCATCAAGTGAACATGTCTCAATGTGTTCACAGAAAACTAAGTATCTGGTATCGTATCTATCAGGAACATCAAGGACCCAATCATCTGACGATACATCGTAGCATCAACCAAAGCATCACTCAATAGCTTCATGTTTGATGCCATAGGTGTGGTCATGGACTTATAGTCCATCATCTTGAACCTCTTCAGGATCTCTACTGCACACTTCCCTTGTCCACACCTCCATACCTAGAAAATAGTGCATCAACACATAATAGGAGCATCACTGGTCTTTCGCATTCAACCTTGAAGCAAAGGTTGGAATCCACTTTACTCTCAATAAAGCCTAGAGTCATCAGTAATATGTTCATCCTGTCATACCATGTCGAACCTTAGGATCTTCTGCAGTCACTCCCTCTGAAGCATCATACTCCCTCTGTCTTCCGTACTCTATGCACTAAAACATTCTGTACTAGAGTGACACTGGATACCAAGATCCTCTATCTTGAAATTTTTCAAAAGTTCTTCTCGCACCCATCTGTGAGCTTGTCATCCTCTATCAACCTTGTAGCATAGGTTCATATCTTTATCAAGCTCATCATGTATGTGTTATCCCATGGGTGTATTATGAACTTGTACAAGGCCTTCTTTCATTTGCACACATGATTATGCCTGTCATGTGTCTCAACTCGCACTAGCTGCAAATGTCTCTTCAAATCTTGCCTTGTATCCTACGATGTTTCCATCTACTGCATGATGGAACTACGAACTTCCATTCATGTATCGATACTGCATCCTAGACATCATTCTTCTTGGAAGGTTATGTATCAATGATGTCACTGCATTCGTCATATTATTTTTCATCTTGAACTGTCATTACTTGTTCTTCAGAACAAGTCTCATCCTTCTTTGCTTGTAGGCGATTATGTATGCGATCTTTCCTACAAGTCAAATGCATTTGTATGGTTAGAAACATTTCATAAGGAATATTCATACTGGAAAATTATTATGCATAAATATAGATGATCATGCAACTACTTTAGTGAATACAACATTGTTACGATATTTAGACACTTAGGAGTTAGTTAAGATCAACTTGTGTAATATATCCGTTAGGTAAAAGTGTGTTTCTTTAGTATGCATTTGTAAATATTCTAATCTGACAATCATGATATGTTCTAGACATAGAGTGATCCAACGGTTCAACTTCTCTTAGATCATACCTACCATTGATCAGTGGCTTAACACCCGATTGGTCTATGATCTCTATTTAAAGAGCATAGAGGGTCCTTGGCTAGTTGATTGATTATGAGAAGCTCATATAAATTTCTTTATTTTGCATAATAAATTGCTCCAAGTAGATATTTGGCTAGGGCCATGGATTGTTTCCCTCTCAAGGGTTTTAACCATGTGACAAACATCAGTATGTTGATCTGTGATCTATTTCTGTGAAGCAGTTGCTCAAGGTGTTCGGTCTTTTGGGAGTGGGCCTATGTACCCAAACAAACATTCATCCATATCTCACTGAAACTTTTTTAGATGCCTTCCAGAAAATTTTTCTAGTATGCATTAGTATGCATTTGTAAATATTCTAATCTGACGATCATGATATGTTCTAGACATAGAGTGATCCGACTGTTCAACTTCTCTTAGATCATACCTACCATTGATCCGTGGCTTAACACCCGATTGGTCTATGATCTCTATTTAAAGAGCATAGAGGGTCCTTGGCTAGTTGATCGATTATGAGAAGCTCATGTAACTTTTTTTCTTTTGCATAATAAATTGCTCCAAGTAGCTATTTGGTTGGGGCCATGGACTGTTTCCCTCTCAAGGGTTTTAACCATGTGACAAACATCGGTATGTTGATCTGTGATCTATTTGTGTGAAACGGTTGCTCAATGTGTTCGGTATTTTGGGAGTACCATGTGTACCTAAACATGGTATCATAACGTTTATAAAGAGCCGATTTCGGTTTTGATCAAGATCTAGAACCGGTGTTGCCGAAACTTTGAAAGGGTTTCTGGTTCTAGATTTTCTATGCATTTTTTGCCTATGGAAGTTGTTCCATTGCATCCGGAGCCTCGTTTCCGTTTGTTCTAGAAACACCCATTTCGGCAAATCTGAAGGTATAATGTTACAGTGACGGATTTGTTTTATTTTTTTTAAATCTCTCATATTTTATCAGTTTTATTATTAGATCTTTACCTTTTTAGTCTCGGACTATTTCCTTCCCTGGCTGTGTATGCTCTTTGTCGTGCACCTTGCGCAATCGCAGTGAATCAGAAATAGAAAGGGAAAAAAAATTTCTTGTTTTCTCGGCTACGTATGCTCTTTTCCATGCACCTTGTGCAATCACGGCAAATCAGAAACAGCGAGAAAACTTGAAAACATAGACTTTCTGGATAAGCTAACCAAGATCTAACCCCATTGTGTGGGAAAAGTTTTTTTGTTTTTGTTTTTCGTTTTTTTGTGTGTGTGATTTGCAGAAAAAAAAAAGCAAGCACGGAGAACGAGAGAGAAGAGAAAAAAAAATGCCTTCCTCTTTCCATACTTTTACGTACCTTTTAAACTTAGCTCACTTGTACAAAGTTGCTTTACTCCTTAATAACTCTTGAGTTCAAGTCTTATCAAGCTACTTTTTAGTGCATGCAATTTCTATTTTCAAGTTACTTTATTGTAAAAGTACATCTCACTTGGCCTGCGAGCCTAACTTGGCGGGTGTGCTATATTTGGCCTACAAGCCTGATTCGGCGATTATGCCTTCTTCTTCTTCTCCCAACTTCCTTGACAGGTTTCCAACTCCAGTTTCTGATGATGATAGTGAGGATGAAAATCCACCTCCGCTTGCTCATGTTCCTCCAATTTCACTAGCACCAATGCTTCCTCTATGGGTCCGTTCAACATGTGAAGCAGCTGGTGATCTTACCGGTGATCCTAGCAATCAACGTCGAACACGTTCTCAGTTTTAGCGAGCCTCTTCTCTTTTGGCTCAAGTTTTCGAGAATCATGATCCAGAAACTTTTGCAGAAGCTTAAGGAAATCCAGATTGGGATGCAGCTATGGATGAAGAATATCGTTCCTTAATGGTGAACAATACTTGGGATCTTTTTCCTCTTCCAAAAGGAAGAAAACTTATCAAATGTAAATGGGTCTATAGAACTAAGTATGCATTATATGGAAGTGTTGAAAGACTTAAGGCAAGGTTAGTTGCCAAAGGTTTTTCCCAAGTTGAAGGGATTGACTACAATGAAACCTTTGCTCCTATTGCAAAAATGAATTATGCCCGCCTTGTTCTTTCCCTTGTAGCCTTACATAATTGGGAAGTCCATCAAATGGATGTCAAGTCTGCCTTTTTACATGGTGATTTATAGGAGGAAATTTACATGGAACAACCTCCTGGATATGTTCAGGATAACTCTAGCCTTGTCTGTCTCCTTAAGAAATCCTTATATGGCCTTAAGCAAGCTCCTAGAGCTTGGTATGCCAAAATCGATAACTTTCTCCTTGACATTGGTTTTTCTAGATGCCATTCTGACCCCAATGTCTATACCAAGAAAGTAGGAAACCATCTCATCATACTTGTTCTTTATGTTGATGATCTTATCCTTACTGGTAGTGACCCTAACCTTATAACCCATGTGAAATCCAGTCTTAAGAAAAATTTTGAAATGTCAGACTTAGGACATTTGCATTATTTTCTTGGTCTCCAAGTATTGCAAACCAAAGAAAGAATCTTTCTTTCCCAGTTTAAGTATGATTGTGACCTTCTTCATCACTTCCACATGGAAGATTGTAAACCAACCCCTTCTCCCTTCCAGTCTGGAATCAAACTTTCTGCCACTTGTACTTCCCCTGAAGTAGATGCCACCTTGTATCGTTAGCTTGTTGGTATTCTTTTGTACTTGACTCATTGCCGTCCAGACCTTTCCTTTGTTGTTGGTCGTGTTGCCTGTTATATGCAAACTCCTCATGAAAGTCATTGGAAATCAGCAAAAATAATACTTCGATATATTCGAGGTACAATTCAGTTTAGGATTCATTACAGTACAGGGGGGAAACCTTTGTTGGTTGGTTTCACTGATTCAGATTGGGTCGGCGATCCTGATGATCGAAAGTCTACTGCAGGTTATGTTTTCAGTCTGGGATCTAGACCTGACTTGGGCTTGTAAGAAACACCAAGCTCTTGCTCTTTCTTCAGTAGAAGCAGAATATTGAGTCGCAGTTAATGCCAGTCAGGAAACTTTATGGATTCGACAGATCCTTTCAGATTTTGGACAATCAAAGTGCCATCAAGCTTGCCAAAGATCCAGTTCTACATCAGCGCATCAAACACATTGAGCTACACATGCACTTTATCAGAAATATTGTTCATGATCGTGTTATTGAAGTGCTCTATTTCCCTACAGATGATCAAGTTGTAGACATCTTCACCAAGTCTCTTACAGAAGTGAATTTTTCTAAACTTCGGTCTATGTTAGGAGTTCAGGAATGTGTCCTTAAGGGGGGATAGGCTCTAATGCCTCCTTCCTTCTCCTAATAGTGTCACTTTTGTAAATCCTTCAATCCTATCCCAAGTTGTTCTTAAGGGGGGATTCTAGGATAGTTAGACACTTAGGAGTTACTTAAGATCAACTTGTGTAATATATCCGTTAGGTAAAAGTGTGTTTCTTTAGTATGCATTAGTATGCATTTGTAAATATTATAATCTGACGATCACGATATGTTCTATACATAGAGTGATCCGACGGTTCAACTTCTCTTAGATCATACCTACCATTGATCAGTGTCTTAACACCCGATTGGTCTATGATCTCTATTTAAAGAGCATAGAGGGTCCTTGGCTAGTTGATTGATTATGAGAAGCTCATGTAACTTTCTTTCTTTTGCATAATAAATTGCTCCAAGTAGCTATTTGGCAGGGGCCATGGATTATTTCCCTCTCGAGGGTTTTAACCACATGACAAACATCAGTATGTTGATCTGTGATCTATTTCTGTGAAGCGGTTGTTCAAGGTGTTCGGTCTTTTGGGAGTGGGCCTGTGTACCCGAACAAACATTCATCCATATCTCACTGAAACTTTTCTAGATTCCTTCCATCTCTACTAGGACAACATTGAGATTGTGCACTAATCCAATATGTCAGCAAAGAGGTTTCATTCTAGATAAGTAGCAATGGAGAGTTGTATAGCACCATGAGTTATTTACCCATCACATGCATATTAGTAGTATATTATCATTAATGCAAACATTCTATCATGCATAATACATTAACTGAATATAAACAAATGCATAACAAAACAATGAAATGACAATTGAATACTTATCTTTATTTGTTTCGTGGGTAGACTCCTTCTTGATCCTTCAGTTTCATCGTCTTCTTTATTCATAATAGCATCATTTCTTATCCAAATGTTGAGATGGATAAGAGGTTCTTCAAGAGTTGAGATCTTCATATTCCTCATTGCTTGAGGGATCTTCTTTGGATTGTGAGAGCTTGATATTCAGTTGCTCCCATCTTCTTTCCTCTTATTATTAGTTGAGCTTCTTCTTCTTCCTAGAGTCTACTGAAATTAATCACTTCCTTCTGGCACACATTCCTCGAATGAATGAATCCCATGATCCTGGGAGACCATTCAAGGTGGCTATCACCACTTCTGCATTCTTCACTTCTTCTTTTACCGCTTCAAGTTGTTCTTTGATTTGAGACACCCTTGTAAAGTATGATTGTATGGTCTCTTCATTCTGGATCTTCACCTTCTTCAACTGGTTTCTTAAGGTCATATTCCGAATTATGTTCTTCCATTCAAATAGCTTGCTCAAGGAATCAAACATCTTCGGTGTCTTTAGGGAAGACACTTGTGGTACAAGTTGATCCGTGATTGAATCAACAATGATCTTCTTGGCCTTGAACAAGTTCTTTTTGTGAAGGGCTTTTAGCCTCATCTCCATCTGGAACTGGAACCTCTCTTCTTATGCAGGTGTCCAATTCATTTTCTTCAGAGAGATCAAATACTTCCATGCTTGGAAGTTGTCAACTTCACCAAGCTTATAATCAAGTTGATGTGATAGATCACTTTGAAATGAGAACCTCAAATGCAAATAGCAAAATATTAGATTTTACCGATTTGAGGTGTATGTCCTAGTTCCGGAGCTGGCTGATCTAGGGTTTGTCAGAGAAACCCTAATTTTCAAAACTTGGAATCTTTCAGATCTGATAGGATAGAAAGATAGATCTCTTCAAGTTGAGCTGTCCAATGTGCTCCTTTTCTAAAAAGAGTGGAGGGAAGCTCCCGGAACAGGAAGCCCTAGTTTTCCAATTTCTTCTGCAGAAATGCATGTTACTGTTTCTGCGGTATCTCTGAAATTACTACTCCTCTATGCTTTTCTAGCTCAGGGTCAAACTAGGGTTTGAATTTCCCAGAGTTTCACCCAACCAAAAATATTGATCCATGTCTCTAAACTTCGATTTTGATGAGGAGAGAAATCCTATGCTTGGCTCACTCAAAAATTCCTCTTCTATAAGAAGCCCTAATTTCCTGCATCGAAAACTGAAAATGCTCAGAATTGAATTCTGCTTCGACAGAAAAATGCGCCCTTCAATGGAGAGTCATCCTAGCATAATTTTGTTGATGGATTGTGGAGAGAGACCCAAAAATTAAGAATCCCTAGCTTCTGCAGCTGCACGATGTCTTCTTCTCAGGTTAGCTCTGATACCATGTTAAATTTTTATCATTCAAGCTAGCATTATGATCTTAGGATATTTTAACTGAGAGAATAACATGCATAGCCATAAAACACAAGAGATAAGAGACACAAATAATTTTCCTCGAGGAAACCATAAAGGAGAAAACCCCGCAACTTCCTTAGAGATAGAATCAGCACCAAAAGTAAAACCATAAAACATAAAGATGATCTCCCGATAGCAGTAGTCTCTCTCTTGTCCCAACAACTTCTCCTCTCACTCTTGCGCCCCAATGAGTGAGTGTGTGTGTGTGATAAATAGAGAGGCTCACTCTCTATTTATATTCTTTCGTTCACTTGAAACCCACTCCAACATGTCGGCCTCACTTAACAATTACTTACTAGAGCCGACATCTTTAGGAGTGTCTAATAACCCTAGTGCCCCATGACTTGTGGGGACTTTGCCTCCTCCGACCAATAAGGAGGTTTATCCTTAACACAATGGTGGGGACTATTGCCCCGACTTACAATGACTCACCTAGGGTCGACTTCACTAGGATAGTCTAATAACCCTAGGGCCCCATAACTGTGGGGACTTTAACCCTTGACCAATAGGAGGGTTACCCACAATGACTTGACATGACTTATTTATATTATAGAAACTTCCTGGAATAAACATCGGGTATGAAATGACTCAATTAAATTACAGACACATCCCAGAATAAACATCAGGGTGCAATATATAAGATACATGAATGAATACATTCCGAAGTTACAATTACATCAACAGGTTGACCCTGTTGATCATTCTAAAATAAACCTTGCATGCTCAACAATAACAAGATCTAAAAGTAACCCTCTAAAATAAACCAACAACTTCTATGGACCCTGATCCTCTACTCCGTTATCACTCTGCGAAGTACTCATGAGATACGAAAAGGATTAGAAGAGGTTTTAGTAATAGGCATCCACCATAATATTGGCTAAACCAATTAAAAACCAGTGACCGTTGGAAGCTACGGGGGGTGAGAGACAGAGGGGGGTCTCACGGTGTTCATGTCCCACCTAATGAGCGCCTCGACACTGGGGGTTTGATCTGCGAGCTACAAGTGGAACTTTTTCCACTGTTTTGAGCACCGCAACACTCCATCTTTGGTTTAAGAGGATATGTGGTCGGGGTAGACACATCCCTTGCTTCCAAGACATTAATCAAATATTTAAGGCACCCCTTAAAATCTATCAAAATCAACCAAGAGACATTGCAAAACATTTCACCCACAGGATACTCCAGCAGGGATTGTTTCACTACAGCATTTCACTTTGATTTCAAGTATTTATTTCCAGCTTTTGCAATCTCATGTGTTGAATGTTTAAGTAATTGTAAATCTTGCATATCTGAATATCTCATCTTGGAATTTACATTGTGGTCTGTATTAAGGCATTAAGTGAATATCTTGTGGTGTGGTGTATACATTTCTCTTTGCTTTATACGTGTATATTGTATATCTTTCTTTAGCAATTGTATATCTTTTGTAAGTAATCATAATCTTGTGGATCTTGCTTAGAT
This sequence comes from Pseudotsuga menziesii, assembly GCA_001517045.1. Lineage (NCBI taxonomy): Eukaryota > Viridiplantae > Streptophyta > Pinopsida > Pinales > Pinaceae > Pseudotsuga > Pseudotsuga menziesii. The sequence continues at coordinate 686,516 of LPNX010624281.1, forward strand.
AACTATGGCTAATCTTAGCTTGTAATATATTGACTCCATTATTTATCTAAGGCACTGGTCTAATAATTTAATAAATCTTAATAATTAATCCCTTTAACTAATTTGTTAATAAATGTAGGAACTTAGCATCCCTTAGGGACTACCCCCCTTGGCTCTATTGGGATTAATCCTAAACGTAGGAGTTGTGGACTGTGGTGACAGTGGTCCCCAGCTCTCACTTGCCCCCAAGGACGCACACAATGGTTGGAGACTTTCCATGTTCTAAATTGTGTATTAGGTGGCAACATATTTGGTGTCGTTGCCGAGGATAAGTCATTTATCCTTGGTCTGACTTAATAATTATTTTTTAGTTGATTAATTTTTCAATCAACTTAATTCATTAATTCTTTATTCTTTTAAGTGTTAATAAATTTTGAAAATAACTTTAATTATTTTTTTCTTACCCATATTAGAAATTTGTTTGTTCTCCGAGTGGCGACTCCATTTCAAAAGTATATCGTAAGGTATTCTACCTAGATCCCTTTGGTTTGCTTGGATCCCTCTCAAATCCTGAAAAGGCTTTTAGAGGAAGTTAAACAAACTTACTCCTTGTAGACACTTTACAATTCTTCGAGAAGAGGGGAATTTCTAGTATTTATTTATTTATTGTTTATCCAAGCAAGCCAACCTCATAATTGATTTTTATAAACCATGTGATTTTTCTAACGTTGCTGGTTACCCTCATGATGTTCCAGAAATTCCTATAGATAAGTTGCCTTCTTTTCAGGCTGACAATTCCACAAATGTTAAGTCTCACATCACAAAGTTCAAATGTTGCATTGCAAAGTGGTGTATGGCATATGACCATGAGGATGTAAAGATGAAACTTTTTGTTTTATCTTTAGAATATGAAGCCTGAGAATAGTTTTAGGAATAGGATAATAAAAAGTTTAAAGACCTTAAGGGAATCATTGAAGCTTTTAATGATAAATGGGGAGATAGGAAGGATAACCATGCCTTGTTGAGTTCCTTGCACTCTAGCCATAAGGAAGATAATGAAATAGTGGAAGATTTTAATAAAAGATTCAATGATTTGGTTAAAATTTTCCCTCCTAATATCAAGCCTACTGAAGATGCCCTTTTGATTTTCTATATTCAAGATTTTGAAGGGGAAATGAGATATCTTTTAAAGGATAAAGATCCTACAAGTATTAGGGAGGCACAGGATAAGGATTTTAAGATAGATAAGAATATGCAAGCTACTGGTATATCTAGTGTTCTTGGGTTTTCTAAGAGTAGTTCTCCAAAGTCAAATGATGTTAAGAAATTTGAAAACCAAGAACCGCAAGGTGACTCTATCAAAGAGCTCACTCGTTTGATTAAACAAATTGAAGAAGTTTATATTAATCAAATATCATCTATGCATAATAAGATAGTAGCCATGGAAAGAGATAAAGATAATAATCACAAGATAAATGATAGATGGAAAAAGGGTCTCCCTAAAGGACCTCCTTATCAAGAACAAGAAACACCTCCCGAGCCTTTGAAAATGAATAATTGGTTTAATGATCAGATAGTAAAGGAAAAGTTAGCAGTTATAGGAAGAATGGAATAGGTTAATTGGGATGGTCATGATTTTGTGTTTGACAATGATAATGATTTGTTGGAAACAGTAGAATATAATAAGGATATGGTTTGCATGAATAGACATATGGACAAAGTGAAGAAGTATGTGACCATAACCTTACACCTAAATTTAATGAGTTTTAAAGTGATGATTTAGGGGGTTGGACGGATGATATAGAGTTTCCATTTCCTATAACAGAGATTGTGGATGTACTAGCCCAGAAAGATAAGCCACCTAATGCGTTATAAATTCTTCCTCCAGTCATTAAAGTGCCATTTTAGTTTCAGTTTGTTTCAGTTTCAAAGTCAGTTAAGGCAAGTCAGAATGAATCAATTGTGTTTTAGGATGTGAATAATGTACATAGTGTAAAGGATCAGTTTGTTAGCTTCCCAGAGTTTGTAAAAGATGGAATCATTAATAAAGAAGTTGACAGAGTATGGCATAAGTCATTTTGTGGTAGTGTTGATTTTTGGAAAATATTCAAAGACATGAGGCATTACTAGAGTCATAAGAAATAGGAAAGGGTCAAATGAGCTACAAGTCAGATTTTTCTTCAGAAAGATAAACACTTAGTGTCCTAAGGACACCTTCTGTAATGTATCTCTAATCCTTTTCCTTGTATTTTTCAATAAGTTAGCATTATTTCATTATTTGATTATTTTTGCATATATGCATGATAGATGTATAGTCATTTCATCTATTGTTTATTGTTTATTTGTTGGTTTCTATATAAGTACTTATGTTGGTCATTGGTAACAAATCTGTGGTTGCAGAGTCTGGAGTTCCCGCATGCTCTCCGATGATTGAACATGTGTCCCCAAGTTGGAGCCAGATGTTTCCCACCTATTTCTACTAGGTGGAAACCTCATGTACATTGGAGATGTACATTCTTGTTCAGTTGTTCCATGGAAAAATCCTTGTGATTTTTCACCTTGCAGGGCAATTTGCCCCTTTGTACTTGAAATATCCACTCCCCTACGTGGGATAATTATTGTAATTTTATGTTCTAAGTATGGATAATATGATATGAATTCCATGTCATGGACTTTATTATTAGGTAAGTCCCCTCATTGAGTGTTTTTCCCATTCCAATAAATTTTGTTCTTTAACGATTTTTATTAGCTGGTTTTCACTCAAAAAATCCTCCAAAGTGGTGACGGGTGTTCTAGTAATCGAAACCATGGGGTTGATAAGAGTTCAAAGTGTTATTCATGATCATACTAGACATATCCTAGAGTCTTGCAGAATTTCGCAGAGTCTAGTCAGTCTTTTTTTAATTTTTTAACCTCACCAGCAAGGTTAATTAATTAAAGTTTTGATGTAATAAGGTCGTCACTTGGTCCTTGGAATTTTGTAATAGGGGTATGAGTGAAAAAATAAATTCCATATCAACCCCTAATCCACAGTATCAATCCCTATGTCATTCGGACATGTGGTTAGGATTTTAGCCCACTTTTGGTCCCACTCAGGCAAAACCAAGATTAATTAATTTAACTACCTAGAGTGAAAAATGAAAAATTCTTATTTTTGGAACAAAATTCAAAGTTAGGGGCTCTAATTTTTCCTAAATTTCATTCCTATCAAGGTTAAGGAGAGATAAACCCAAATGAGGCCCACTCAAAGTGGAAAAATGAATTATTTAAAAGAGGGGACGTTGTTTGCCTTATGTGGGTTTTTTCCATCCTAATATGGAGCCCCTCCCCCTCTTGGATGGGTGACACTTGGCCATCATCCAAGGGCCTTCTCTTTAGGTTTTTATCTATAAATAAGAGGCTTCTCCTCTCATTTTAGCAATGAAGGTTCTTGGTAGCATGGTTATGCTACCAAAATATTTGCTTCTCTTCTCTTCTCTCTTTATTAGAGCATTTTGCTCAAGCCATTCTTGGCTCATATTTGTACTGAATATTTCCCTAGTTGGGCCTATAATAGAATAAATTATTTGGAGGAAATCTCTTCTATGGTGGGGTCGCTTCCCTCTTTAAGCATTGACGTATTGATGTTCCATTTGTGAGTATTTACTTTCATTTTGTTAAGCATAGATGCCCTTTGCAAAGGCCGTTGCAAAGGGATTGAATGGTAAATGGTTAGTTTATTTTCATTGTGAGTAGATTAACTTAACTCTACCAAAGTTTTGTAGAGCTATTTATTTTTCTCATCTCCTTGCTTGCATTGTGTAGTCTTGCTCACCCATTTCTTGTAGATCCAAAGGCTTGAAGGAGGGCCTCCAAAGCCAAGCTCCTAATCTTTGTGTTTGTCAATCTACTTCTTTTACTATTTACATTTTCGCTCATAAAGTTATGGGTCTAATAAAACTTGGTTTTATACATTGGTTAATGAATAAAACTTGGTTTTATTCATTGGTTAATGAATAAAACCCTTGTTTAGGGCCTTGACTCATTATATATTAGTATAGTAGCTTAAATATATTGTTTTTCCATCATTTAGGTGGCTGAAAATTGCATTTTCAGCCCTCTAAACTTTATGTTTTCAATCATTTTCAAATCTAAAATTTTCTGTAAATATTTGTATTTTTATACCAACTTCAATAACATTGTTTTTTTCTGAGTTTACTGTAAATTCTAGCAATTTTTTGCTTGTTGGTTTTTTGATAGGTTTTAATAGGTATTAAGGGAAGGTGTTGCCAAACAATTATCAAAAAACACCCCTCTTGTGCCCGCTTCAAAGAGGGTCCATTTCTAACCTTTCTCCCTCATTTTTCATAGTGTTTTGAGGCTTGAAAAGTCTATTTTCTGTAGGTGTTTAGTTGTTGGTTTTTATTTCATTGTAAATCATAACATAGCATAACATAACGTAACAATCTAATCTAGCTTAGATTTTACTTTTCAAGTTCACATACCTTCCCCTTTGGGGATTGTTGTGAGGCTAGAGTAGTACTTTCTTATTAGCTTGTTTTACTTTCTCAAAGTTTTATCTATTTCAAGCATAAGGATTTGTTTTAATTGTATAAGAGTAATCATACAACTCAAGTCTTTCAGTGTATCCTATTCCCTCTGTTATCTCCCTTCGGAGAACTCAGACCAAAGGGTGTGAAAAGAAAAAGGATTTGGGGGCTTAGTTTAACTAGATAACTTACTTTCTGCTACAAATCTTTCACACATTTAATTTTTTCAATCCGGGGTTCAAGTACCAGCATCTCCCATAAGGGATACCACTTGGTTGAACCTGTTGATCGTTATAAAATAAACCTTCCATGCTCAACAGTAACAAGATCAAAAAGTAACCCTATAAAATAAACCAACAACTTCTCTAGCCCCTTATCCTCTACTCGGTTCTCACTCTGCGGAGTACTCACGAGATACGACAGGGAGTGGAAGAGGTTTTAGTAATAGGAATCCACCATGATATTGTCTAAACCAATTAAAACCCGGTGACCATTGGAAGCTACGAGGGGTGAGAGACCGAGGGGGGTCTCACGGCATTCACGTCCCACCTGATGAGCACCTCGACACTGGGGGTTTGATTTGTGATCTACAAGAGGACCTGTTTCCACTGTTTTGAGCACCGCAACACTCCATCTTTGGTTTAAGAGGATATGTGGTCAGGGTAGACACATCCCTTGCTTCCAAGACATTAATCGAATATTTAAGGAACCCCTTAAAATATAACAAAATCAACCAAGAGACATTGCAAAACGTTTCACCCACATGATACTCCAATAGGAATTGTTTCACTACAGCATTTCACTTTGATTTCAAGTATTTATTTCTAGATTTTGCAATCTCATGTGTTGAATGTTTAAGTAATTGTAAATATTGCATATCTGAATATCTCATCTTGGAATTTACATTGTGGTCTATATTAAGGCATTAAGTGAATATCTTGTGGTGTGGTGCATACATTTCTCTTTTCTTTATACGTGTATAGTGTATATCTTTCTTTAGCAATTGTATATCTTTTGTAAGTAATTATAATCTTGTGGATCTTGCTTAGATAACTGTGGCTAATCTTAGCTTGTAATATATGGACTCCATTCTTTATCTAAGGCATTGGTCTAATAATTTAATAAACCTTAATAATTAATCCCTTTAACTAATTTGTTAATAAATGTAGGAACTTAGCATCCCTTAGGGACTACCCCCCTTGGCTCTGTTGGGATTAAGCCTAAATGTAGGAGTTGTGGACTGTGGTGACAGTGGTACCCAGCTCTCACTTTTCCCCAAGGACACACACAGTGGTTGGAGACTTTCCATGTTCTAAAGTGCATATTAGGCGACAACATCTTTGGTGCCGTTGCTGGGGATAAGTCATTTATCCTAATAATTAATTTTTAGTTGATTAATTTTTCAATCAACTTAATTCATTAATTCTTTATTGTTTTAAGTGTTAATAAATTTTGAAAATAACTTTAAATTTCTTTTCTTACCCATATTAGAAATTTGTTTGTTCTCCAAGTGGTGACTCCATTTCAAAAGTATATCATAAGGTATTCTACCTAGAGCCCTTTGGTTTGCTTGGCTCCCTCTCAAATCCTAAAAAGGATTTTAGAGAAAGTTAAACAAACTTACTCCTTGTAGACTCTTTACAATTCTTGGAGAAGAGGGAAATTTCTAGTCTTTATTTATTTATTGTTTATCCAAGCAAGCCAACCTCATAATGGATTTTTATAAACCATGTGTTTTTTCTAACATTGTTGCTTACCCTCATGATGTTCCAGAAAGGGCTATAGATAAGTTTCCTTCTTTTTAGGGTGACAATTCCACAAATGTTAAGTCTCACATCACAAAGTTCAAATGTTGCATTGCAAACTGGTGTATGGCACATGACCATGAGGATGTAAAGATGAAACTTTTTGTTTTATCTTTAGAATATGAAGCCTGGGAATGGTTTCAGGAACAGGATAATAAAAAGTTTAAAGACCTTAAGGGAATTATTGAAGCTTTGTTGAGACCTGGAAAATCACAGGCAACAACAACAAGGGATTCTCCCCATTCAACGTTCCCAACTAGCCCCTGACTGTTTGGTATGGGGAATTTGTCCAGTTTACGGTCCGGCTACCGTAGGTCAAGTAAAAAATTAAAATTCTTTACCAGTTGTGGCTCGGTCCACCGTATATATTTTTGTGTTTTTAACTTTAAATATGATATGCAAGTGCCTATCTAAAATGCAGATTGATAAAGAATATGAGGAGCGGTCACAATGTGATGCGCAGGTTCTTACCTCGCATCTTAGACTCTCTCGCATCTAAACCACACACAGTAGGAAATAAAACTAACTAAGCTGCCCCTAGGGAGTGAGATTATCAGTTAATGAGTAATGTATTACTGTTCATGCATTAAGAAAAATCACAGATAATTGTTCTTTGATTCAAAACACATAAACATGAATAGATGGATGAAAAACAAGATAGCTCATTGTCTGTGAAAACATTTATTACTCATAGTGGAAATTATCATAAAATAAACCAGAGAGCATTCATAAAATAACATAGGTTCAACAAGTTAGAACGATCTCACGGTTAATGAATAAAAGCTAAAAATAAAATAGTTCCCTTTCAACCACATCCATTGAACAGCATTTGAACATTCCACCAAGGCTTTCTCCAACAGGAAAAATTGTAATTATATATTGCAAAATGAAATAGTTCCTCTTACAATGTGTTCTCACAAGTCTAACTGGGAAAAATTCCTTTCTCTATCTAACTCTCCTATACTTATAGAAAAAGCAAAACTTTTGGGCTGCCCCCTAATGACCCCTGGGCTTCCCCAACGTTTCATCTCCCAAAATTTGTCTTATATTGAGTGCTCATACAATTTACAATATATTACATTTAAACAAACTAATAAAGCACTTAAGTGGAGGGCCCCGCTTGATTATTTAGGAACCTTTCCATGCTTGGGCTTCGGATGCAATATTCTCAAATTCAGAAGGATCGAGAAAATGAATGTTAATCTCAAACTTTGTAGCCTGATTTTTATTCCCTTCGATTCTGGCTGAGCTCAGGCGTAGTTGATCTTCCAGTAACTGTACACTGACTACCGAATGGGCCACTTCATCTTTCAAGATCTGTTCATCCAATACTTTGACCTGTTTAATCCTCTACTCATCCTCTTGATATCTGCTTTGTAACATTTCTATGAACAGGTCATGTTCTGGAAATGTATCTAATCTCTACTCAGCAGCCACCTGGCATCAGTTGTAAGCGATCAGCAACCTTCTGCAATACTCAGTGCAAGCTCCTTTCATTTTCTTTACAACCTTCTTGAATTCTTCTACTGTGTTTATTGCAAACTCCAACAAGTCATAATCATGCCTTAAGCCTTGTTGATCTTTTGCTGGTAAGTCTGCAGTAATATCTTCATTGGCCTCCAACCTTCCTATTCTTCCCGTCAAGACTTCCAAAATGTCCTGAGACCTATCTACAAAATACGAAGAAGTCTCCAAATTTTCTTATAATCTATTATCTACCTACAAAACTTTGCATCTTTCTTCTTCTATGGACACCTACAGCCGATGCATTTTGCTTCTTTGTGTTAGGGCATGCTCTTTGAAAGGTTGAATACTGGTTTGTTCTTCCTTAGCCTCTTTCAAAGATGTTGTTAGTGAAGCAATTTGTCCCTTAAACTCTGCTGCTTGTACTTGAAACTGTTTTTCTGTCTCCTCCATGGTAGCCCTTTGTGTTTCCAATTCCCCAACTTCGCTTTGCAGTTGGTCTCTTTCTGCATGAAGATTTTCATTTGTTGTTTTTAGTCCATCCCTTTCTGTCTTTAGCTCCTGATATTCCTACTGCAATTTTGCTAAGCTATCCTGAGCATTTGCTTCTCGCTTTTCAATAACAACTTCTAAAGACATCTTGTCGACTTGGAGGGACTGAAGCTCTGCTTTTTAAGACTTCACTTCATTCAGCATGTCTTCAAACTTTCTCTTTAATTTGTTGCCTTCATCCCTCTCCTTTCTCAGAGTGTCTTTTAATTAAGTAACAATTTTCCTTGATTGCTCAAGGTCTGTCATTATTCGATCCACATTATCTTCAGAGGCATGGATCAATGCTGCTCTAGCTCAGATTGTCAGTCTTGGGTCCTTGTCTATCCCATGTACTAAGGTTTTATCATTTATCATCATCCCTGAATACCCCCCAGTTTCAAATTTCTTCTCAGTCCTCTTCACAATTCTTTTCTTTTCTCTGTCATAAAAGATGGTACTGAAGTCTAGAACTTCTTCCCCTTTCTTTTGTTCAAAAGGAATCAGCCTTAATCCAGAAACAACAACCTACCCTAAACTATTGTCAGCAGTTACAGTAGGCTCTTGGGAGTCAGGACAATCTTGATCTTGTACTCCTTGAGTGTCTGCAGGGTCAGAAATTTGTTGATATGTTGTGGACCTTGGCAGTTTCAACCTTTCAGCTTCCTGCTTCTTTAGCTCTTCGTCCTCTTTCTTTTTTCTTTCTTCTTCTTCCCTCTTGGCAGCTTCCTCTGCACTCTTTGTTGCTTCTTGTTCATATTTCTTCCTTTCTTCTTCTTCACTTTTAAGCCAACTCTCAGCCTCATGTGCTAGTCTCCTAGCATCTTCTTCTCTTTTCCTGGCCTCCTCTTCATCAGCTTTCTTCTGCTCAGCCTAGCCCTTACCACCTTTAGTGATGATCTTCTTTTTAAATCTTCTTTTTAATGCAGTCATATTTTCTGCATTTCTGAACATTTCTTCATCCTTATCCCAATGGTTTGTATATTCAAAATGCACATTGGATTCCTTGCAATGTTCTGCAACTTTGTTCTGAGAATCATTTCTATGGAAGTTCATTTCCCCAAAGTGAAATTGCTCCAGTTCCTATACAAACTCATCAGCCTTTTTAACTTTTGAAAACTTATAGCTTCCCAGTCTGAACGGTATGGGAGGATAATTTGCCTTCTTGTGCTCAAACAAAAAACTCCCTATACCATCCAAGAAAACCTGTCTAACTGCTTCTTTGTGTACCACATAATCAGTGGCATATTTGGGAAGCAATGAAGGCACCCTGTAGCAACCATATATTCTAATATAAATTCCTTCCTCAGTCAAGTATTAATTGGCATACTCCTCAATGACTTTCAATGCCTCTTCAGACATGTAATTGCATTCTTTCAAGAAAATCAAAGTATACAAGAGCATAATAAATTGTTCACAAACTTCTCTGTAATGACTATAGTATTTGTGTGCCCATAATGGCTTGTAGGTCGTGTACATAGGGGTTATGTCCCTATCCCATATGCACCTTAGGTTTGGAAATGGTTGGGTGCATAGTATACAATCAATTAATATGCATCTCATGTAGAACTCAGACCTTTTATGGGACACCCCTCCCAGAGCTGAAGCAATGCAGGCTGAGAGACTGTTGGACACAATGTTTGCCTAGTTGAACACAGTCCCATGGGTGGATACATAGAAGATAATAGGAACCCATCCTAACTTGAAACTCCTTCCGTGGGCTCTCCCAAAGATTATGTTCAGCATTAACGCAATGAACCTATAAGGGGTTCTTAACATAGCTGTGTCGTATTCCCTTGATGGTCCGGTTCGGAAATTCTTACCAGGTATCATCATTCTTTTTACTGTTTCAACCAGGTCTAGGTTAATATCCTTCAACCAATCTTTAGTTAGGTAAACTTGGGATTCTGGTAAGTGATAAGCTAATGATACATAGCCAGGGCTATAAGCAGCATAGCCCTACTTGGCAATATTGGCCAGAATCATAGTAGTCACGTCTGCCCTAGGCAGAATCCATCCAATCACTTCTGAGCATGGGAAAAGCTCAGGTCTGGTAGCTATCTTCATCAACGCAGATTTTTCAATATTAGCATATATTGTTAACTCTTCAAACCCAGTATCAAGGATCTCCTGGTTTGAAATCAGTCTATAAATATCGCCCCACTTGTAGACAGGTTCCACACCGGTGGTGGCTCTAGTATCCTCATAAATGTACTCAGTCTTTGTAATAATTTCCACCTCAGGATCACCTTCAGCAATGGGGGCTTTCTTTTTCTGTCTTTTCAACATCTCGTCTTTGGAAAAGTTGCCCTATCACAAAACAAAATGCCTTTAGGCTTTGAGCTGTTAACTAGTATTCAAAGAACGAAGAAAAACTGTATAAGCATTTACCTCAGCCATATTTGCCATATTTAAATCTATGTATATACAGAACCAGGGATAACTAGCAAATACTTTCTGCGAAAAGATAGGTCCTAAAAAATCCTAAGTCATGCCCGCGACTAAAATCAATATGATTTACAACATACGGCATAACCCTGCTAATCATGTAAAACCTCTATCGGCGATACTAAACACGAAAAAATGGGAAGAAAAACTAGTATGATCAAAACTAAAACCCCTGACATTATCGACGTCAGTAGAACACGTTCCAACTCCCTGCTTCAAAAATAAATCCCATCAAATGAGGCTTATCCTCAAAAATCTACGACCCTAGTTCCAAAACACGTAGGCAACCAAAACAATTGAACTCAAACCCTCCAGCATTTCAAACAAAACCAGGGTAAATGCCTACCAACTGCAAAAGAAAGGAAAATTCCCCCCCCCCAGATGGCCATATGCAAACCTAGAAAAACCGGTGCAAACAGCATAATGCTTGTCTGCACTAGTTTCCTAAACAGTTGGAAAGGGTTCGAAAACTCATAACGGATCTGCAATAATCAAAGTTAGGGGCTCTAATTTTTCCTAAATTTCAATCCTATCAAGGTTAAGGAGAAATAAACCCAAATGGGGCCCACTCAAAGTGGGAAAATGAATTATTTAAAAGAGGGGACATTTTTTGCCTTATGTGGGTTTTTTCCATCTTAATATGGAGCCCCTCCCCCTCTTGGAAGCTTCCAAAAGGCCCCTTATTGGATGGGTGACACTTGGCCATCATCCAAGGGCCTTCTTTTTAGGTTTTTAGCTATAAATAAGAGGCTGCTCCTCTCATTTTAGCAATGAAGGTTCTTGGTAGCATGGTTATGCTGCCAAAATATTTGCTTCTCTTCTCTTCTCTCTTTATTCTAACATTTTCCTCGAGCCATTCTTGGCTCATCTTTTTATTGAATCTTTCCCTAGTTGGGCCTATAGTAGAATAAATTCTTTGCAGGAAATCTCTTCTATGGTTTGTTTGCTTCCCTCTTCAAGCATTGAGGTATTGATGTTCCATTTGTGAGTATTTACTTTCATTTTGTTAAGCATAGATGCCCTTTGCAAAGGTCTTATCTCTAAGAGATGTGTATTTTATGTGATTTAAAATGTGTTTTTCATAAAACCCTACTTATCTATGTCTTTTTTCTGATGGACGGATGACTTCTTTGATTGGTTTTGCTAATGGTGCTAACCGATATACACTTAACCTTGCATCAACCGCCTTGGTACTGTACTCTCCTACAAGTGAGTTGGTGAGTTCAGGGGGTGTTCTTTTAGGTCCCTCCACCAACAATCTGGTGAAATACCAAGTCGTGATTGGATTGTTGACGGAATCCCTAGCTAATGATGTAAGGGAAATTAGGGTTTACCTAGACTCCGAACTAGTTGTTCAACAGCTTAATCGAGTCTACACCATCCGAAATCCCCTGCTTATTCGTACTTTCCGAAGATTTAGGTTGTTAAAGAGGTATTTTGGGCAAGTTACATATCAACACATTTTGAGACATTTAAATGTTGTGGCAAATTCCCTAGCTAATTATGTCTTAGATTGGTATATTTCTCATACTTAAAAGTCCATTTGAAACATAAACAATATATATGTAAATTCATAAGTAGATCACACATCACATTTTTCGCACACACAACTATAAATATAAAAGTTTGTCATATATAAAAACTGTAGCACCGAGATACAAAATTGGGCTGAAGCATCTCTAGCTTTCGGTGTCCTCAAAGTTCAGGACTGTAAAAAGTTTGGAATACACATATACATAGGGGAAAATATGAAGCTTCGAAGCTTTCATAGTACATATATAAAAAGTGAATATCAAAGTAGACTAATCCTTGTGATGCTCATGATAGCACGTGATGTCTTGGGCCACTCTACGGAGTAGCCTAGAAAATTGTCCAGAGACACCTACAGTATGGTGCTGATAATTCCTAGGTACCTCATCATTAGTCATATCAGGGATACCTATAGTCAAATGTTGTAGGTTCTCCTCGATATATCTGACCTCTTCATCAGCTTCGGAATGATATAGCATCATGTCTCTAGTACCGACTCGCCTAGCAATAAGTGACATCCTTGCTGGACGTACAGATCCAATGTCTGCATGGAAACATTTTCACTTATCTTAGTACTGCAAAATAAAAATGAAATAAAATATAAAAACACAAGTAGATAATGTATTTCTTACCTCGGTCGTCCCATACTTCTCCCTCATTTAAGGAAAGCTTTCATTCATCACGGAAGTCTGCCCGCTCGTAGGCATAGTCCTTAACCATGAGTAACCGGTTTCTCAATGAGTGAAAGAAACTAGATCTGTAACTGACTTTGGGTCCTCCACCACCAAGGCGAGGCATGGTTGTAACCCATGAGATCATCCTGGGATCCTCAGGCTCAAGCCTGGTAATAGTCACCTATGGTCTCATATGAGGCACCCGCTGTAAGATAAAAGACACTATCGTAGCTCCGTAGCCAAACTACTTCAATGTTCCTCTCTTGCATTTGTTTAACTTATTTTTGAGACATACCAGCATGCCTTCACACCAATTGAAGATGATGGGGTCCATACACTGCAAATCCTACAACATATGTGATTTACTGGTAAGGTGGGCAGACCTAGTTCCTGCCACCTTTTTGATAGTGTATACCATTTTCCTCAAGGGGAGATCTACTATGGACTTGATCCGTAGCTTCCCAGACTAAGGCTTTGTACCTAGTTTGTAGTACTGGTCAATCAAATCATCCAAGGTCTCTCCTCCTCGTGCCCCAGATAGAGCTACTAGACTTCCCCTCATGGACAATCTGATTAGAAAATAGATGTCCTCAACTTCTATGGGTAGGATATGGATCTCCACCACAAAATTATGTTGGTCGAGATCCCACATCCCTATGATATACTCTCACAATCAGATATGTGCTTTCATACCGGGTACCTGAAAGTATTTTAGAAGTCCGCAGTTCCGTAGATGGATCACTGGCAGCCTCATGGTATGGAACTTCATGTTCCCTTTCCTTCCAAATCACCATGATGCACCTGTAACACACAAAATTCATAATTAGAAATCACATCATGGTTGAAAAGAGGAAAGCACTTAAATGACAAATTTTGAAGCAAGATAAAAAGCATAAAAATTGGTTTTTTTATGGATTAGGTTTGAGTTATCTTCATAAGGGAGCAACGGCGCTGCTGGCCTTTTCCCATAGAGCACCGACGATGCTGCCACCTTTGGCTCGAAGGTTGTCGATATCATGTTAGTTGTGGATAGAGCGTCGTCTCATGCTCTGCCCGACAACTAAAAATCCATAAGGCCAAAAATTTTGGCTTCTACACTAGTAGAAAACCCCTTATAAGATGGTTGAATTCCTCTTATCCTTTTTAAATTAACAATCTACCCTAAATATTGGCTTTAAAACAAATAAAAACCATTTTTGGAACATGAATTAAACAATGGAAGAAAAAATAAAATGGCATTTTCTTGAAATATCAAGACACTTACCTCTTCCACGAAGAATGAAGGAACAATGAGTGAGGGACCCTTGCAAAAACACCGGTGGAAACTCTTTCTATCACTCCAACTACCAAAACTCTTAATGGTAAAAAGCAAATGGTAAATAATTGTTACCTACTCTTTGAATTTATAGAATATTCGGAGTTTTCAAAATTTTATTATAATTTATTTATTTTGAAATCCAAGTTATTTCATTGAAAGTGGGTTTTTACTTTTTACTTTATATAGTTTTGGTAAAATGATTTTTAATGGTGTTTTTTCAATTTTTTTAGGTCAACATTGGGTTATGGCTATGATGTAATCTATTTTAGTCTTTTTCAAGCCTAGAGAAAGAATGAAAAAGTACCTACCATCGTTATACACTTTTTACATGCTCCATTGTAAACAGGCCTGGAGGTCGATAGTCAAAAAATGAGAAAAAAGAAGGTTCTAGAAGCTTCCATGCAGAAGCCTCCGTGGAGTTAGTTCCTACATGGTTGGGAGAGGTGGAATTTTCTTCCCTCACTTGTAGGGATCACATTCTATCCATTTTCCAAGTCATCTCATGAGTTCTAGGCCTATAAATGAAGCCTTCATGATGAGAGTGAGGGAGGCCAGAAAAAGCACCCTTATGTTGTTAGTTTGAAATATGAATCAGAGGCAAAGTAGAGTTGTATTATGGTTGGATATATCTTCATAGCTATAGAGGATTGTAGATGATTCTTGTAGAGATTGAAGCTATTGACATCAAGGCTTTTTGGTTGTACTTATCTCTCTTTCATAATTAATACAAAGACATTCCCCTTTACTATATTTGATGTATTGATTTTAATTAGATATTATCAGATTCCTTGATCACTGATATGAATAATCAATTTATCATGATGCTCTCATCTTGTTTGTTTGTATTTTGATATGTTTTGTAGGTACTGAACCATTGCAAGGACTTTTGGAGAGAAGAAAAAGAGACCCAAGGTTTAGGTATATTGTATTCCATGTTAGTTAATTTGATTGTTTAAGGAAAGGATATGTTGCTATGTCTTTTTTTTCTGTATTTGTGATTTACATTGCAAAGGAACAAACAGTGTCTGCACTAATTGAGAATTCCTTATAACAGTCATCATCTTCTGCATCATATGATCACTTGATCCTTTTGCAGCAACACTTCGATCTTTTCAATCGACAACATCAGCATTTTAGTCTTTTTAATCAGCAACGTCATCATCAATAATACTTTGAGCAACATCATCAACAATACTTTGATCTTTCGATCATCATCAGCAGCAGCAATACTTTGAGAAACATCATCAGCAATACTTTGATCTTTCGATCATCATCATCAGCAGCAATACTTTGATCTTTTGATCAGCAACATTATCATCGTCATCATACTCTGATATTTCGATCAGTAACATCATCATCATCATCATACTCTGATCTTTCGATCAGTAACATCATCATCATCAACAACCTATAATCCATGGTACGAAGAAAAAAGTCTTCGAGTTAATTTTGGACTTAAGTCCAGGGATGATGCAATCTACCACATTCTTGACAACCGAAGTTACCAGATACAATTATACGATAATCACTCCCTATCACTTTAGGACTAAGTCCAAGGATGATGCAATCCTACCACATTCTCGAGGACCGAGGTCACCGGATCCATTCTAAACAAAATTTCATGGATGATACAATTCCACCACATTCTCGAGTACCAAAGTCACTGGATCCGTTCCGAACAAAAGTTCATGGATGATACAATCCCACCACATTCTGGAGCACCGAAGTCATCGGATCCATTCTTAACAAAATTTTAGGGATGATACAATCCCACCACATTCTTGAGGACAGAAGTCACCAGATTTGTTCTAAACAAAAGTTCAGGGATGATACAATCCCACCACATTCTCAAGGACCAAAGTCACCGGATCCGTTCTCG
This sequence comes from Pseudotsuga menziesii, assembly GCA_001517045.1. Taxonomy (NCBI): domain Eukaryota; kingdom Viridiplantae; phylum Streptophyta; class Pinopsida; order Pinales; family Pinaceae; genus Pseudotsuga; species Pseudotsuga menziesii. The sequence continues at coordinate 702,670 of LPNX010624281.1, forward strand.
ACAAATTTTAGGGATGATACAATCCCACTACATTCTCGAGAGCCAAATTCATAGGATCACTTTAGAACAATGTTCAGGGATGATACAATCCTTCTTATTTCTTGAAGACATAAGTATATGGATCACTTTAGGAGAAATGTCTGGGGATCATACACTCCCACTGCAAAATCACTACTCCCCCTTTCAAGGAAGGTCTTTCTGAACAACACCAAGCTTGTCTCAAAATCATTTGAACTTTACTCGAGATAGAGGATTCATCAACACATTAGAAACTTGTTCATCGGTACTCACATACTAGAGCTTTATGGCTCCCTTCTGCATCATATCTCGAATGCAGAAATACTAGATTTCTATGTGCTTTGACCTATCATGGAACACTGGGTTCTCTGTCATCTTTATGCAACTCTAATTATCACATAGAATCATGGTAGTATCCAACTCTAGGTTGAATAAACCTGACATCAGCTTCCGAAGCCATATGGCTTCACAACTAGAAAATCAAGCTGCTATATATTCTACTTCAGTCGTGCTAAGAGAAACACTAGATTGTTTCCTGCAAACCATGAAATCATAGCAGACCCTAGACTATAACATCCACCTGATGTGCTTCTTATGTCTGAGACACTTCCAGCCCAGTCTGCATCTGTATAGCCATACAATCTGTAATCAAGTTTTCCGTCATAGTATAGACCAAAGTCTATAGTCCCTTTTAGATATCTCATCACATTTTTTGCAACTATTAGGTGAACACGTCTAGGTTTACCTACATACTGACTCAAGATGTTCACAGCAAAGCATATATCTAACCTTTCTATTCGTCAAATACATCAACGACTCGAAAAATATGTCTGTACTGAGTCATATACACTAACTCTAATGTCTCATCAAACAAAAACTTCATGTTGGTATCCATGTGTGTGTCCATGGATTTACAGTCTAACATATCAGATATTCTTTAATATTTCCACAACATACTTTCCCTGGTTCGAAAAGATTCCTTCTGAACTCTTTCGCACTTCCAGCCCGAGGAAATAAAGCACCAATCCAATATCTTTTCATCTCGACTTCTTCAGCTAGATTTTTCTTGCAATATGTGATTTGTTTCTCATTCCCTGTCAGAAATAGGTCATCCATGAGTAATATTATGATAGGTTCATATTCTATAACCTTGAAGTAAATGTTAGGGTCAGCTTTACTCTTGGTAAATTCCATGCTCGACAGAAAATTATTTATCCTTCCATACCAAGCTCTAGGAGCTTGCTTCAGGCCGTGCAGGGCCTTCTTCAAGTTGTATATGTGAGTCACTTTATTTGTTGACTTCAAATGCTTTTGGTTGTTCTATGTAAACCTCATCCTCAATCATACCATTCAGGAAGGTTTTATTTACATCCATCTGGTGTAGATCCCACTTCATCATGGAAGAATATGCCATGATAGTTCTAATGGAAGTGTACCTTGCTTCCTGGAGTAAGTGTCTCTTCATAATCAATTCCATCTCTCTGAGAGAATCCTTTAGCCACAAATATTTCCTTACTTCCATCAGCAACATATTTTATCTTTCAAATTCATTTGGAATATACCACACTCTTGATTTCTAGTTTGAGTACTATATCCCAAACATCATTGTGGTATTCTTCCATCATTGCATCTTCCATGGCTTCATTATGTCAGGTCATCGACAAATCCTAGTATTCTGCAATTAACCTTGAAGGTTGGAACATACTTTACTTTTGGTAAAATCTCATTCCATCAAGAAGTTGTCCATCATGTCATACCATGTTGAACTCATAGATATTATGTAGTCACTCCCCCTGAAGCGGAGCATCATCTTCCCTCTGCATTCTTTACTGGAGTGACAGGTATCATCCTATGCTACTATGTATCCATCTCAGGTTACTAGATACTAATATCCCTTTATCTTGAACTTTGTCGAAAATCTCCTCTTGCACCCATCTGTGAGCTTGTTGTCTTCTATAGGTTTCCATCTTCAACCTTGTAGCGAAGGTTAAGATATCCATCACTCTAGGTGATCTATCAAGATCCTGGATGTGATTTTCTATGGGTGCCTTCTAAGCTTGTACAAAGCATATTCTGTACAGGTGGTTCTTTGCTTGATATATACTTCTACTGAAGAGGTGTGTCTGGTCAATAAAGTATGTCATTCCATAGTCTATTATTTCTGAGACAAACCACAAACCTTGCTTTGTACACTTGTTCTTGTAGATCCATATGGAAGACACTACAAACTTCTCTTCAGGTCTTGGAACCATATCGTAGACATCATTGCTCGTGATCAACTGTTACTCTTTGATCATAGCTTCTTCCATAGCTGGAAGGGTTTGCATCAATGATGTCATCCAACTATGTTACACAACTAAAGTGTGTCCCAGGCCTCTTATTTTGGTTTGGAATTCTTGCCATAATTTTTGTCATCTTGAGTTATCTCTCGTACCCAAGGTGTTCTTTATATTTCGAGGTGCATCTACCACTCTCTGAAGCTCTTTCTTATGTCACGATGTCTCTGACCATGGGAGCTTTAGATTCATGTTTATTGGAGTGAATCTTGAATTGTCATCACTAGTTCTTTGGAACAAGTCTCATCCTCATTTTCTTGTAGGAGGTTGTACAGGACCTTTCCTACAAGTCAAATGCACCATTTGCATGGTTAGAACCATTTCATAGAACATATGCATAACGAAAAATTCTTATGCATCATGCAACTGTTTATCCAATACAACATTCATCCATATCTCATGGAAACTTTATAGATGCCTTCCATCTCTACCATGACATCATTGAGATTGTGCACTAATCCAATATGTCAGCAAAGAGGTTTCATTCTAGATAAGTAGCAATGGATATTTGTATAGAACCATGAGCTACTTACCCATCACATGCATATTAGTAGTATACTGTCATTAATACAAACATTCTATCATGTATAACACATCAACTAAATATAATCAAATTCATAACAAAACAATATCATGAAATGACAATTGAATACTTATATTTTATACGTTTCGTGGGTAGACTCCTTCTTGATCCTTCTACTTCATCATCTTCTTCATTTATGACATCATCATTTCTTATCCAAATTCTAAGATGGATAAAAGGTTATTCAAGAATTGAGTTCTTCATATTCATCATCGCTTGAGGGATCTTCTTTGAATTGTGGGTGCTTGATCTTCAGTTGCTCCCATCTTCTCTTCTCTTATTATGAGTCGCTTTTCTTCTTGTGTAAGGATTTAGCATCATCTACCTCTAGAACTGGAACCTCTCCACTTATGTGGGTGTCCAATTTTTTTACTTCAAGAACCAGTGAAATCCTATGCTTTAATGCTCATAATTTTTCAGCAGTTTGAGGTGTTCGTCCTGGTTTCGGATCTGGTTGATCTAGGGTTTGTCAGAGAAACCCTAATTTTAAAAAATTGAAATATTTCAGATCTGATTGGATAGAAATTTGTGCCTCCTAAAGGTGAGCTGAGCAGCATATTCATTTTCCCAAAAATGTGATCAGAATTGCAAAATATCTAATGCCCTAGTTTTCTTCAGTTTCTTCTATAGAATGCCTAATATTTTTTCTACGGTATCTCTGAAATTACTGCTCCTCTATGTCTGAAATTTTGTATTGAGGTATCCTTGCATGTCCTCTTTCCAACACCACATTTTATAGAAGAATTTATTTCTCCAATTGGGACTTATGTTCATTTTCCCAAGATGGATTATTTCAGGATTGTTCAGAAGAGAAAACTTGTACTAAATACCATGTGTCACTGGTTCACCTTTCGGGTATGAAATTTTTACCACATAAATTAAATTGTGTGTCCTTTCTGGAAAATCTTGTGAAATTTAATTTGGACCTTCGTAGCCTGAGATATAGCAATTCTCCCTAGGTATCCTTTTTAAGGTTGAATCCTGGGAGAGGCTGGAACCCTAATTTGGAGAAATCATATCACCCAGAATATAGTGAATCTAAGGATGAAAATTTTACATAGTGTACATCAGGAATTTATCTTCGGTCTGTGAAAGTTTTGGCTCCTGAGAATTCTCTAATCTCGAGATATAGTGAATCTACCAAAACTACTAGTTTTAGTATTTTAGGGTGTTCAAGCATGAAACCCTAATCTTCAATAGTTGTAGTTGTAGCACTGTTTCGGCTGCACAATGACTTCTTTCAGGGTGGATCTGATACCATGTTAATTTTTTAATGGTTATATAAGATATTATAAAATTTATCATCATAAAAGCATAACCATAAGCCAAAATATCACTGAAATATAGACAAGCACAACCATAGAAAAAGAACAAAAAGATTTATCCTGGGAAACCCTCATGGGGAAGAAAACGCAGCAAAAACTTCCTATGTATAAGATGTATAAAAGATAAAATACAAGACCTAAAAATAGGTGTGCCTCCCTCTAGCAAATTTCTCTCTCTCTCTCTCTCTCTCTCTCTCTCTCTCTCTCTCTCTCTCTCTCTCTCTCTCTCTCTCTCCATGCGCTATGCACAAGTGAGTATATGTGTACAAATGAGGAGCACCTCTCTCCTATTTATATTCTTTTGTTCACTTGAATTTTTAATCAACTATGTCAGCCCCACTAAACTTGACAAGGCTGAATTTCCTAGGGAGATTCCAAACATCATATTATTATATTCTGGAGGGTGCTAATGACCCGACTTACAACGGAGGGGTGTTCCTCATGACTCTTTACTGACCTAGTACAATATTAATGATTCTCCTAATAGGAACGTCGAGGTATAATGAAATACAAATGATTCTCTCTACAAGAACATTGGGGTACAGTAAGTGAATACACTTCAAAGTTACAATAATTCAACACATCCAGCACCAAACCATTTCATCATTGGAAGTGATGGCAAATTTTGGAGAGGATGTTGTTGTATCAATGGGAAAATACTATTGGAGCAAAAAGGACAAAGTTTTGGTAAAGAGGGTAACCAAGAGATCTAGAGAAGGTTTAGTTAAATAGGTGCCTGCCCATAATCAGGTTATTTGGAATTTAGATACCACTGGCGTTCAGAAAGGGGAATTGGATACAGTTGCTGCTATAATGGTTTTTGCAAGTGCAAACTTTGACTCAGTTTCACAACTATGTTTGGCTCTTGGGGGTAAAGAAAAAGAGATGCAAAAGGCCAAACTGGGCTTGGCAGTAGGGAAGCAGAGACATGAACAAGAAGTGAACTAGCTAAACCAAAAGCATGAATAAACTGTTCAGCAATGGCAAAATAAAGCTGAGAAGCTTAAGCAAAAGCTTGGGAACACAGATGTTTTGAATCGACAGCAAGCAAAACAAATTGTCCTTGTCAATAAGAAGCTGAAGGATTCCCAGGTAACCTTTAAAGCCTCCCCCTTTCTAGGTCTCACACCAAAAGAATTCAAAAAGGTACTCTCTAATGTGCATCAAGAATTTCGATAGGACATGGCAGATCTATACACTTCTTTGATGAAATGCAAGGGTTGCATGATAAGTTTACTAAGCATTATGAACCCTCGAAGACCACCATAATTGTATGAGAGCAGCATCTACGGCTTTTGAACAACTAACAGGTTGGAAAAATCATATCAAAGAAAAACCTCATGGCTTGCCGATATTGGATAGGTTGCAGGATAAAATGATTGAGGTTACTATTGAGACGTGGGAGGGTATATGTGACTCAGCGGAGACTCTGATCAACGAAGGACAGAAAAATTGTGATACAAGGTGGCCAGATGCTGAGGATTTGCTAACCTATTTGGACATGCCTATTTTAGATCCTATTAGTCAGGAACCTTCACCTAAGCTTCAACTGGAACAGGTGGAACAACATTTTGATGCTAACAAGGAGCTGATCCAGCAAATAAATCTGCTCACGATGCAAGAAATCAAGAGATGGATCAAAGTTCCTCATGCTTTGATAGCTTGAATACAAGTGTTTGTGAAAGAGTGTAAGAAAATTAAAAAGATGGATATTTCCTCCCAGATTTGTAAAACAGAAGTCCACTTGTGGCATGCCCATTTCCAAGATATCAATGAACTTATGGACCTATATTCCGAGTGGCGTTCCACCCTTGGAAAATCCTAAAATCATTTGATTTGTAATCCCACATTTTGGGAATTTTTTATTGTAATTTTATTTAAGGATAGAATTTCCCAAGTAGAAGTGGGGACTTTTTAGAGAAATGGATTAAGGAATGCCTAGGAGACAGGACTACCTGAAACATAACAGGGAAGTTTGTGGTTTTACTATTTTGTAATGTTTTGCAGATTAATAAAATTGCAGTTATCTCATATTATGTTCCATGGTTATTCATTGAATGTTTTTAATGAATTTCATCTCATCTCCTAATCTGTTTGGCTCACTAATTATCATATCTCTTTTATCATATGATTGGTTCATGTGTAGATGTTTATTTATTGGAATTAATATATGTAATGTGTATCAAGTGAATGTATTTGTTTGGTGTACATTATCTTTATGCCACTGATGATCGGTTATCAATCTCGGAATATTGATTTTTGAATTAATATTATCTCTTGGGTTTGTTACGTATCTCTAATACTTAGGACAGAATGCTTGCAACTTTGTTTGATGAGTTAGTCTTAAGATAGTTGTAAAGAGTGATCTTGATCAGCATGTTTGTACATTAAGAAATTATTATTTTTCATCTATTATATTTCACAACAAGATTGTTTTGAAACATTACCTACCTTGTTTATGTGTCCTTAAGCAGTTAGTTAGAAACCACTTCTTTTAATTTTTCATTCTCAATTTATCCACACAGCAGATCTTTTAGATCTAATAAAAACATTGTGCCAGTGGAGGCCTCATATCCATATGATTTATCCATTTCAAACAGCTTGAGGATAGGGTCTTCTCTACGTGAGAATGATTCAAATCCTTTGGTTGGGTTATATCCTTGTGTTGACTGCCTTGTAGAATTTTCCATCTACCTACACATCGAGCCCGTCAACAAATGGCACTAGAAGGAGGTCCATTTTGAAATATGTCAAAGCTAAACCCTGCTAAACCTCCTCCGAATAGATCACCTATCATTACTAAAAGCAACATACAAGCTTCTATGTCTAAAGCACGACCTGTAGAAGACACGACTACCATCTCTCCCATTTCTTTTGTATAAATTGTTCCTGGTAATCCACCGCAAATTCTATTTGTTTCACCAACAAGGGGGACCCTAACACTTGAACAGTTGTCAAAGCAAACCAAATACCAAGACGCAAGGATTGAGCAGATATTTGAACTCAATCAAAGCCTCATAGATGCCTTTAATTTCTCCTTTTTGGAAATTTTTTAAAATTCCCAATTTTCCAATATTTTCTCGATTTTGGCTCTTGACTAGTTTTGATGTCTAGACCTCCAAATTGACCCAAATGCTTCCAAATTTTATCTGAAGGTACACTACTGATAATATAACTTAAATATCATTCTCATGTATGTTTTTTTACCTCCCAATTACATCTACAAACTTTTTTAATGTTCTGTTCAAAGTAGGAGTCTTTACTAGCAAATTGGGGCTCCAATTCCCCCCGGGTAATTGCCAGAAATGGCTTCACAAATGATCCCAAAGTCACTTGAATTTATTAACATATGCTGGGTATGTGTAAGGTACATTTTAGAAGTCTCATATGCATCATTTTTCAGTTTATATATTTTGTTATAACTCTTTCCAAAACAACTCTTAAGTCACAATTTCGACCCTTGGGGAAAATGCACCAAATCTTCTCCCAATGCAATAAAAATGAGTAAAATGGATTCAAATTCTTAAGTAATGAACATGAGACTTGAAATAAACATTAATTATAGTCCATCCATCATATATTTATCAGATATACATTCCTCCATTCGAAATAATAAGCATTACCATGGCATATATCAAAATAGAGTGGAAATGGTCATTGTTTGCTCATTAAAAGTCATTTTGACATACAAATCTTGGGAATTTAGAATTGAAAATTTATAAGAATGAATAAAAAATAATATTGAACTTATTCCAATCATAAATGGACAATAAAATTCTCTCCCAATTTGAAATCATCAGCATTACAATGGTTCACAACAAGATAGTGGGGAAATGACACTATTTCTTCATTGTTCAACATTTTTACCTGAATTATTTTGGGTATTTAGACCTGAGAGTATTATGAACATGAAATACAGAGGATATACATCATAACATAATATAATGGGCATTAGAATCTTCCCCAAATAGATCAATATCTCACCCAAATCGCAATCCCTCCATTGGCATGAATATGGTGTGAAAACTGGAAATAGTTGAGAGAGAGTGCTGCAATAGAAGAATCCACATGATTTCCTGTAGCTTACACCTAAAAATAATACTACATTAAATCTCCATGAAATACATGAGTGGCCTCTCCAAACACCAACTAGGATGAGAATCTCTCACCCTCAAAATTGGCTAAGGCATGAACTAGTCATCTACTAGCTCTCTTTCTTCACAATAGAAAATTTCAAAAATGATCAAAAAGCTTCTTATCATGGCCGATACCTGTATTTTATAAAAATTATTGGTATTATAAGGGTCCAAATCCATCCATAAACCAAAGCCAAGTCGAATTGGTGTGGCTGCTCATACTATGCCATGTGGCCTCTCTCTTCACCTTCCCTCTTCTCCCAAATTTGAGTAGGAGCCTCTTGGCCTTCTCCAACTCCCAAATTCGACCTCCAAGATGCTTTATTCAGGCCTGACATGTCACTATGTAAGTATTTCATCCTTCATATCTGAATTGTGTCATAATTGTCATAGAATCTCCATCATTGATGTCATAGATGTCATAAATGTAAGGGGAATCTAGCCAAGTGTCCATGAAACTCCCATTTGGCTCTTCCTATCCCATGTAAGTTAAAATTCATCCCAAATTCAACCTATGAAGTATATTGACAATTATATTAACCTCATAATCCATCCCAAAACATTAGGCTTCCCATAGATTCGAAATTACAAGAGGAGGATGACATTTAACATATGAATTCTAGCTTGAGTGGGCCCCACAATCTCCATGTGTCTCCATTCTCCATAGCCATTTCATTTTTCACTTGAATTCATTTAATTAACTCCATTAAATAAATATGTATTCCTTCTAATGTCTGAACACCATTTATTAGCTCCCTTATTAACTTCCCAATGTTTCCACCCAACCTAGGGAACTAGTAGGATTGATGGAATTTTCTCGCTATGCAATTATTTGAATGGGGAAATTACAATGCCTTACCCTTAGGACATTATTTCCTTGTGAATGCAAGTGTTCAAAATACCTGTGAACAACCAATATATCCTGAATACTAGACAATCCGGGCATTTGATCGGAAGGATCAATCCCCGGAAGCCTCTACCTCAGATTTTCGATGCTTCACCACCTACAACACCCCCCTCATCACGTTCTTTTTCTTAAGAATCCTTAGACAGCAAATCTTCCTCGGAGTCTTCGAAACATCCATCAGGAAATTTACTAGAAGAACAAGAAGTTCCAGAAGGACATATGGCAAATGATCTTAATAGACATATTGGCACCCCAACAACTCCCCTTGATTTTACAACAAAATAAAGGGCCCCCATTAGAATTTTGTAAATATTTAGCTTTGGTTTTCTTTTTCTTTTATCTTGCTTGATTTGGAAGGAGATTTTATGGCTTTATTTTCTTTTGATCCTTTCTTTGACCTTTGTAATGATGGTTCTTTGGGTTGGTTTTCATGGTTTCAAGGATTTGGTGATATTGGATGTTTGAGAATTTTGACATCACGATGGCTAGATGATACTCTTGATCTCATTTGAACTTATATGAGTCAATTCCATGTCTTCGTTCATTTGCATTTGATTAATTTGCTCATTCGAACATGTTACTAAGTTTTGGTTTTTACATTACTAACGATTTAGTGATAATTTGTCGGATCAAAAAGAATTAAGCAAAGATTTGTCCTTATTGATTTCTATCTATGTCTTGAAAGAATTTATATCTAATAATTGGATCATATTCTTACTTCTGCATTATAATGATACGTTGACTTTTGCAAATCTTGTAACATTTGATTTAAATATTTATCTCACATGAAATTGAAATTTGAATATTTTCTTTATCCTCATTAGATTTATGGCTTTTGATGACTTGATGGTTCTTCCATGATCTATATTGGTCTTATGTGAACTAGCTCCATATCTTGTTTTGAAAAAATGAATTAAATTAAAAATTGAGTAAACTTTAGGTCAATTTTTAATACATAGTTACACTAATAAATCAATAGTTGTTGTAATAAAAGAGAATTTAAATATTATATATTAAATAGTTTTTCAAAAGATTCATTTTATTATAATTTTATAAGTTTATTAATGGTTAAAATAAATATTCATTTTTGAAGAAATAATCTTATTTTAAAACCTAAAAGCTAATGGACAAATATTGATACGATGAAGTCATTATTATATTAAAGACTACATTATTAGTCTTTAAAGGAGAAAAGTATGTGACAAGTGTTCATAATATTGTATTATATATGAGAGATAAATCTTAAACGCTTAAACAAATCTTTTCTATACAATTCATACTAAGAATTTATATTAAAAATAAATAAATAAATCACTACTATGTTAAGATTGTTTTTATTGAATGCTACAGTGGAGCTATTAAAGAATAAGATGCATAATGAATAACGTTAGCCTATGAAAAGTAGTGATTCAAGAGAAATAGATCGCATGGAGAAAAATAATTTGTTGTCATCAAGTGATTATTGGTTTATCTACGAGATTATCTCATTTTGTTGTAAAAGGTCTAACACATGTTCTTTATTATTCCCTTGCAATCATTAAATGATCATAAACAATTTTAGGGTTTGTTGCCTTTATTTCCAAGATCTTATATTTGTTGAATTTTATATATCATGTTGCTATGTCTAAGACCGGATTATATTTTGAATATTACAAGTATATGCAATGTTATCATTTACCATGTTATCATATATATATTGGATAAGGCCACTAATAATATACGATATGATCAATAACATTTTTGCTCATATTTTGAAAATCGTTGTTTTATACTATTTTGCATGGTTAATGATGTATTGTCGTTCTTTTCTTGAAATGCAGGTCTCTATTAATAGTGGATCGTTAGTTAACAATGACTATTATTATGGAGAATCCCACATTTTGAAGACGCCAATGCAGATGGACCGTAAGACTGCCACCATTTGCTAAATAGTAGATCTATGAGAGGATGGAACGTCATCTCATCAAAACTGCCAGATTTCAAAATGATAAATATTATTAAGATGGTGCCAAGTGGAAGTTAAGATCACCCTGATACTAGGAATTTTCCACAAGATCCGAAGGAGTCTACAGACATATCTCGTGTTATCATATATAGATGAAGTAGATCACCACGTCATTAGATGTCAATCAAAGAGGGTATCAAATTTATGAAACTAACTCCATCATATTTGCAGGAAGACAAGAATTCGAGCAGATGTCACCAATTTCAAGAATCTTACACCAAGAATATTATCCATCGTCGGAGCACGAGCATTTTTATCTCATCATATCTACAAAGGGTTTTCACCTAGAAATTTTCAGAAATGTAATGCCATCAACGATGCAAATCCTGGAACCGTGAGAGAAAACCGAAGGACTTTACTCAGCAAGAGAAACGACAGAGATGGAAATATTTTTGTGAAATCTAGAAGATAAACAGAATCAAGTATTTATGGGATGGAGTCCAACATGCATTGAAGATCGATTATGAAGAGAAGCTAGATGGCTATCTGTTGAAGGATAAGCATAGAAACTGGCGGTCTGGTGGAAGGACTCATTAAACGGTCGCATCTGTAATGGAGGATGGGGGATGATATTTATTGCTATTTAAACAATAATCACTTAATTTCTGAAGGGGAAGGGGGGGGGTCTTCATGGACTGAGAGACTATTCTATTCTCTTCTGTAGTTACTTTCCTTTCTGTAAACTTTGCTCTGAAAGGGAGAATTGTGGATACGCTGCCAGAGGAAAGACGCTTCAGAAAATTTTGTAAATTATTTTCAGAACTCTGTTTGTGTTTCCTTGGGGGATTCAAAGATAAATAGAGGATAAATACTCTTGGAGTTCAGAAGATCTAATTTTGAAATAGACTCTTTTCCTGTTGAAAGGGTGTTCAATTGCAAACGTTTCCCAAACATAAAGAAAACTGGTATCTTTTGATTTAGTTTTCGAAGTATATGTTACTCCTTGTTATATTTCCTCTGTTCCTTTGATCTACAATATACTGTGTTATATTTGCATTGATGATATATATGTGTGTGTGTGTGTGTGTGTGTGTGTGTGTGTGTGTGTGTGTTCGAAGATTCGACAGGTTCAAATCCATAATTTAAATTGTGTTATTTAAATCAATTTGAATAATTTGTATTGTTTGATTTGATTTATTACATTATATAACAATTGGTGCATTCATAAAAGCATTTTTTTGTATAGATGTTTTCTGAAGAAGGTCATTTTGTTACCAACATAGGATATTGAACATCTAATACCTTGCTTGTTTCTGTAACAGTTAATGTAATCTAAACTGATTGATCGTCCTTTTAGAATATATGATTGTATTTATATCAAGATTATGGTGAACAATTAGAGATTTCTCTCGAAATTCCATCATGTCTTAACAATATTTATTTACAGAAAAGTGAGTATTAGTCTTTGCTTAACCGCTCTTGGCCAAGATAGGATTAGTTAGGTTAAATTAATTTCCAATTCATAGTTTAGTTTTCTATCTTTTATCTTAACAACTGTTAATTAATTTAGCTAGTTTATTTTTCAATCTTTGATCAAACTTTTGAAAATCAAAACAAAGAATCTCCTTAAGAGAGCAATATAGAAATTAGAAATAAACAATTAGGTTTCATTTAGTAATTGTTTTATAGGAAATTTTATTGTTTGCAAATAAATAGATTAGTTTAAATCTTAATTAGGACTTAGTTTAGGATCTACTTTTTCTAAGTTAAAGTGGTTGGACTCTTCTTAAAAGAGTAAAAACTTAGGTGGTAGAAGGACCACAACCTGTGAGAATCAACTAATCTAAACATACCGAAAGCTGCAGTAAGCGACTTGTGTGGGATGATTCTCCTTAGTTGGCCTTGGTTAGAAAATTCGGCCAACAAGACCATAGTTAGATTAAGATGCAGTTTTCATCCCAGGTCAATTACACAAACTTCCAAAGAACCCTAAGAAATGGTTGCCTAGATTCAATCCAAATGATAGAATCCCTGCCGAAGATCATATTAAAAGTTATATGCAGGTTATTAGACTGAGAAATGTAATTCATGAGGATGTTGTATGTAGGTTATTTCCTTACACTTTCAATGGGAAAGCGTCGACTTGGTATTTTGCATTAGAATCTGCCTCTGTCAACTCTTGGCAACAATTCAAAGCATTATTTCTCCAAAATTTTGGAGATGATAGTACCCTGAAATATTTGGCCATTGAGTTATCATCTCTTAGGATAAGACCTAAACAAGGAGTGAAAGATTATAATCATAGGTTTTACTGCTTAAAAATAGGATTCCTACTACACTCCTCCCTGTTGAAGAATTGCTAATAGCATACTACATTAAGGGTTTGCCTACAACCATTGCTATGTTGGTCAAACTTGCTCACAATACCACCCTACAACTCGCCTTCGCTGAGGCTTGTCTTGTATAAAAGGACATGTATGGTCTTAAAGAAAATACAGACCTGGAACCTGGATGACCTTCTACTTCTAGGAGAAGGAAAGAGCATGCTCCCAAGCCTATGACCTTAGATAAATACCCTTATGAAATCGACAACATGAAGAAGTTGGTGCAGAGGATTTCCAATGATATGGTCGATATCAAAAGGGAAAATGGTGAAAACCAGGGAAATAGTTGAGGTCAGGTAAGGAAACCACCTAGTATACCTTATCAACCTCCTTTAAATCAACCACTTCTGAACCCTTGGGAAACACTTACTTTCGATGAGATTTACTCTATTTTCAAAGCCCTAACCTCTACTCCTCCAAATAAGAAAAATGATGTTAGACGGGAAATTGCAAAAACTATACCTCCTAATAATGAACATGATCCATTTGTCAATACTATCAATTTTTTTTCAGAGTTGTCGATGGCCAAAGAAGAACGGGAGGAAGATACATAAATTGTGTTTGATCTACAGCATTCTTACAATATGAGGAGTAAAGGCTCACCACCACAAGACACTCCACCAACGGCATATGCACAAACAACAGGTAAGACAGTTTCAATAAAAGAAAAGGTAATTCCTGAGGTTGAGTACAATATTATAGATGATTTAAAAAGGGCTAAAGCTAACATCTCTCTTTTTGAACTTCTCAAGATACTAGCTATTAGAGAGGGTCTTCCCAAAAACATGGTATTAAATTGGTCAAGAGAATCCCAAAACCATAACTTAGAAGTTTGTACAAAGCCCAAGTCTCAAAAATCTGCTACTAAGAAGGTTCCACATTTCTTGCTGACTTTTGAGATCTTCAATAGAAATGTCCATAACTGTATGATCAACTCAAGAGCATCTTCGAATGTTATGCATGTTTCATTATGTAGAAAGTTAAATGTCATGTGGAATTCTTTCCCTATGCAGATAATGCAGCTAGATGGATCTAGAGTAAAAGTCTTGGGTGAGTTGAAAATTTTTATTTTAACATTATCTATTGATCCTAGGATACATCAAATAGTAGACATTGTAGTGGCTGATGTACCAGAAACTTTTGGTATGTGGTTAAGTAGAGACTGGTCCAAAAAATTGAAGGGATATTTTTCCATGGACTAGTCTCACTTATGGCTTCCATACAATGGGAGGCCCAATCAAATTAAGATAAATAGGGAGCCTCTTATGAAACAAATAGTCACAAATCTTAATGATCCAGCTGAACCAAGAGTTTTTGTAAATTCAGTTGTTGAACATTAAAATTTTGACTCCAACTTCAGTGATCTGCCTACTAATATTTCTCTGAATCGGAATGTCAACACCCCATTATATCAATACCCCATTGCTGAAAGGGTCTTTCTACTGAGACTAGTTGTAAAGGAAAAGCAGGTTTCTTAACCCTTCCCGTAGCAAGTTGACATTCCTGGCATTTTCTGACAAAAGCATAGGAATCTTGAAATAAGGTAGGCCAATAATAGCCAACCCTAATAATTTTATGCGCAATAGTTTCTCCACCAAAATGACCTCCTGTTGGTCCAAAATGTAACCCCTTCAGAATTAATTCTGTTTCATCTTTGTCTAGACATCGAAGCAATACTTCGTCTGAATTTCTCTGAAAAAGGACATTATCAATTAATAAATAAGGAGCAGTTTTCAATCTAAGTGCTCTTTTCTTCCTTAGTTCTAGGTAATCAGGGGCAGTTCCTGTTTCCAAAAATATTCTTATGTTTGTATACCAGGAATCCTGTGGTGGAGGATAGAAATAGATTTCTCTGGTAAATAAAACCTCATCAATGACAGTTTCAGCTTCATCATTAGGTAGATGAGCAGCTTCAGCAGCTAATTTACATAATCCTTGACCTTTGACTATCATTGAGGGTTTAATTTCTAAGTCATACTCTTGAAGAGTTGTCATCCAAGGTGCTCTTTTCTCACCTAAATCTTTTTGCACTAACAAATTTCTGACTGAGGAATAAGGGACTATTATTTTCGTTTTAGATTTCAATAAATATGGACGAAAATGTTTGACAGCTTTAAAAACAGCGAAAGCTTGCTTATCAACTTCATGGTAATTAAGTTCAGCACCTTTAAAATTTGAACTCATAAAGGAGATTGGTACTTCATTATTTTGCTGATTTAATTGGGTTAAAACTCCTGCATATGAGGTGTCAGAAGTGAAAGTATACAATATGAAATCTTTGTTAAAATATGGGCTTAGAAGGCTAGGGGCTTCTGAAATGGCTTCTAAAATTTTCTGAAATGACTCTTTTTTAGTTTGTCCCCAATTAAAAATAGCGTCTTTCTTAATCATTTTCTGTAAAGGACGAATGATTTCGGAGAAACTGGGAATGAATCTTCTAACAAAATTTTATTTTTCTGAGAAATGATTGCATTGCTTTCTTGCTAGAAGGGTACATTATTTTTGAAATGGCTTGGGTTCGTTCAGGGTCAATCATGATTCCATGTTTTGAAACCACACAACCTAATAAAATACCTTCTGAAACAGCAAATATTGTTTATTTAGGATTTAAGGATATTCCAAATTTTCTACATCGTTCAAATACCTTTCTAAGATGATTAATATGTTTAGAATATACAGTAACGTCATCCAAATAGACAACGACTGAATGGTTAATTAAACCTCTGAAAGCAATATCCATTGCTCGTTGAAAAGTTGCCCCAGCATTGATTAACCCAAAAGGCATCTTGCAGTAAGCATATGTTCCCCATGGAGTTCTAAAAGTTGTTTTCAATTGATCATCTAGGGAAAATAATAGTTGGTTGTATCCTAAGAAACCATCAAGAAGTGACAGTATCTCAGACCCAGACACCTTTTGAAGAATTTGTTCCGTGGGAGGAACTGGGTAATTATCCTTTTCAGAAGACTTATTAAGATTTCTAAAATATACACATAACCTAATATCTCCGTTTTTATTCCTGAATGGAACTAGGTTGGCTACCCACTGTGTATGTCTGATGGGAAAAATAATCTTGGCAGCTAACAATTTATTTAGTTCCTTCTTAATTGTTGGTTCTAGTGACGGGTGATATTACCTTAGATTTTGTTGAAAAGGTTTTGACTCTTGTTTAATTGGAATTATGTGTTGCATGACTTGTTTGTTGAACTTTTTCAGATCGTCATATGTCCATGCAAAGACATCCTTAAATTCTTTAAAAAACTTTAGAAATGTTGTGTTTTCTATGGGGTTGCAATCTACACCTAGATTTATAGTTTGGGGGTTTAGTTATGTTCCTAAATTTATGCTTTCATACCTCATTTGGGAGCTATTAGTTTTACAGTTAGGGACAGATATGAATTTATCTTGAAGATCAAAGAACTTTTCTAATCTTAATACTGAATTAGGGATCAGTTTTACCTTTTCAAAAGCTTTTTCAACTGAACAAAAATCATTTATTACCGAAAAATCCCGCAGATTTCCGTCATGAGTAACTTCATCAATGGCTGAATCTTTAAAGGTATCGTCATTCATCATAAAATTCAACACCTGCACATCATTATCAAATACACGCCAGTTAAAAATATTATCTGGTATAGAAGGCCTAAAAATCAATTCTACTGAAAAGAAATCCGGTGTAAGATTTTCTGATGGAATTAATTTTGATGCTACATTTGTTAATAAATATGCTTCTTGATTTTGAGTTCTTGGAACTGAAATTATGTTAAATGCATCAAAATGTGAAATAAGGTTCCATACCTCTCGTTGATAATTATGTAAATGTTCGGAAAGGCAGTGAATAGAATTACGGACCTGTCTGACGATAATTTCGGAATCACCGTATGCAATTATCTCTTTGATATCCAAATCAATTGCTTTTTTCAAACCCTGTATTAAAGCTTCATATTCCACAGTATTGTTTGTACAATTAAATTCCATCCTATAAGCTATACATGTTTTATTTCCCTGAGGGTCTACCAGCAGGCAACCAGCTCCGGCTCCTTCTTTGGATTTCGCACCATCAAAATATAGAGTCCAAGTATAACTATTAACAACTACTTTGTTTTCTATAATATTTACAATATTAAGATTATCTACATCATTAGTAATTTCCTTGAATGAAGAGTCAAGAGCAACAGATGTCACATTTCTAATTTCTGATTGTTGTTTATTTTCAGAAAAAACAGAATGTTTAGCTTTAAAATTACCAAATCCCAATTCATACATGTAATTTCCCATAATGCAATCTGAAAATAAAATGGGTTCGCTAGGATCATGTAGTTCAGTCACAGTATGTTTCATATATCTTTATCTATTTATCTTTATTTGATTTGACTTTCCGTTCTTAGGTAACCATAATGTTGACCAATCCGTGGCAAAGAATCCATTCAATTGTTGAGACCAATCTCTACTTAAAAATAGCCCATATGCATCAGGAATATCTGCAACAACAATATCTATAATTTGAAAAACTGAAGGGTTACAAGAAATCCTGACTAAAACATCTTTCATCTCTCCTACAACCTTCACATTCATCCTGTCCAATTGAGTTATTTGGGAATTTGATGGAACATAGTTTCCATTCAACCTTTTGCATACTGACAAAGGCATCACATTGGAGGATGCTCCGGAATCTACCATGCAATTGTGAACATTCCTATTGAAAATCTCAAAGGTAAGTAAGAATGGGGGCGTGGTTGATTTAGAATTATTTCCTATTAGCGAGGCTTTGTCAGTCGTTAATTTCCCTTTATCAGTTGCTGTTGAATCATCATTAGAGTTGTTTGCAGCAACATTTTGTTTCGCATTAGGAATAATTGAACTCATGGCAGGATTTATAACATGACTGTTAGGCATTGGGTAAATTTGAAGAAGCTCGTACATACTGATGTTTGCACGTGTCTTCTTTAAATCTTCAATTATATCATATTGTAAATCTAATTTTGAAGCATTTTGAATGGGTTGGGTAATTTTGGTTGATTGAGTCTGTTTGCGAGATTGAGTTTGTTTATTAGGTTGTGAATTATTGTTGTCATTATTTGGAGTAGAACTTGACGAAGCTCCAGGAGTGTTTGTGAATGTTCGACTACGAGTATTATATGCATGTTGTCCTGTAGGTGGACTTTTACTCTCATATTTTTTTACAAGACTGTCCCAGAAATGACCATTAACTTGTTGAGGTTCCTCTGATTCTTCATCATTTTCTGATTCCTCTTCTTCTTCATTTTCAGTTATTTCTTGATTAGAAGGAGTCTCAGATAAAGATAAAACAACTTGAATTGTATTAAAAATCTCTTCATTTGCTGCTATGTCATGTGGTGAATTTTTATTATTTGTATTCGGGTTTTGTCTAAACTGATTTCTGAAATATCCCCTAGAAGAAGAAGCTTCAGAATTGGTTTTCTTTAATCCTACAACTTCATTGTTTAATGCTCGAATAGCATTTTGCAGTTGTTATACATCAAATGCTTTATCTTTTTCTGAATTAAATTTTTCCATTTTCCTACAAGGGAAAGTATCAGATTTCCCACTTCTATCTGGTTCATAGGACATAGAATCCTTCTCGACTTTAATGGCTTCCTCGAAAGTTTCTACCAACGTTGTTTTCCCAGCTCTCTTAACAAACATCCCAGAATATTTTGGTAATGCTGAAGTATAATTTTCAATAATTATATCCTCGGGGGGTTGAGAAGCAATTGGAATTTTATTTTTTAATGTCAGAAACCTCTGATTAAAATCTTTAATTCTTTATTTAGACTCCATTTAAATCCGAGATAACTCTAGAGATAAAAGAGCAGGTGTTTTATCTTCCCCAAATTTATCTAAAAAATATTTATTAAATTTACCCCAATTTGTGATTGATCCCTGTACTAACGAAAAGTACCAAGTAGAGGCTCTTCCTTCAAAAGTTAGAGGAAACAATCGACAAACTACATCTTCATGTTGAACATTCATGGTTTGAACAGCTAACATGAATTTGTCTACATGCACCTCTGCAGGTTCTTTATCATCTGGGTTGAACTTAGGAAGAATTTTATCTGAGTGTTTAGGTAAAGGATGTTGTATACCAAGGATAGCTACAGCAGCTATTCTCAGCCAAGGGAGTTGTGGATTAGGTGGAGAATTAGCTCCTCCTCTCACGGGTATGTTTCCTGCCATAGGGCTTGTCTCAGAACCTGAAGAACTCCCTAAATTGGATGATCTTGGACTATCAGGTGGTGATTCTGGAGGAGAAGGGGGCTGATCAAAACCGCCTACTGCAGTTAGTCTTCTAGCAATGTTTGTTTGAATAGTTTGTCTCTGATGACTTCTAATTTGATAACGTGGAGTGCTATTAGCTTCTTCCAAATCTTGAGTAACTACGTTCAATTGCCAATTAAGTCGTTGTTGTCTAGGTAGACCATAATCTAATGGAGATACACCAAGTTGATTAGCATATGCTATTGTAAGAATATGTCGAGATTCTTCTAAAGTTTGAGTACTTTGTTCAGGAGTAAATGGAGATGTGATATGATCACGTTCGAGGATGCTCCTAACAGTTTCTATAAACGGTGATCTGCTAACTTCTGAAGGATGTTGGCTGGTTGAAAATTTATCATTAGTTTTTCCTGCCATTAATCATTAACATGCCCTCCTAGCACCATTTGTTGGCCTGATTTTCTGACCTAGGCCAACAAGGAGATTAAGCCCACATAAGTAGCTTAAAGCAGCTCCCGATGTGTTTGGGATAGCAAAATCTCGCAGGTTATGGTCCTGCTACCAACTGAATTTTTCTCTTAAGGAGAAACTAAAATTCAGTAAAAATCTATCCTAATGTTATTTCTATCTAAATAAACCCTAAAATTAGTTTTCAACTACCTAAAGTTATCCTACAATTGCTTTCTTAAGGAAAGTCTTCGATTTTTGAGGATTTTATATTTAATATTCTAAATATAAAAGACTATTGAAATTATTCTAAAATTACACAAATTCTATTTAACAACTGTTAAATGTAATCTATACTAAGATAATACTAACAAAAACTATCCTAACTATCCTATCCCAACTGAGAGCAATTTGGATATTATATTAATTATCAATTAATATAAAGATGAACAGAACGATAAATGAGTAAGATCTAAATGAAAATATTTAAGCCATACACTCTAAATCATCCTGCTATAAATTACCTTGACAGAGGAATTGAAATAAACAATTACTTCATATTCTTCTGAAATGTTTAATTAATTAACAACTAATAAACAACATTAAATATTTGAATAAAAGATAATGTTCAAAATGAAATCATCGCAGAAATACAAATGAGATCAAGCAGACATAAATATGTATATCATTATATATTGAATTTTCAATAAAAACATTGATTAATTCAACTATAATAACGTACTAATTCAAATAACAATATTGTGTTGACAAAGTGTAATGTGACATAATGAATACAAGCATAACCAAGTATAATGCATCAATATTATAAGTAGAAGATTATATATTGAAATATAAAAAGAGTATCCAAAATAATACCGATCAACGATATCAATCTGAGAATTTCCAGTCACATTCCACCTCCGAAGATAAAACCTCAGTAAGGAACAAAACTAGTACTGAAATAATATTTCAAATATGTTTTTCTTCAGTCACTCCATCCCCTTTACATAAAAATTACTAGTTTATATATAATCTTACGAGTCTCTGAATTCAGTTTTTCATAAATGTTGTATTCAATACCATAAGAGTTCCAATCCTATGAAAGTGCATCGAATCTCTTCAAACGACACTTGTCGCGAATATTACTATAGGATAAAAATAGTCAATAAACAACTAGCCTGTATCATCTCTTGATTTTAAGAGAACTGTCATATTCGTGGTTGTTTTGAAATTCCAGTCTTTAAGAGCCATCAACGTTTTCCAACTATGATCCGAAATGTCCTGAATCTGCAGAGGATAGTGATAACATGCCCACCTGTTTAAACAAACAAAAGAATCTTATCAAAACCAATTTTAACAGAAATAATAAAAGAAACAATAAATTATATGTGTGCCTGCAAAATCTGCGATTTTGTAGGCATGCACTTAAAAATCTTTTATTACCTGTTGACAGAGAGATAAAACCATATAACTGAAAATAGAAACAATCATCAGGTTCTAGTTTGTAAATTGATCATTCTTTTGGCTTCAGAAATTTTGGCTTTGAGCCTGATGATTACTAGCTTCTCTTGTTCTACTTGTTCGAGCAAGTGTTGGTTTGTATCTATCATTGATTTTTTTGCTTTCTTGTATTGGTTCTTCTTGATGTTCATGTCCTTCCATCTATTTATCCAGTTTAATAACTATGCCCTGAATGTCTTATTTTCCACCTCTTTCAAGGCGGCGTTTTCTTGACACTCTTTTAGTTCATTTTTCAATTTTGCAATTTTAGTCTCATATACCCTGTCCAGGACCTGTTGGAGAGTTTCTTCCTCCTTGTCATGACACGAATCAGCTGCTTGAGAAGAATCAATATTATCTATATCTTGACCAGGTGATGGAAATCTCATAAAAGATGGCTCGGGGCTCGAACCATAAGCGTCCATACACGATGGAGCAGCTTCGAACTTACCTGACTCTGTAATGTCTTTAGCCAATTTTTCACGATTATTCTCTATAAGAGTAGGTTCATCCATATGCATAGTTTCGAGAACCAATGATGGAACATCATCCTCAAGATGGACAATCACTGGCTGAGTACTCTGTTGAGTGACCATAGGAATAGAGGTTGTAGGTGTAGTATTCATACTTCTAGTAATTCTTCTTGTACGAACAAACAAAAGACCTTTTGGTTCAAAACCCCCTTTGTCACAACACACCTGTGCTAATTATTCTAGTTTATGCATGGACTCATCACCATGTTTTCAAGGGGTATATAGCTCAGAGGGGTTTTCATAATTAACAGCATTAACATCTTCATTTTTGGTTAATTTTCCATCTACCTTTGTAGGTGTACTAAAGCACTTGTCAGATATGGATTGGTCCAAGGTTGTCTCAGTGTAACAGGGAGCTACATTCATGACCCCATCATCACTGATACAAGTACTTATAGGTGGATTTGCTTCCTGAAGCTCTTTATCCTTTGATTCAGCCTTATAAACATCACAAATTTTGGATTTTACTGGAGCCTTACGTTTCCTACGAGTTTTGGGGGGAGGGTTTGGCCAATACTGAGTTGGCCCTAATTTACATTCAACCAAAAAATCATCCCAAGATTTACAACTCAGAGACAGTTGATGCTGGATTAAAATTTTAATTAGACCATGATGGAACAGACTCCTATTAGGATTACCTATGGTAGTTTGTACCGAATGGGCCATTTTCTTCAGACTTTGCAATAGGTAAAATGGAAGATTAAGTTTAAAGCCTTTCAAAGCTAACAGTAGTCACAGATGATAATAATCCAGATGAGAGAATCGTCCATCACATGATACGTACCTGACTAAGATTTCATAAAATGCTCACCATTCTGGCTTTAAAAACTTAACTGAAACCCCAATCTTCAATTTTACACTAGCCGGTAAGGGCAACAGCAAGGACTGACATTTATTCTTATTCACTTTCCCACCTTTAAACCATCGCTCTCCAGTTTGAGGAAGCTTCGTAGATTCTGCAATTTTATCTTCATTGATGATAAACTTGAAATCTCCAATCTGAGCTACATTTTCTTTAAAACTCAAAGCAAACTGTTTAGTAACCTCCACGTTATGGCCACTAAAACATCTAAATAATTGACCCCATCCAATGTTTTTGAATAACAGAGCACCTTTCTCATCAGCTTCAACAAGCTCCGGTCCTGAAATTTCAAATCGACTAAGAGGAGCCATAGCTCCCTCACTACTACTCTGGTTAAGAATTGAAATGAATGAAGTCGTGAAGATGGAAGGAATAGGCACTCAGGTATAAGACATTACGTGAAGTGTCAAATCCTCAATTTCTTCATACGTGACAAAGAAGAGACTTCCAATTTTGGACATATTAACTAATTTTGGAGATGATGAGCACAACAGCCAGTGCTTTTGCTATGACAAATGAAAGACTAGCCATGACTAATTGAAACTCTTAACCAATCCCTCATATCAGAAATCATTCGATTCATGGATTATAAATCAAGACATTAATGACACGCAGTCTAGAATGATGAGCTCGTACATCATCATGAATGAGAATGGTTATCAGTCACATATGAAATCAAACTCTACTGATTCGATTTTTTTACTACACCCAAAGTTGTTAATTAAATTGACAGGTGTTAACTAAATACCAATACGAATTCATTCTTCATGCAGCGATCCTTGTAACAGATGTTTGTCTCTTAGCTATATGAATCACGAGTCCTCATTAAAACTGTCAATTGATGATCACCCTAGATTACACGTGGAAGGAAGTCATGTTTATTAACTTGACGATATAGAGTTATAATATTGATCCTTAATGTTCTTAAGATTTCTAAATTGCAACTAACTAACGATAACTTCTTAACACTCAAACCATATATGTACATGTAGTTTTATTATGAAATATAGTTTTAAATACTTTATAAAATCCTTACCATTTATGTCTCCAAAACCAAATTCGATTGGATATAAAGCTTTTAAAACTATTATGGTTATTGTTAGAATATAATCCGTCGGGATTATATATTGTAAATAAATAAAACTGAATAGTTATGTAGGAAGCCGAAAAGGCTGGGCGGAAGGTGAAACACAACCGTCACATGTAATATATAAATGTATGCATTAGCCATGAATAATATTGAATCGGGAGTTATACCTAACAAGTGGTATCAGAGCTTGGTTGTTTTTCCATAACCCCTACCTGCTGCATTTCAGTCCTGGCATTCTGCTTGCCAATCCATTGCCAGGCTGCCTGCTCCGTCAGTCTGCCAGTCGCATGCATTGTATGCGTTACATTTCCTTCACGCTGAGTTTTTCTTGTGCTGCGATTTTGTTGAGAGTCTTCCACTGAACGCATAAACCCTAATTTTTTGACCTAATAGAGTGACTGCGATATCCTCCTTTCACTCTGATTCTCTTATCCAAGCCAGCGAAGCGGTGGCGTCCCAGTAGGAGAATTGGTTCAAATGCCATGTAGCGAAGAATCTCGGGTTCAATTAGCTCAATGGGGCAGCCATTGATCTTGATAAAACCTCGGCCCCACTTGCAGTAAGTTACGGCCACGGCCGTCTTCTTTCGACCGAAGCACTGAACGGAATCCGTTGTCGCAATCGTTGAAAGCTTAATTCCTAGTGTTTTTCTCTCTCCGTCTCCCTCTGGTTCCTTGTGGCCTTCAGCACTCCGATTCATTCACATTTTCAAGTTGTGACTGCAATCTGCCTTGAGAGGGTCATGTGCCACTCCCATCACATCTGCGACCTGCAAAAAGAATGAATATGCTGCGTGAGTTTGAGGTTATATGTTGAATCTTTGTGCAGCTTGTGGGGACAAGAATAAAGAAGCCGAGGTCATGATATCCTGCGATTTGGTGCCGAACCACTTATTCTTTCTTCCTACCGAGCGACTAGGAAGAAAGAATATGTGCAGTTACTCTGGATCTATTAATATTCAGAAGTATTGAACAGATAAATTAGATCAAATCTTTCATTACCAAAATCTCCTCCATTTGAAGCTGCGATTTGAGATTGTGAGTCCTATTTGAAGTTGACTCCTCCATTTGAAGCTGAGAGCATATTTAAAGTTGCTGCGACCTACAATTGATTGTGTAGACCAGCATGAAGACCAGTGTGGATTTTCGAGGTTTCGACCCTTCCCACGGCCTCTCATTTGTCCAAACTCAAACTTCTCTCGTTGAATACTGAAGACTGATATACTGCGTGCATATTGCGTTGAAGACTGAAGACTGATATATTATGGAAGATTGATATATTATGTTGGGACCGATATGTCATATATTGTGTTGTGATTGATATATATCATATATTGAAGACTGATATACTGCGTGCATATTGCATTGAAGACTGAAGACTGATATATTGCGGAAGATTGATATATTATGTTGTGACTGATATGTCATATATTGTGTTGTGATTGATATATATATCATATATTGAAGACTGATTACTACGCTGGAGAAATAATGTATGCTGCTTGTGACTGATATTTGATGCGGCCTGTGATTGTATATGATGCGGCATGTGATTGTATAGACTGCGTTGAACGTGTGAAGAATATTGAAAGTGATCTATGAAACTCTTTCTCTCATACATTCACACGGAGGTAAACCTGTTTTCGTTGCTTGAAATACAAAACCCTAATGTACGTGCGTGGATGTAAAAAAAAAGTCTACAAGTATTTTTTATTTTTACATTGAGTAAAAAAGGACCGTGACTGATATATATCGTAGATTCTTGTGGAAGATATATGTTGTTGCTGTAATCTTGAAATGTGTAAACCTAAACTACTGCAAACATCCACTTGAAGACTGAAGTTGTGACCACATTCTACGTGAAAGGAGATTGCTGAGACTGCCCATCATATTGACTGCATAAAGTTTTGGATTTTGAAATCTAGGAAGAGCTGAGATAATTGTTGACTGTTGGTTGTAATATTTTCTCAGTCATTGTATCATTTTTAAAACTTGAAGTTGAGATATTAAGATTGTAAATCACCTTGGCAGAGACCGTAGACCTGCAAGGTTATTGTTTTTTTTTATCTGATTCACTTTGTCATATTAAGTTACACTAACAATCGTAGAAGATGCAATCTATAGCATCTGAAGTTGGTGCCACTCTCTCTAGCAAATTCAGAGGCAGAGGTGGCAGAAACAACTTCAGCAAAAGATCATATTTGCAGTGCAAGCGTTGTGAAAAGACTGGGCACACATCAGATCAGTGTTGGGCTTTGTGGGACTCCATCAAAGACATGCATAACCAAAAGAAAGATGATAATAAAAACCAATATGCTATTAAATCTTATGATTCTGCTCATTGTATTGTTGCACATTGTAATCTTGGAATTAATGAAATGACTTCACTTTCATCTTACAAAGATTGTTGGCTGCTTGATACT